>PVJX010000977.1:0-190033 GCA_004027295.1 Dolichotis patagonum
CCTTCTCTTTAATTCTTCCAGTGATATACACCTTAATTTATGTGAAGAACTGATCTGAGTTAGTTAAAAATTTAAATGCATTTTTAGAATCATAAAGCAACATGTGGCATATGCATACAATGGATTGTTATTCAGGCTTAAAATGGGATGAAATTATGCTGTATGTTGCAGCATCAGTGAACCTTAAAAAGAGTTTGTTAAATGAAATAAGCCAGATGCAAAAAGGCAACTGTCATATGATTCCACTTAAATCAGGTGCCTAGGATGGTCACATTCCCAGAGATAGAGTAGAATAGTGGTTATTAGGGGCTGGAGCAGAAGAGGATAAGGAATTAGTGATATGTTGTAGAGTTTCAATTTGAAGTATTAAAAAAAGTTCTAGAGATAGATGGTGGTGAGGGTTGTATAATAACGTGAAACTGTTCAGTTCCACTGAACTATACTTTTAAAATCTTCATGATAAATTCTTATGTTATATATTCTCAGAATTAAAAATTTTTGTATTAACACTATAAACTACTGTAAAGCTTGTGGCTTGTTTTTGAAAAGCATCTCCATTTTTTAAAAAAACTACATTTACTTTTACTCTAGTTATAATTTGTTTTTATCATGAAAAGAAGGAATATGTCAGAGTCAAGAAGAAAGTAAGAATTTTATTCAACCAACTCACCACCTCGAGGTCTGTAATTTATTTTAGTGCATATTTACTCTCTTTTCTATGCATAGACTTTGGAACAGGATTGTACTTTTTCTGCTTTGTATCATAAGCACTTTCCCTTGATTTAAATATTCATTTGAAAGATGATGATGCCTTCTCCAGCACCCTATCTCAAGGCTGTGACTTCATTTATTTAATCTGTTCTTTGTGGTTAGACGTCCAAGTTGTTTCTGTTTTATTTGCATATACGTGAAGTCGTGGAACCTTTTGTACAAAAACATGTGTGCATGTTCAGTTGTTTCTTTGGATAAACACGTAGCAGTCCCCGCCACGTGAGAACCTTCCAACACTGTGCTGAGTGACACCACGTGTTCCTGTAGGAAGTGGCTCCCTTACTTCGGGACAGCAAGTTCAGATGTGTCTCTGTCCCTGGCACCCACCGGTCACCCCTTCCTGGTAGTTGATGTGTGGCCTGTGACTTCCACACTGAGAATCTGCATTTTAGATCTCAGGCCATATCATGTAAACTCCTCCATAGATGTTTTTCTTAAAAGTATTTTTTAAATGTTGAGCAATCAGTAAAATGTTTTATAACGTGATACCTTAAAACTCTTTTTGGGCTTTCCTTCTTCTCAGTAAGCGCAGTTTGAGCAATGAGTACTGCCGGAGGGGTGGACATAGCGTGGGAAGGCAGAGCTTGTGGTGGTTTTATTTACCTCCATCAGAGCAGATGCTGCTCTCTGCAGCATTCAGAGTGGAGAATCCACTCTTTCCATGAGTGTGTTCAAGAAGCTTTGCTCAAGTTGCCTCCATTTACCTACAGAGACTTCAAATTTATCCTTCTTTATAGCTGAGTAATGCTCCGTTGTGTAAAATACATCTTTTATCCACTCCATGGTTGATGGGGATATGGGTTGTTTCCAAGATTTAACTGTTACAAATTGTGCTGCTATAAACATGGGTTCACATCTATCGCTGTGGCATGATGTTTTCAATTCTTCTGGGAAAGTATCCAGAAGGGGAACACCTGGATTGAACGAGACCTCAAACTTACATGTGTAAATATCGTTATTTTCTCCCTAGTATATAAAAAAAACTGAAAGACTAATAAGATCCAAAAAGTACAGTAGATATTATGAAAATGAAAGAGAAATAAAGTGCTGAAAAGGAAAGAACAACTGGGACAGGAAAGGAGAAAAGGAAGCAGGGAGAAGATTATATGTATGTAGGTATACATATATATGCATGTGTATGTATATATACACTAGATAGATAACTGTACTACTAATCTCTGTTAGTTCTTCACACAATGAAGCTTGTGCTCTCATTGTGTGATTGTTTGATCATTTTTTCATGCCTAAATCTTGTAACCTGAACAGCTACTTCTAAGATAACAATATACAATATATTAACTAGTGTTAATTTCCTACTTTAAAAAAACTATATCATTTTTATCTTTTGTTTTGTTTTTACATTTTAAGAAATGGAGCTTGGGGGTTTAGTTCAGTGACACAAGCACCTGCCTGGCAAGTGTGAGGTCATGAGTTTGATCCCCAGTACCAAAAAAAGAAGTCTATAAATTCCAAATGATCCACTTTAAAAAATATATATTTAAAAGAAAAAGAAGAAGCTTTGCTCTGGGAACCACAGGTGGGCCTGGAGGTAGAAGGTAGGGCCCTTCCTCTGAGTCAGGCCCTGTACTAGGTGCAGGGTGAGCCCTTGGGCAGATATGTTTCCTGCCTGAGAAAGGAATGGGTAAGGGGCTGAAGACCAGGGAGCCAGGCTTGGCTGACTGATGGCTGATGCTTAGAGCCCCCTCTCGGAGCGTATGTGGTGTGGGCAGTTTCTCAGAGAGATGCACAGGTAGTAAATATTTAGAGGAAACAGAAATGGAAATGTTCTCTTTTCTGTCATGCTGACTGGTTTCTTCGATTTACTCCCACTAATCGAGCTTCACGTGTGCAAAGCAACACCAGCGTTGGTGGTCAGGACCCCAGGATGTGACCTCTGCCTCAGCATCTGCTGCTTCTGTGACCTTGAGCAAAGAGCTTGACCTCTGTAGACTTCAGCTTTCCAAGCTCTGAAATAGTGGAGACTGATTTTTTTTTTAAATTGTAGAACGAAGAAAGGGAAACAAAAGTGCTTTGGAAAGCATGAAAAGTACATGTAGGAAACGTAGCATTGCCAAGACTCTGAGTCTAGTATGCTCCTGCTTCACCTATTTATCTTTACACATTCTGGACTAAATTTACTTGCTTTGTGTTCACTCAGTGATTTTCATTAAGGGGATTTCTTAAACTAGACCTAGCTGGGTTGAGATAAGTAGAAACATTCAAATGACAGATACTTGGAACACTTGGATTTTACAGCCTATATGTAGCTTTTTCTTTCTTTTTTTCCAATTTGGAAATGACGTTTAAGGCTAAATTTTCTCATTTGTGTTGCTCTTAAATTGTTACTAGCATTTAAATAATATGTGCTTTTTATTTTAGTGGTATGCGTTTACAGTACGTAATGCTTACATTCATCATGGGGAATTGGAACATGGACATAACACATTTTAATTCTTTTTTTTAATCCCCTGCCCCTTTACCTCTCCTTTCCCTTCATCTCTTGGTCCCCTTGCCTTTTGCAAAAGTTCTGTTTCAAAATACGTTTCGTTTTCTTTGCACTGGAGGCTACTGTTTGACCCAGGACTGACACTAGAGTCCCTAATGTATACATCTGACCCCTTCTCTAAGAGAGATATGCAGGCGGAACCAAGCCTTTCTCAGTTCTGTTGTTGTGAGTGTAACACAGCAAGGAGCTTTGGAACAACGTGTGGTGGGTGCTCAATGAACTTGTAACCCACTTCCCCCTACATTTAACAAACATTTTGGAGTGTTTCCACTGGTAAAGAATGGAAAATATTGAGCTTAGGGGCCAAGAGTGCATTCACCAATTTTATTGTTCAAGGATTTTTTTCTTAGGTCCCTATGATGTCCCAGGTACAGTGTTCATCACTACAGATAGAATGTGGAAGCTAGGTATGGTGGCAGCAACCTGAAATTCCAGCCACTTGGGAGGTTGAGGCAGTGCTATTGCTTGAGCCCAGGAGTTTAAACCCAGACTGGGCAACTCAAAAAACAACAAAATATATCAAGCTGTCTACCTAGCAGGGCTAATAGACCAGCAGGCACCTAAGGAATGATGATGGGATCAGGCCTGAGAGAGGGGCAGGACAGGGGCTTGCTCTGGAGTCCTACAGGTGGAGCCCTTAACCCATCACTGGGTCAGGGAGTGGTCTCTTCAGGCTGATTTCTGAAAGGAGTCCTGTGTCCCCACTGGAAAGTGAGAGAGAACTCTGGTTGGGGAATGATGCTCAGTGTGGTTGGAGCAGGCAGTAGGACTAGGAGAGTGGCAGGTGAGGACAACCACAGCCTGGACTGGGAAGGAGGAGTCCGTCGGGACACAGAATTTGGATTCAACTCTGAGTGATGGATAATGATACAAGGCCCTCACTAGGGTATGGTGTGCTCAGATCTGCGTATTCCACAGATAATTTTCACTTCAGCGTGGCTGAGGGGTTAGAAGGAGGTGAGACTTAGCAGGGAGACCAATTAGGAGGGTGTTGTAACCGCTAAGGAGGTGGTGGTGGCCTGGATTTGGGGTGAGGGGACAGGAAGGGCCAATAGAAAAGCCAGTGTAGAATCAAATGGACTTGGCTGTGGATGGGATGGAATGAGAAAGGAGGAGGTAGACGATGGTGCCACCAAACTTTGAAAGAACTGGGTGAGAGTGAAGAGTTTTGTTCCATCCATTGTTAATTGGTTAAAAGGCAAAATGTTTTAAAATGCTTGCCTGAAAGAATACAAATTATAAATGAGCAATGTGAGCTACCGTGAATCCTAGCTTTCTCTCCCCGCCCCCATTCCTCTCCCCCTACTGCCCTCTCTCCCCCTTTCTCTCCTGCAACAACTTCAGTTCATTCTCCATAAACAGAGAATGCAAGTGCTATGAATATCCATTTATTCTCTTAAAATATAAAAGTGTTTTATTGTTCTACGGTCAATTCTCAGCCGTTTGCCTTAATGAAATGATATAGAAAGTTTAAAACTATTTATGAGTGTTTGTATGTCCGGGGAAGCAAATTTGTTTGCACCCTCATCATGCTATGCTAAAGATGCTAATACCATGGGACCAGGTGCCTGGTGACAGCAGAGGGACTCCATCGGGAATTAAATTCAGTGTAAGTGCTTGGTTTCCTCTGTTTTCTGTACACTATATGTTTGCTGTGTAAATGATAAGGAGTAGACTAACCTTTGAGATTCCCTTTTATGGTTTTATATTTGTTTGTTTTTTGTGTTATCTACAGCTCACAATCTGGTTGTAATTCATAAAATTTGTTTAAGATACATCCTCTTATAAAATAATAGTATATATTTTGGCTAAGTTTCCACTCCATTCCACCCTAGTTGCATCACCCTGGTGTTATTAAAATACTATGCAATTGCAATGAGTAGTAGTAGAAAAACACAGCGTGAAAAGCATTGTGATTGGGAAAAGCAGTATCGTTGCAAGATACTATTTGTCTTGTCCTGAAGATCGGTTGGCTTAATTACAGTGTACAGCAGCTGATGGCAGTTTGAAGAGTAGGTTGGTACCAGGTGCCTTAGAGATTCAATTAATTTAAAATCGGAACATCTTCTGGATGCATGTGAATCATAGCTGTGATTACGATCATTTGGAGTGAGAGGCCGGCTCCCAGCCCCATACCTCAGCAAGACTGGAGGGAGGAGGGTGGATGGGAAACAGACTCCTCCAGTTGGAGTTGGTGGGTGGAGCTGGGATGAAGCCATGAGACTGGTCCCCTGCAAAATGCTGCAGGGCTCCTGCTGCCTGTGCTAGCATACTACACCCAGGACAGTGTGCAGGTAATGGGGAGAAAGTGTGCTCCTGCCAGTTGCACAGAGGGACATTATTTCTAAGGGACGGGAGTCATTGCCTCTAGCTTGCTGTAAGCTAATGGGGAGGTGAGTTTTCAGCTACTCTGGCCACATTAAGGCAGCTTACCATTGAAAGTAACTCATTTCTCGCGTGTTCCAGCTGTCACTGTCAGTAGCTACCTGGACTGTAAAATCCATGTTCCCTGCCCTGTAATTTATGGTGACCTCAGATGTCCTATGTGTCTGGCAAATTTTCAAGGACCTTGCTACTTCCATATCGCATTTCCTTTTCCTTGTGAGTCCTTAAGTGGCATGCAGTTCTATCTTGATATATTATTGCTGTGTTTTCTAACATAGCCAATGGTTCAGGCTCACCTGTTCCTCCATTCAGTTGATATTTTCTTGTAAAATAGTGCAAAAAGCAAACATTTAATAGAAAGAGATTCACAAGGTATTAGGAAGTTGAGCATTTCAATGGAAATTTAAGGAGTGAAAGTCTTTTCTGCAATTTGGCCATGTCCATTTTAAAAGGACTAGCTCTGGTTATCTAAGTATACCTATCCTTTGGGGCGAGGGGTAAGAATCAATCACATCACCTCCAACGTGAGAGAAAGAGTTTGGATTGAGGCTATGGAGAAATGAATGCTTAAACCTTTCTTTTTCATTTTAGTTCAGCAGACATGGACAATCTTATTCCAGGGCATAACAAAATGAGCATTGCCTTTCCTTGTCTGGTGCACTCTTGGAAGTTTAAAATACATTCTCATTAAATGTCACAGTTCTCCAGTAATCCAGCAGCCTCCCAGGAAGCAGGGCTGTCCACAGTGGATGGCTGAAGAGGTCGTGCCCGAATCCAAGTGCCCGTTGGTCTCCGGCACCCTTCATTCCTCACCTCCAGGCTGAGCACGTCCTCCATGTGCGATGCTTCTTAGCTGGGCTCCTGCTGGAGCCTGGAGGAGTCCGGAGGTCAGAATCCATGTCACAGAGACCTGGCGTGGAAGGCAGAGAGCTGCCTGGAGCTGACCATCAAGGTGCATGGCTGTCTAGGGGTCAGTGCCCTGAACGTCCTTCCCTCCCCTTTCAAGATCTGCACTGTCGCTGTGAGGAAGGTGAAGCACCTCTTCCCCCTGAGGTGTGGGGTGCAATTCAGTATCACTTGCAGGTTGTGACCCAGTCCTCCTGGGATTCAGCACTCACCTGCACTCTCCCTCCTGAGCCCTTGGCATGGGCTCTGCTGCACCCCCTGACTCTGCACCTCTGCCCAACCCTAACTCATGTGAGCACGATTCTCCTATCTCCACACAGAACAGGACTGCCTCAGACAGAGAAACCATCAGACAGAGAAAACACTTGCTGTGGGCTCCTGAGCTTTCACCGGCTGTGCCTTTTGGTGCACAACCCTGCTTTTCAGCACCTTTTCATAAATCAGTGCTGTTTTAAAGATTTTTTTTTCCTCCCTTCCAAGCATTCATTAGTTTCAGATTAAATTGCCAAGGTTGGTGCTGCAATGAATTCCTTTCCTCTCCAGCTGCTCCAGAGGAGGCAGGGAGGGAGTCACCGAGTTCATCCCATCCTATCCTTCCAGAGGGAGGTCCTGGAGCACCCGAGGCCACATCTGTGGGCCCTGCTGAGCCATCTCCTGCCCGGCTCCTGGCTTCCCTTTCCTTCAGGGCTCAGACACAGTAGGAGTTTGAGAAGGGCTGGTGGAGGTGCAGGATGAGGTGCAGGAAGGATGAGGTACAGGAAGTGAAGGGGTGCCTCAAGGTACCACAGATGACTTTCTCATGGTGGGTACAGAGGTCCCATCTTGAGTTCGATGTAGCACATCCTGCTTTCTCAGCGGAGGGACGGTGAACCAAGTTTATTCAGTGTTCTAAACGCAGCGCGGTGCAGTGATGTGTCTGTGTATAAGAAGGAGGCCTCGCTCGCTTCAGCCTGGGAGGAAGGAGCTCTCTGGGTGCTGAACCTGGAATTTCCTGGAGTCGGGAGGACAGTGGTGGCTGCACTTGGTCCTCAGTCTTGTCTGCTGGTCCTGTCGGTTCCAATCAGGCTAACTGTCTTGAAAAGCACTCTGGTGAAAGGACACGTGCTTTTTGTGTGAAGTGTTCTCATTGGACAGAAGCAAGTCCACCAAGTGGTTTGAGCCTTATGGAGGGACCCTCTGGTCAGGAGCTCTTAACCCTGCCTTGGGGATGGGCTCTTGAGGAGGGGTGGACCCCGTGCAGGAAAGGCTGCTGAGAGGCCTTCAGACCACCCACCCTGAAAAGCCACATGGAAGACCAGCTGTCCTGAGCATGCCTGTCTGCGTCAACATGCGAAGCAGTGCCTTGCTGGAGCTTACCTGACTGACGTGTGTTCATTTTTATCCAGGGAAGAGGGATAGTCCTGCTCATCTGTGATCCAAACAGACTGAGTAGACCAGATGTGAAGAGCATTGTTCATGAAAAGTGCGGTTATTTCTTCAGCTGCTATCTCCTAACCAAGACTGTTTTGTCTTTGGGATCATTAGAATGTGCTATGGCCAGACCAAGAAGCTTTTAATGTGCCATATTATATGTCAGATTGTTTTATTAGTCATAGCAATGGGAACAGAGGCTTACGCCTAAGTAAGAGTAGTCAGTATGTCCATTGAGCTCACTGTCCCTGCCCCCTGCCTGTCCAGTGTCTAGCATTATAACCTGTGGTTATTTTCTGTGCAGGAAATCTGAACAGCCACAGTTTTGGGGTTCCTTGTGTACAGCTGACTTGGTAGGAGGGGAAAGCCCTTTGGTATAAGGATTTTGGCTTTTTATATCACTGTTTCACAAAGTGTAGTAAAAAAACAGAACTAGCACTATTTCCCTCCCCTAAATCCAAAGGAGATGATGAAAGAGAAATGTATCTGGGACTTACCCTGCGCTCAGATCTGACAAAGAAGAAATCTGATTTTAGGGTACATCGACTGAGGTACAGATATGGGTCTAGGAAGAAAGACACAGAAATAACCAAAATGTGCTTTTAAATCAGAACTCTGTTTTGCAAATTAAATCCCTGCCCCTCTCCTGCCCTGAACAGTGATACCTACTTGTTTGGAATTATTTTAAAACCAAATGTTCCCTTTCTGAGGTTATTAAGTCACTAGTTATGTAGCTTTGGCAACATTTTTATGGTTTTCTGTTGTTTGAGGTTTCCTTAGCGTGTTATAAAATATTTACGAGCTACTTGAAATGACCAGATTATTTAAAAAATGAGATGGAGTTCAATTTCTCAAAAAAGTTTAAAGAAAAACTAAAACTTTAGAGGATAAAGCATGGATTTGCATAGAGGCAGAAGTGGGGCTTCTGAAGTAAAGTTTCCAATGCAGACTAGAAGAGAATACAGCACAACTTGTCTTTTAATGGCTCTGGATTCCAAAATGTAGAAGTAACTTTCTTATGCATGTGTTGTTGTTTTTTCCTAGGGCAGATAGCATTTTTCTAGGAGCATTTTTCTCCCTTCCTGTTGATTTTGAGGGGTTTGGGGACTTGTCTGTCTTTTGGTCTTTGGGTTTTAGGGGTACAATGAGGGTGATGATAAAGGGAAATAAATAAAGTGATCTTTCAATAACTATTGAAATTTATAACTTACCTGCCTTTCACAATAAAATATTTTCTTCCTAGTAATTACTATTGCTCATTGCAAAAAAAAATACAATTGTGACAGTTTTTCTTCTTCACAGAAGAGAATGATAAACTTAAAGAAACTAAAAACCCTTCCTGAATTTTCCGTGGTCATTTTCCTAGGGTCTCAGAGCGAGACGTGATTCTTTGCAGGCACATGGTTTCTCCCGTAATGAGGAGAAAGTGTCTTTCTCCTAAGATTCTCAGAGAGTCTGGGTCCCTGAAAATGAAGAGACTCTGCCAATCCGTGTGCTGAAGCAGCCTTGGGAATGGATTGTCATTCGGCTCATGTGCCCCAGGCAGTTGTTGTGATCCAGAGGCCCGCTGGAAATGAAAGGAGTGGCCCTGTGCAAAGCTGGTTCACAGGAGTTTCGGGGAAGCCCTGACGTGCACTCCTTGATTGCGGCCCTTTGTTCACCCAGCAGCCTGTGAAGCTGCCTTGTCTTTGTGTGGCCGCCAGGTCCCAGCGGATCCAGGGTAGGTAGCTCCTTGCCTCTGCAGTCAGGCATCGCAGGTCACAGCCACGTCCTCAGCCTCCCCAGCAAAGGAGCCTTTTCTCCCCAAACTAGTGACAGCCCTTTTTTTTTGTCTTTAGTGAACATTGTGTTTTCTTTACTGGCCACCTAATCATTAATTTCAAGGTGCCTACATTCTCTTCTCTTTTCTTTTCTCCAAAATGGATGAAAATAATCCTGCTCGCCAGTAGCTAGCAAACTGCTGCATCCTAAGATCAGAATCAGCTCCCCTAAACCAGCCCTGTGCCTTCTAATGGTTTTCTGGCTTGCTCTCTCTCTTCAAAACCAACTCAATGTTTAGGATGAAGTTGCCTTTGTTTTTTAACATAGCCTGTAAGGTGATAGCTTGAAGATCACAAGCTTGGTTTTCATTCCCAGCAGTACTCTTGCCCTGTGTACTTTCTCCTGCTCTTAAGTTAATCGTGTTGGATGATGTAAAGTAGGTCCTGGTAGAAATAGCCTAAGAGACAATAATCAGTTACTTCTCTGGGGCTTTAGCATTTACTCTTGAGCTACCATTTTATTTACCAAGTAGGATGTAGTTTAAGAAGAAATGCTTTATAAAGCTGAGTGACTGAAAATCATATCACATTGATTGTTAAATAAATCCAGGGTTCCAAACCCTCCCAGCTCTTAAGCTGCATTTATGTAAATGTTGTAGGTAGAGCTGTTTCCCTTTATTCTGTGTGTGAGGCATGTCATGGGCATGGCTTGTTGTATGAAAACTGCAAGAAAAATGGTGGAGATGCCATCTTAAACATTTGACTCAACAGAAATCATGTTGGTATACACATAGGTAATGATCTCTGAACTTTAAAATTGTAGCCACTGCTTAGTACTTTGACCCTCTGCCTTAAGTATGATTGACCAAAAGATACTCAAGAGGTTAGAAACAGCTGCATCACAAATAGACTTAATAGAAACTTCTTTGTTGGCTTTCAGAGGGGCTTTCTGCAGCCATGGTTTGCATTCCTGGCAGAGTAATCAATTACCTGTGACCCATAGCTAGTTAGACATATCATTGGTCACCTTGAACCTATGGTCACTGGCCACTGTTGCAAGGCATGTAAAAGTCTCATTATACCTTAGAGCCCACTGTGCGGAGAGTCACTATGTAGAACTGGGAACCCACAGGGAACCCGCAGTGTGGCTCTCCCCAAGGCTGGAGCAATGGAACTTGTTAACCCAAATCCTCCTCTAGGGGGCTCAGGCAATCCTGCAAACTCATGGGACTGTGACCAGCGAGGGCAGGAAACAAGGAAAATTTTAACAGAAACTCAAGGACGTGCCTCTGGGATATGCACACATTATTTTATTTAGTTCACTTTGTACTGTCTTCTCATCCCATTTTTAATTGAAACTAGTGAGGTTTTAAAGGGGAAAAAAACCCTACTTGATTTTCTTCTGGCAGCAGTGACACCTCCAGGCCTCAGTACAGGGGATTCAGGCAGAGGGGAGATGGAAGAAAGATGTTTCTGAACTTATTTTGTCATTCAAACCAGACTCTGACCACATTTACTGAGTAAGTAAAGAGGTAAAACAATATCCATGCATGTTCTTTCACAAAGTAAAATGGGGAAGGCACTGGAAAACATGTCTATCAACACCATTAATCTGGATGCTAAATGGTCAGATATCTTATTAAAGTCTTATTTGAGTTGCAGAGAAAGGGCTTTCTTCCTTTCACACTTAGGTAAACAGGACTAGAATTGCAGGAAGAACTTGATAAGTATGGTAGGTTGATAAGCAGTTTCTCCTCTGGAGGGACACATTTTTAAGTAGAAAATTGATACCAACCCTATGGCTCAGGTCTTCCTGAAAGACGCTTTCAGAAACTTGGAGTTCTCTGGGGCCAAGAGAAAGAGCTTGTTATGTGTGAAGAAAGGAGGAGGCATGAAAGGCAGAAGTAACGCACAAATGCAAAATAAACATGAAGAATCCTTAAAGTCTGAGGAATGTGCCAAGAAACAATCGGAATCTACAGACTTCCCCCAGCCACTGTGAAGCAAATGCTAGAGACGGTGGAAAGAACTCGTCTTGAAACAAGCACCCGTGTCTAGGTGGTCTGGCTTCCGCCTGTGGTTGGAAATGGAGAGAGGATGTAAGGCTCTTTGATTGCTGCTGTTTCTCAAGATCTCGGCACTGCTGCTGAGACATCCTAATAAAGTCTAGAGAGCTACTGTGAACACGTAGCAAAGTGCATGCAAGTCTGAAATGCCAGGAGGCTGCAGTTTCCCTAGAGCAGAGATGTCTTAATGTCTTCTCCACAGGAAAGACTTCTTTGGAATGGTAGTTTGCTCCTGTCGAGCTGGTACTTGAGCAGTTAGCTGAAAGCACAGCAGTTGGGTGTGTTACTGCAGACAACTTAGGTCAGAAGTAAGGTCAGAGAACCTGGCGAATGGAGCCTTGTTGTGCCTTTTAAGATTAAGCAAGCCTGTTTGTTTATTGGGCAGTGAAAGAAAGGATTACCAGAAAAATAACGCAAGATTCAGAGGTGTCTCAAAGTTGCCAATCAAAGGAGTCTGAAGAAAAAGGCTTTGGATTACAGCCAACCTCCAGGGAACTAAGACGAAAGGCAGGAGGAGACAAATTGCTGCCAACAGAGTTGTTCGGCTCTGCTGCTGAGGGACTCGTTTGCTCTCCTGGGAAAGTGAACTTGACTCCCCCGTCAGTTCTAGTGGATGATACTAGAACGCTGTACTCTTCCCTTTACTCTCTTTCTCTTAAACTAAAAAGAGGCAGAGAAAATGTGTTTACTAAAAAAGAAAAATCACATATAGGCGTCTATAATAGCTCATGCTTACGTTGACTTTCAACATGTGCGCCTCCCATGTGGGATAGTGCTGTTGACCCTATCATTGCAAGGCAGGCTTCTTTTTGTTAACCCTTAAGCCTTAAGTTAGCCTTCCTGCCTCTCCTATGTAATCTTGCTTTAGTGATGGCTCGTGGCCTTCCTCACTTAGAGAATACATTGAGGAAGTGAAATGTGGGTTGCTAGGACAGGGCGGGAGGAAAGCCCGCCTTGGTGTTGAGTTCCTCCCTTCCTGTTCAGGCTGTCTTTTCACCGGATCTGCTCATTGGCTCGTCTCAGAGCTGCCCAGTTCATCTCTTCTACTATTGTTGCGCGGCTCCCCCACCCCATCTGTGGCCAACCCTGGAGCATTGCTTGGGAGCAGAGCTCATTGTTGCAGCCTGGTACATTATACAAAAGCGGAACCCCAGTGGGGTAAAGGCTTCCTTTGTTAGGGAGCCGAGTGGCCCAGGCGATGGGCCATGTGCTGTGGAACTGAAGGCAATGACCAGACTCAGGAAGCAGCATCTGTAAAGGTCTGATCACCCCAGGGCAACTAACCGCTTCTCAATTCAACACCCCCTTTATCTTGAAGCTCTCAGAACTGACTTTTGGGTCCCACAGCAGGAACCCCAGTGGCAACAGCATGACAGACATAGAGATGGCTGAGTCAAGCAGGTTTTGTACCTAGGAATCTCTGCATTCTGCCTTGTGGTGTTTGGCACATTCTGCTCCAGGTGCTGTCGCTGGGAAAAAAGGGGAATGTGATTACCATCCACGTCGGCATGACCCTCCCACTGGGGTCACGCAACCCTTCCATGTGTGTCACGCAAGCTCAGGCTGACAGGGAGTGTTTCACTCTCTGCTTCTGCAGATGGGATGTGTTCAGAATGTAACCCAAGACACTCAGGTGTGTTTTTGCAGGATGCTGCAGACTAAAACTTTTGATACTCTGCAGTCCTGGATGATCAGGGGTCCCCCCATTATTAAATTATTATGCAGATTGAAATATAGCCAGTCTCTAAGGAAGTCCCTAGAAGGGGAATGTGTCCTACAAGGCTAACCATGCTAACCAAGACTAGAAATGACCAGGACTGTGGAACCCTTCAGGCTACCCCTTGGGGTGGTACTTGTCTAGTGTCTCGGTGATCTGACACTTTGATGTGGTTTGCGCCTATTTGAAACACAGAAGCAGTCGCCAGGCCCAGCAGGTACAAGAATGATTGTCAGGGCACTCAACCATGGAAGAAGCCACACCTCCACAATCAGACAGCTATCCAGTGAGGTCCTTACTGTCGGGAGGATACTCATTAGCTGTTTACCCTCTCTACCTTAAAGCAGACTGGAATGGCATTTTAAATTTATACATAGTGAATAAATAGCCTCTTATGTATATATTTCCTAGTGAAAGCACTTACATATTTAGCCTCTTATTATCTTCTGGAGGTAGAGGTTGCTCAACATGTATTATCCCTTTATAAAGCACTATTTTTCTTAAAGTTAAGAGCTTTAGAATTGGCACTGAATTTTAATGAAGGATTTGGGGAACTAAATGTTCACATACTGATGAATGCTCCAACATGGATAATTCTTGAAGATACTATTGTGTTACCTGGAAATAAGCCACTCACAAAGAGACAACTGCTGTGTGATTTCCTTCATGTGTGGCACTTATAGTAGTCCGAATCAAGGAGACAGAAAGTAGAACAGAGGGTGGCAGAGAGTGGGGTGGAGAGAATAAAGGGAGGTCATAATTTAGGGGTTCAGAGTTTGAGTTCTGCAAGGTGAAAAAAGCTCTGGAAATGGATGCTGGTGATGGGTGCCTAACAATTTAATGCCACTGGACTTCATTCTTAAAAGTGGTAAATGTTGTGTTATGCATATTTAACCATAATTATAAAAATAAATTTAGGAACAAAAAATTATTGCATACTTCATGCATGAATTGTTTTTCCTTGGGTCCCCCTTTATCTAGGTTGAACAAGCCTAAGCTGTCTTTTATTAAACACATTTAATAAATGTACACGTGCTGTACATTATGTCTTCATCTCTCCAACCATTTTACAGTATTTGCTTAATTCTGCTGTAAAATCTTGTCTCCTCGAGGGTGACTGTTAGTGTCCTCAAACATGTGAGTCATTATGCCACCCTTAGTATCTTTAGGACAGGCACAGACATGTACTGTAGAGCAGCAGAAGTAATCATTACTCGATCGGGTTATTTAAAACACACACACACCATACTGCTGGGAAGCAGCTCTGAGTTGTTTGAGGCGCCACTCAGAAATCCCATTTTTCCAGTCATTTCCCACCTTCGTCAGTGCCCTTGAAGTTACCTCTCAGGTTCCTTGGCCATCTGTGGGCTTCGGAACTCTTTCCTCCTTGGCTGGCAGTGAGGGAGTCTGCTTGGGCGTCATTGGAAAACCAGGAGGAGCTCATTTAACCTGGTAATCTGTGGACTTTGGAAACAGAATTTGGAAACACAGTGCTTGCTAAATCAAATCACTGGTCGTTCCAGACACCATCTTATGAAGCAAACTCAAGAGTACAAGCACCAACTTCTGCTGGAAACAGGCAATAAATGAACCATTATAATGATTATCACAAATCATCAAAATGAACAGCTCCATTTACCTGGCATCCCACTTCTAATATAGTAAAACCCAACTTAGAAAAGTCAGAATTTGTTTGGGTTCTGAATCCAGAAAAAGAATGATCCGTGTTTGTAGATCTTCCGTGTTCAGCACTCTCCCTCTCCCCAGAGCACAAAGGAAGAAGCAGCCTTCTGAGCATGGTTGCGCCTTCAGGCAAGGTGGGCAGAAGCAGTGAACGGCTGTGCCCTGCAGCAGTAATGTAACTTCCCTTCTTTAAAATCTTTTAACCTTATTTTGGATTCAGAAAGAGGAAAAGCTATTATGTAAAAGCACTGTGGAAATTCTTTACCCTTGTCAGACACTCCACTTGTTGAGAATAGGAGGCGTTGGAGTCTCTTCAAGAGCAAACCTGATGCATTGAAAGGTGATGTGTTAAGAGGAAAACAGGTGCCCCCCACCTCACTCACAGGACAAAAGATGCCTTTTGCAATCACGCACAGCTCCTCGTCTATCCCCTTGGCTAATGTCGGGTGGCTGAGTGACTCAGACAAGGTCAGCCTTGAATACATGGTAGGTTCAGTCTCAGAGAGGGGAGATGTTGGTCATTTTTTGTGAGCTGGCCTGCTTTGGCTTAGGTGGCACTTTGTCAGTAAGACTGGTGTCTCCAAGTCTGATGGAGGCTGCTCTTCTGTTTGTCCATACTTCCAGAGTGAATGCTGGGCCCCACAGATATCCATGACATATGTAATCTATCTTATTTACAGTACAGAACTAGAATATTGAGGATGAAGGGCTAAAAAGTGAGCGCCATGAGAGCTTTCATTGTTTTCTGGTGTCTTGCTGTTTCTTCAAGGAAAAAAAGAACCCTAGGGCTTCATGTATTGTAGTCTTCATTATAGTGTGAAGGCAGGGTGAGCATAGAGACTGATGGAAATCTAGCCAGCCTTGAAAACAAAACCAAATATAAGACCCCTTTTTATACTGATGGAAGGGAAAACCCAAGGCCCTCTGTGTGGTTGTTTGTTGGTTTGTTTGTTTTGTGTTTGTGTTTGTTTGTTTGTTTGTTTGTTTCCTTGGCAGGATTACTGACAATACTGTTGTTTAAGAGGACTAGGTCACTGAGCCCAAACCATGGGAGATGGGGGAGAGAGAGGGGGCGTCTGGTATAGAGTTTTAATTCATCTGTGTTAGCATTCTTTTTACTTGTCTTCACTATTCTATTAAGGGTGGTTTTATTTTTTGTTTGTTTGTTTGTTTTTGGTACCATGGATGGAACTTACAACCTTACACTTGCCAGGCAAGCACTTGCACTGCTGAGCAAAAGCCCCAGCCCCAACAATTTTTCCATGTCATCTTTCCTTGCCAGAAATGAAAAATACCAGTGTGGTGTATCTTTCTGAACTCAATACTTAAGTTCAACTCTAAGGATCCAAATCAGAATGGGAAAAATCTCCATGCCCTGGTCCCCAGACCTACATCGTGGCCTATCACCCGATTTACTTTTAAGACTTTCATCCAGGGGCTGGAGATTTAGCTCAGTGGCTTAAGCACCTGCCTGGCAAGCCTGAGGTTGTGAGTTCAATCCCCAGTACCAAAAAAAAAAAAAAAAAAAAAAAGACTTTCATCCCATCCCACTAACATGATATAGGCCCAGCTGTCTAAAAATTGGCAAAGACCTATTAGAATACCTTAAGGTATGAATCGAACCTTAAGGATCATTTCCCAGCATTGTAGGAATCATTTGCCATCTGGGTTTTGTTCATGGAGTTCGTAGTCCTGTTTGCAAACACCCAGGTGCCCATTGCTCAGTGCTGGGTGTTCTTTGCCTTCAGGCGGAGGGCGACTTGTTCCTTGGCCAAGAGACATGTGGCTGGGGGGCCAGGAGGGCCTTGGCTGGGCGTGTGCCGGGGCACACCTGCAGCTTGTGTACACTGGCAGAGAAATTCACACCAGTGCTCATTAAGTGACTTACTGAAAAAATAATTGGTTTCTAAATTTTCCTGTATTGAAAAGTGTGCAGAGAGCCAGCTGCCAAATAAAATCACCCCATCAGAACTGAGGGAAAGTGCCCTGGGGACTGGTTGTGTGTCTTACAGCTGGTCCCCTCCATCTCCTCTGGGTCCCCTGTGTGGGGCCATGGCCCCAGCTGCTGTAGCTCACAGTCGCCACTGCAGGCCTTTCCAGCTCCAAGCTGACGCCTCAGCAGAGTGGGGCTTTGGGGCTGAAGAGATGTGTGGTTTTCTGCGGGTAGGTAGGACTCCCCAGGAGCGTGATCCTGTCAGAAGACAAAGAAGGCAACTAGTTAAGCAGAAAGACAAACAGGAAAAGCAGTTCATAGCCAGCAGTAACACTGGCCAAACACTTAGCAGCCAAAAATGCCTAGTAGCAAGGTATCAGAGTTTTGGGATGGAAAACAAGACCAGAAGCAATTAGGAAAGGGTGTAGGATTCACGCTCTGTCTACCACCAAGCACACCAAGATGTCTCAAGGATTAATGGCCCCATTGTAAAAGTGGTTTTCAAGTCAGTGGTGCTGAACTCGGGAGGCATTTTACCATGTGCCCAGCTGGCCATGGCGCGGACTTCAGGCTGTTTAAAGGTTTCCTCTCGCTATGGGACAGACTCTGCCAAGAGACAAATTGTTCTAATGATTAAGCAGAGGCGGCACATTCATCTCCAGTCTCAACAGAATTTTAAAAATATATGAAAGCACTTTAAAATTTAACAGGCTCTGTACAAATCTAGAATTTTTAAAATATTTTTCAAGCTTTGTGCTACGAAAATGAAAATAAATATACTAGTATCAGAAGTAAGGATAACTCTTCCTCGAGTCATTAATTTTAGTGAGGTGAAAGGTTTTCTCTCCCCACCCACTTTGACTGTCTTTAGAATAGTGTTTGTTTCGGTGGCAGTAATTGCAGTTACTCATGTTGGTCCAGCTGCTCTGAGAGTATTACATATATTAATTTACCCATCTTCTGAGCATCCTGCGAAGCAACTGTGGTCAATGTTATCATCCTCTCTCCAAGCAAAGAGACCAAGGTACAGGAAGGGCAAGTTGACTTGCCCAAGCCACACAATGTATCTTTATTTTTTTAATAGACTCAAGAAATTCCCTTGTAGATCCCTGTAGTGTACAAGTTTTTCCTTGCAGCATAACAAGGTCCTTTTCTGTCAGCCGTCTGGAGCATGCGTGCCTTTGCTGGAGCTTGCAGGAGTGATGATGCCATGACTGTTTATGGAGGGCTGATGACCCCAGGCTGTGCCTAGACTGACTAAGCGTATGCATACTATCATGCATACTATCCACTGAGCTAACCGGTCTGCTGCCTCCGTTTAACAGAGGAGGGCACTAAGGTTAAAGACGTTTGCTAACTTGCCTAGGGCCTGACCCCAGAGTTCTTAGCTCTGCCCAGATAAAATAACAGTAGAATTCCTGTTGTTTTCCACCTTGTTAGTCCTCTTTCATTGTACTTTGAAATTCCATGCGAAGTCATTGTACTCTGCCTCTTTCCTTCAAACGTGCCTGTGAGTTTTGCAGAAGGTGAACGTGTTCTGCTTGCCGTCCAGGTAGGTGCAGGGAACACATGTCAGCCTGAACCCTCTAATCCCCACGTGGGTTCTGTTTGGCTTCCTGATTCCTTTATGATACCAGTTTGAAAGAGTTTGAAGACGAAAGAGAAGTTGGGATGGTGCTGGTAGTCCCGACAGTGCCTTGGATCAGTATTTATGTTACCTGGATAAAGAACTGATTCATAAAGACATCCAATTATGCATGACATCGTTTTCTATCTTGCATAGAATTATAAGCAGAATCAGGCTTACAGGTCAGTTTGGCTCATTCTCATGGCCCAGCACAGTCCACTTAAGGGAACCATCTGGCTACTGTGCAGATATTACCACTTGCCTTTGAGGTTGTGCAAATTGCAAACACTGGATGTAATCCTCACCCTTCTTACTTCTCCTCAATCCTGGACCACATACCCAGACCAGGGAAAAAGCAAACAAGAATCTTGTCTTGACTGCCCTTGCTCCAAGCATTATGAAGATTGGTTTTCCTGCTAGCCCAGTCAGCTCTGCAGAGTGGTAGGTGAGAGCTTTGACTAGTTCGTTACCCATTATGAGAAGTTACCACCTTACCCTGTGAACAAACCCTTCTCAAGACTTGAGCTTTCCGGAGCAGAGATGTCAGACTGTCAAGCAAGAGAGAGTTCATTTTAACTTCAAGCCAGTTCTTCTTTTTAATCTTAATTCTCTGGAAGGACTTTCAAAATACGTGGCTTTGCCAAGATTCCAGAATGGAATGAATATTTACCTGCCTCTGGACCTCTGAAGATCTAATTCATCTTGAGCATTGAAATGAGTAGAAGGGAAACCATTGCCCTTGGAGTGGTTCTGTGTGTTCCCAAGTCCTTCTGAGACCCTAGGAATCACAGCACAAGGTGGCAGACACCTCCCTCCCCAGGGCAGGTTGGCCAAGCCCAGGACCACTGTCAAAGCGGAGCTCTGTGACTGCTCCATAGACCGAAAATGGACTAGACCGCAGAAATCATCACTCGTTCACTTGTGTCTAGTTGTGTTTTAATTATCAATTGGAAGCCAGGCTGAAAATCATTTTTGTAGCCCCCAATTTCTCCTTTTCAAAAAAGATTAGGTGTGGGTGTGTTTTTGCACTATCTCAGTAGCCATCTTCTTTCCAAATTCATCGTTGCTTTCACAGTGGAACAGATATCCTTATGCTCATTGTGAATCTTGTTTCAGTCTCCTTCACTCTAGGTATCATAAAGATTGGTATTTCTAACAGTTCCATAAGCTTGCTAGTGGAAGAGAGCTTGAAGCCTAGAAAACTAAAGCAGGAACAGAAATTAAAACTCAGGTTAGCCTTTGGTAGAAGCTTACCTGCTCCAACTGATTCCTTCAGCACTTTTAATCTACTGCAATTTCTTGTGAATTCTTGTGCTTTGTTTTCTAGATGACCTGAATAGCTCTGTAAATCTGCTTACTTACTAAATATGATCTATTTTTAGTTCTTTTTGTGTGTAACTACCCTTAGCCCTATTAACCAGCAATTTAATAATTGACATTGATTACTGAATGGGTTTTTTTTGGAAAGCAATAATCTAAGAATTCTTCTTTCTTTGTAACTATTTTGGGAGCTTATAGAAAATCACAGTAATGGAACTACTATTTATTTACCCCTATAAATCTCAATTTCCACTAAGACAATAAAATCTATGTCCATAGCATCAACCTTTTAGTAACTTTTAAATATTTTTGTTACATTTTTAGTTTTTAAATTATGTTCTGTTTTGGAAAAATCTCTCCTTAAAGATTGATCTCTTAGTATGATTTTCAGAGTAGAAGATTTTTTTAATAGAGCCTATATTTGAAAGTTATTAATCTAGAAATTGCTATTTTTGGAAGGGAGGCAATTTCTCTGTGATCTTGAGTAAAGCTGGCACTATTGGAATCATGAGCTATTGCAAAATACCCTAGAGAATTGGATAGTTAAGTGAGTGAGACATTTTTCCCCCTAGAAAAGAAAATTTTAAGGGAAAGTTTTAAAAATACAATATATTTTTAAATTATTAATCCTTGCTCCATGAAAGTTATTTCTCTTGTCTTTGTTAATAATTTAATAATCGAAGGGGATCATTTGCTGGAAATAATCTCTGGGTTTGGTTTTCTCCACTCATGGGATTAAATACGCTGAGGGCAGATTATTTTCAATTCTGTGAATAAATTAGTTTCTCAGCATGTACTACAGGACAACAAGTCTCAGGTGAAAATTAGAAACTGGAAATCCAGTAAGTTCGGGCAGTGTTAGGGTGACTGCAGTAAAGATGACCTTCATTACTGCAGGATTTTCAGGGTTAGGTGACATGGTGTATGGGGCTCTCTCCTCCCAGGTGTTTGACCATTGATTCCTTTTGCGCCATGGCAATCGCAACAACAGTCATATGCCACCAAGTGACATTTCAGTGGGTAAGGAATGCATATTCCTTACCCATGGTGGTGGTCCCATGTGATTGACCGATCATCTAGTGACACTGCAGTAACATTAGCCTGTGGTGTTTGCACAACAAACAGATCACCCACTGATGCATTTCTCTGAATATACCCCATCACTAAGCACCACTGACTATGTATCTTAACTCTTAATTCTCTCCGAAACCATAGGAGCCAGGCATTATTTACGTAACGATAAGGAAAATGACACAGGAAGGGTTTAAGGACCCTGTGTAAAGCACAGAGCCAAGGTCGGATGAGGAAGCAGGGCAGGGTGCAAACTGAAGCTCAGCCCTAGAGTTCATGCCCTCAACCCATGGTCCGGGCTCCCTCTAAGTATAAAAGTGCACGTATCCAACGCGTGCCTTTGGGATTACTCACCTGAGCATTGCATACCATCAGTCCAGGAGGAGGTGAGGAGAAGGCTTGTTTCCAGTTGGGGCATCTCCAAAACACCTTTTCACAGTGCACCCCACTTCCACTGTTAACCGGGTCCTCAGCAAATAGCAGGCAGTCAGTTCCTCATCATTTCCTTTGATTTTCCAGGGTTCCCAAATTCAAGAACCTTTCTCTGTG
Source organism: Dolichotis patagonum (assembly GCA_004027295.1). Taxonomy (NCBI): domain Eukaryota; kingdom Metazoa; phylum Chordata; class Mammalia; order Rodentia; family Caviidae; genus Dolichotis; species Dolichotis patagonum. The sequence continues at coordinate 21,705 of PVJX010000977.1, forward strand.
GACAGCATTAATTCTCAGAACTTTGTTGTATCTCTCTTCCTAACTTAGGACTCCTGTCCTAAGGTTTATCTATGTTGGGATCTTGCTCACAGAGAGCCGATAACTTGGCAGTTTGATATACATTGTATCAAGTTTCTCCTTCCCACAGGTTATCTTTTATCTCAACACAGGCCTTTCTCAGACCGTGGTGCCATGACCTGAAATGGTAATCTGATTGACAGCAGTTCCCAACATCCCTAAGGAAGGCGTAGGAGTCGTGTTTCTTTGGATGGGGAGGAATGTTTCACACACCTCACATTACATCATGTGGGCCCTTATTCCAGCATAGATAGGATCAGGCATGTTAATTATAAACTGTAAAACACATTCTGTTGTTTTCCAGGCTGTTGTTGAAATGCACGACATGTTCTCATTATTATATTTATTTTTGAGGTGCTGAGGATTAAGCCAGGACTTCACGCACCCTAGGCAAAGGGCTCTACCACTGAGCCCTGAGTTACATCCCCTACCCTGCAGAGCCTTAAGTAACATAAGCGACTGCCTGCTTTATACTACTTTGAAAAAAGTACCACGGTAAACTCTCCGAACAAGTAGAGATTGCATATTGCATGACTGGTCAGTGTGGGTACAGATTACATTTTTTTTCACAATGCAGTTCTTGGGGCCCAAGCCATGCAATCAGACCTTCAACAATGTGGAAAATACACCTATGAAGATGTTATTTGATCTAGACTAGTGGTGGCGAGTCTATGGCACGGGAGCCTCAGTGGGCTGTTGGTATCATTGAAAGCTCTGAAAGGTTCTCCATCACTGATCTATATTCTAGATGCACAACTGGAAAATATGACTGTATTAGAATAATGCTCTTCCCCTTGCACTGTATCCAAATAGAAGTAAAAGAATAAGCTAGAATTAACATTGCCCAAGTCCAAACCTAGGTTTAAGATCTGAGTCACTCAAGGACATTTCTTTTGTGACCATCACTCAGAATCACGGACCTTGGCTGCAGTTTTAGTTAATTGGTAACTCTGATTGTCTGTTATAGTGAAAAGAATAGGAAAATCAAGGCGTTCTTATTTAGTATCAGCAGATAAGCATTTGGCTTGCTTGATGTAGTGAAAAATTAACTATGACTCTCTGAAGTATGTGCCACTGTCATTTCTTTACCATTAATTACTGGGAGGTTTACCTGAGGTCACACCAAGTGGCAGAGCCAGGACTTGAACTCAGGTTCATTGATTTTTAAGACCTACATACTATGTAGAACTAGAAACATTTATTTTAATAAACCCAAGTTCTTCTTTATGATTCTCGGTGGTCGGGTTTCTAGAAATAACCCAGTCAGATCTTCGGAAGATGAATATGCTCTGCAGTTAAGATTCAGCCTCTACTGGAAAATGTCAAAGTTCTACAAATAATACAGGCTCTAGGATACGAAAGGAAAAAGTGTCAAATCCCTGCTTTATAAATAAACTGCCAAATGCTTGGGAAGGGTGTAGTTGGGCGCATTGCCTGTTCTTGTGGAGCAAATCAACAGGAATGCCTGGCGTGCCATCTCCAGTTCATTTCTGCCAGCCAGTGCCACTGAGCCCTTACGTACACATCAAGCATGTCTGAGGACCCAGCCCTTTGAAAAGTCTCCACAAACGCATGTTAAGTAGAAAGAGCTGCTGTGCACGTTTTTCTTGTATTTTGTTGTTTTTTTTCTTCCTTCCTTCCTTCCTACCTACCTACTTACCTTCTTTCCTTTTGTAGTTCATAGTACTAGGGATTGAACCCCGGGCCTCCACACTGAACCACATCTTCAATCCTTAAAAAACAATTGTTTTTTAAACACAGAGATTCTCTTAAGTCCACAAGTTGCCCAGGCCTGCTTGCAGTCCTCCTGCCCAGCCTCCAAAGATGCTGGGGTAACAGGCCTGCCCCTCACCATGCAGGGCTTCCCTGTGTTTTCTTTAGGCAAAGACCTGCTAGGAAGACCTGTCCTTCCAATCCATGTGATAAACAGAAAATACAATTCATCAGTAAGGTCAGTGTTTTCATCAGAGTTCATGTTATCATAGCTGAATAATAATTTCAGCCAGGGAAAACATCAACCTAGCCCTTAAAATGACTATTCTCAATAGTAGCAAGTTGCCCTTTTTGTATAATCAGGGAATTATCACTGTGTGATTGCTGATCCTATATTGCAGTGTCTGGATTTGAGGAAGAAGGCCACTTACCTATCGGATGGTTGGGGGATGAATTAACGTGAGGAAAGCACATGGTTTTACACTGGATAGCACCTCATTAAATGATACACTCAGGTAGTTACGACAGACTGAATACAGACCTATGGATAACTGGTAGGCATGTGTCTTGAAGTGTTGTGTAGTGGGGAAAATTGCTAATGGATATCTTCCTTTATGTTTGAGGCTTCAAAGTGACCTCTTTTATGCCTGGGCTCACTGGTCAACTGTGTTTGCCTGACACAGTTCTGTGTTAGACCAAGAATATATTGCTTATCCTCACCCCCGGAGTTGGCAGTGTCTCGTGCTGTTTACACACCTACTCAGGCCCCAGTGACCCGCGGTGGCATGCCCCAAATAGGAAGTAAAGAACACCTGCCCCCATTCCCAGAGAAGAGGCCAAATTAAACACACCCCTGGGCTGTAGGCTCTAGGGGAAAGGAAGTGGCTAGGAAGATATCCCCTTGTGGCTTGGGATATTTAAACCGTGGGAGTAGAAGTAGGGAGTGACTGTGCAAGTGTGTGTGTGTGTGTGTGTGTGTGTGTGTGTGTGTGTGTGTGAATGTATGTGTAGATTTAGGGATACAATTTGACCATCAACAAATTCCAACTAGGCTAGCAAGAAGATGCTTAGAGCTCAAAGTTGGAGGGCTCTCTTCCTACCCTGTCTTCCCTACTGATCATTTCCACAAGCTCCATCCAAAAAGAAATCTAGTCAACCCCACTGGTAAAGCCCTGACGTCATTCACCACTTTAGGCCCATTGTCCAGCCACTCGGCATTGAGAAGCCACTAATCGTGCTGATATTAGCATTCAGAGCCCCACATCCTGGCAAACCCTCAGTTCTGGGACACTAGCTCAGCTGGTCTCTCCAAAGGTGCCCTTATAGAATCTTTTCCTCAGTATATGTCAGTGGAGAGGTAGTTAAATTGTTCCTTTTTTCTTTAAAGGGCCGTGCTAGTCCTCTTTTTCATTATTGCGATGGGAAACCTAACAGTCACTACTTGAAGGAGAAGAGGTTTTATTTGACTCACAATTTAGCAGATTCAGTACATGGTCCAGTGGCTCCAGTTCAGAAACATCATAATGAACTGGTGTGACAGAGGACAGCTGGCTGCCTACTAATAGCCAGAAAAGAGCGAGAGAATGGAGGAGCTAGGGAGGGAGATACAGACTCCAGTAGCACACAGCACACCCCAGTGACACACGTCTTCCAACCAGCTCATACCTCCTAGCAGCCCATTGAGCTATGAACTCATTGATGAATCAGTCCACTGATAAGTACAGCATCCCTAGGATCCAGTCCCCTTCCAAAAGGCCAGCCACTGGATATTGAGACTTGTAGTGTATGTGCTGCCAAAATGAGCACAGTGCATGAGACTCAGATGTCTCCATAACAGGGACACACTTAGAGATGAAGTGGCTGTCTTCTGATAAAGAGACTATAATTCAACACAGAGTAGCCAGTTATTCCAAATGCTGAACTGTCCATAATGTGATAAATGCAAAAGCACTGCAAACCATTTTTAAATTACGATGCAACCTCTCATATATTTTTACATTAAGATGTAATATTTAACAGTACTGTTATTGGTACATTTCAAAATAGTGTTCTTTCAATTTTTCACAAAGTTTTGTGCCCTGTAGTTTGAGAGAACTCTGTCCGTGAAGTACAGGCCCAGGAAACTGGTGGCCCAGGACGCAGTGTCTCAGGCAAAGTTCTTCCCTAGGTGGGAGGTTAGGCAGGTGCGAGCAAAACCCATGTCTCCTTTCAGTGGGTATTTAATAAACACGTAGCAGTTATTTGCAGAGAACAGGGATTCAAGAAAAAACAGTGTTTGAAGTGGCTTCATCTCCAATGGGATATTCTCACCGGAATTTCAGCACTTCCTCCAGAGCTGATCTGAATGGTATACTCATGTCTCTGCTGAAGCATTCTTGGTTGAGTGACAGGTACAGGTAGCACTGCAGTGTCCACCTCAGGAAACCTTAGGGAAGTAATAGGACACCTTGAGGAAGGGTGAGAGCTGCGTGGAACCAGAAGTTCATACATGGCTTAGTTCTATCTGAAAAAACCTAATTCCTACTTGGAGAAATTTTAAAGTCTCTCTATGCAATCCTGTGTCATTGGAGGACAAGGATATGTGCTGAGAACTGTATCATTAGCCAGTTTCATCAGTAGTATTGTGAACATGGTGTGTACTGACACAAGCCTAGATGGTGTAGCTACTACCCACCGAGGCTACATGGCATAGACCCATGTGGTGAAGCTATGACATGCATGCCACTGCAGGCTGTTTGTATCATTAAAAGCTTTGCCATCCCTGCTATAGCGTAATGCTCCACCATGGTATGTGTGGTCCACCACTGATCAAAACTATATTATGAGTCTTGCAGCAATGTTTGGCCCATGTGAAAGCATTAGCTGTTATTGTTACTGAAATATATTTGAGTCATGCCTAAGAGAAGGAAATAAGGAAAACCTACAGCTTTGAGTGTGCTGATTGCCAGAGGACAAGAGTTCCTGGGTCTAGACCTCTTTCTCTCTCTGCCTCTCTCACATTTCCGTCTTCCACTGGCTTCACCGCTTCCTTACATCAGCCACATCCCATTGGCCAGCACCAGTCACATGGCCTCACCAAACTGCAGAGGAAGCTGTAGTTTAGCTCTGTGGCTCAGGAAACAGAAGAACGTGAACAGTGGATATAGGGATAAACCAACAGCCAGTCGAGATTTTGACTTCAGTTAATGATTTCTCCATGAAGCACAGGCAATTCTTCAGTTTAAGAATTTTTGTGAAAATCTCCCTTATTTGGCATGCAACATGCAAATTTCAGTGTTCATGCAGGAATTCAGCTGCGATATCGTTTCTGAATGAAATAATCAAAGCTAACATCTGCAGAGAATTTACTGTGTACCCAAATACTAAGTATTTTGCATACCTGTTTGATCTTTGATAAGATGCAATGAATTTATTTAATGGCTGCCATGTCCTTTTGTAAGGTGAGAGCCAGAATTATCCACATTTGATGGATGAAGAATCTGAATTGCAGAAAAGTCATTGGTCCAAATAAATAAATACAAGTTGGTGAAGAATCCCAAATAGGATTAACCTGATCAGATCAATCTTATTCATTGTCCCTTAAATTCATAACCTGACAAAGTTTGGTAGTGAACTTAGTTGTCTATTCTCTTTTCTATTTAGAGACCAAATCCAGATATACTGAAAGAGGCTATTCACTGGACCTTGTATGGCACCCACTAATTTGTCATGAGGTGGGTGGTTTGTCAAGAAAACCTGATACACATGGGCATGGAGAAACACACATTGCTGTGTGCTTTATTATTTGGTTTAATTTATTTGCTCATCAGACGAACCATGACATTATGTAACCACATTACATAATATTATAACCATGGCATTATGTAACCATATTACACTAATCTGCAAAAGCAGCCTTACTTCCTTCACCTCTGCTCTCTTGTTATTACTTGAATAATCAGTTAGGTCCCTTGCTTGCGTCTGTAGTTAGTATTTTAATGACAGACATTAAATGGTCTGCTATCACTAGTATTTAGAAAACATATATGGCACACTTCTATAGATGGGCAGCATTCAGATTGATCTTCGGATTAGCCATTTATTTTCTTAAAAGATTCAGCATGATCAGTTGCAATGGGTCAGCTCATTACTGACTTTATCACTTGCAGAGATTGGGGTCCCTGTGTGGAGCTAAGAACTGTTTGTAAAAGCACCAGCAAGTGGAGATACAAGCAGATGTCAGATGGGAGCAGCCCCAGATGTGCAGGGCATGGAATAGCTGAGCCATTAGAATTTCTGTAAACCAGCATATCTACTTCAATACTTCGGGCCAAGTCATGAGACAGCTCGGGGATGGCCCATTTGCTTGTGACCTCTTCTGCCCTTTAAACATCTTGGTGATGGCAGCCAAATAAGGAAAACACCTGTTCCTCGATATTTGCTCTGGGGCCATGTATGTTTTTTGCTTTCCATGCTGCTTTGTCTGAGTAGTATAAAAACACGAACATCTGATAATCCCATGTCCTGATCACTTCTAGATCTCCAAGTATTTTCCATTGTGCATTTATATTCTTTATTCCATTTGTTCTTCAGAGTAATTTTCAGAGCTCAACAGAACCCTCACCTTTCTGGGTGTGTGACGAGAGCATGATCTTTGACAAGCCATGCTCAAGTCAAGACCCAGGCAGAAAACAGAGGTGTCTAAACCCAACTTCTTGGGCCCCAGCAGTGATAAAGTAGTAGAAACTTTGGTTGGTTGGTTGTTTCTTGTTTTCCAGATCTACAAATGTTGTTGTTGTTGTTGTTTTTAAGAAAGTGGATTCCAGGAAAGTTTAAAAGCAATACCAGAGGGTATAGAGGCAGAAGCAGATGTAGGCAGTCATTCAAAGCATTCAAGTAAGAATATGGCAATATAAATATCCAAAAAGCTTAACCCAGGTATTCCAAACAAAACATATAAGTCATTCCTAACTGATTTGAGCTTTATAGCTTTCTTTGGCAGTGAGGAAACACTTAACATTTGAAAATCCTGAAAGCTTTTTCTTTGATTAATTACATCAGATGGTTTGTCTTTGATCAAAATCAACTTATTTTAAACATGGATAAAAGCATTACACAGGTCTACTGTTAAAGCAGATAACATGTGGCAAGTTAATTCTGGTATAATGTATTCCAACAAAGCTTAGAAAGTAAAGATGTCGCAGTGGCTTTGGAGTAAGTTTAATTGTCACCCCTCTGCTGACATCGTCTTTACAGGTAAGACGCAGTAGGATGGTACAGTTGAACTGCGTTGTGTATGCTCCTTTAATGTCACAGACTGGTGGATACAGATCTGCAGTGCCTACGCCCCAGATTCCTCAGCATGAAGTATTTACTCTTTCCTGGGCAATCTCACCATCTGCGGCAGAAGGCAAGCGTGCCAAAGTTTTCACTGATGATATTTAAGAAGTGTTTTGTTCTCGAAGTCCTTATTAGCATGTCCACTGTCAAAATTTTTCATGTAACATGAACATCCCATGCCATCATGAACAACACCTTTTCCTGTACTAGCAAAGGTCTTAGTGACAGGCACTGCCCCTCCTCCATCCTCCCAATCCTCCTCATCCTCCATGCAGTTCACAATTTGCATGGTCTTCCCCACATGTGCTATGCGAGACCCAATGGAATGTCCATTGAGATTACGGATGGGCTTCATCTGATATGTCTCCCCATTTATTTCTACTTTGTAGAATTCCACAACTTCCTGGATGGCCTCCCTGTCATAACACAGTCAAACATCAGTGCCAGCACACTTTATTCCAGTATTCATGGTGTCTTTTACAGCTTCTAATAGCGTGTCATATTTGGGATTAAGCATTACATAAAAACACAGTAATCCTACCACTTCTGTATTTCTGAAGTCAGTCTTACAGATATCATCACACTGTGGCACTGTTGTGTCACCTGCTGTGGGAGTAGAGTGGCCATCACAGTTACTGAGGGAACACCCAGTGAGAAAGGCCAGGCCTGTGTTTAAACCCTTCTCTTTTATAAGGTTGCGTGAACAGTCTTCCAGCTTCTCACAGATTTCTGTCGTCATCATCATCGTCATCGTCATCCCAGGCTTGGTCCAGCTTATAACGTATTTTCTGCCTTGTCAGTGTGCTTTCTCGGTCCCTTGAGAATCATTTCAGGTCTCTTCATTGGCCTGGTCTGATTCTTTCCTTTCTTCACATGTAGTTCTCCAAGCAGCTATTTGCAGGTCACATTCCTGTCCTTTGGGGAACACACCATTAGGACACAGGTCACATATCAGAACCCTGGGAGGGTCTCTTCCAACTTTTGGTACTCTCTTTTTCTTCTTTTTTCCATCTCCAGCATCATCACCTTCATCATCAGCATCATCAGTATCATCATCACTGTCATCATCTCTTTCTTTCAGGGCTTGTATTTCTGGCTGTTTTGCTACCTCATCCGTGGAGGCTCCTGATTCTTTACCAGGTTCCTGCTGCCCTGTAACAGCTCCTTTACTCTGCCTTCATCTCTTTTTCTTGGCTGCTTCCTCAGCCATGGAATCAGCCCCCTCTTCTGGGTCCTCTGGGTCCAGGTTGCTATTGTAGATGTGTTGCTAGGGCCACTGCCTTTCATAGAGACTTTGAACTTGGGACCTCATTCTTAGACACTGGGGACCCCTATATAGTAGTCACCCACATACATCAGCCATTGAATATGCTCACAAACTCCAGGGCTTGTCATTGTGTTTTGTTTTTCATTATAACATAGGTATTCTTATTCCATGACCTGATAAGAAGGATCTTGTTGGATTCACTGGCCTACTGAGCTGTTGCATTTTAAATTTCATGCCCATGAACATGCAATAGTGTCTCCTAATTCAAATACAACTTAGTTTTAACATTAAAGAAAAAAACTACCTTTTAATACCTGTATTCTTGGGGGAAATCACCCAGCTATTCTAGCCATTTGGTTTTCTAATCCAGTTTTGGTTTTATTTTCCAAACAAGAATAAGTGGGTGTAACAGATAAATCACTTCAAGATGAGACCTGCTTGAATCTATTTTTTCCCAGTAAGAATGCCGAGAAAAATTCATTTTCAGCACTATTTAATTTTTGTCCTATTCTTATTCATCAGCATATTCTTTTGTCCTCTTTCAAGGAAGGGTGATCCTGATGAGAATGGGTGGTTTCCACCCCTGTAATGGAGACGGCTTTGTCCTGCAGCCTGGCCATCTGGGAGTTCTGCAGACCTTCGGGCAGTGCAGGATATTCTTGTACACCACCCTCGTGCCCACGGGTTGTCTGCTGCCTGTTTATCTGGTTGGCAGCAGCACAGGAAGAAAGGAATGTTTAAATATGGAAACGACTGCTGTGAACTTGAGAGTCATTTGTGAATTTTGATCTCCAGTTTATTTGAAAACATCCACTTTTTTTGTGTGTCCGTCTCCCAGTTATAGAATTTTTTGTAAGTGGATCACCCACTCCGTGCTTTCTTGCTATATAATGTTGTGAATTATTCGTTTGCACAATGAATTGTTCATTTTGCTGAAGTGGCTACCTATTTAAAAATTGCTTTTTAGTTATAGTTATTATTTCTTATATTCTGAGTAATAAATATGCAGCATTTAAGTTCAAACCACTTAGGACCAATAAGATAAGTGAACAAAAGTCATTTTTTTACATTGTAATATAAAATAATACAGACTTAAGCTATCTGGCTATCTAGGCAACTGATGCACTGATCTCTCAAAGCTCATACTTTGCCCTTTGCAACAAATATGGTCAATGTTAGATGTGTAGTTGGGTGTTAGGTTTTATTTAGTGTTGTAAAACTACATAGTAGTATAATTAATATCACCAAGATAACCTCAAATTAATGACAGTATCCCCAGTATTTAATGACAGGAACATAAGTACAAGAAAAGGGCAAATGTGATTTTCCTGTATTTCTTAGATTTGAGATTTATGGTCATGAAATTTCAGTTGTTTTTGGCAGTTTTTACCAAAGTATTGCTTCTGGATACAGACTGTATGTCATGAAAAATAGAGGCCGCTATCTTTTATATATGGTAAAAAAGATTATGTAACAGAGTTGAATCCTTATCTGAGCAGATGGGCCCTTCATAGGGTCATTATGTGATTCTACTGTGTGCTATTTCTGAAGTGTGAAATCTTCATTCTGTTCAGATGGCTGGGAAAAACCACCTCCCCCAAGGAAGTGTCTCAGGCAGCACTGCCCAACAGAAATGGAATATGAGCCACATATGAAGTTAAAATAAACAGGTGAAAATAATTTTAGTAGGATATTTTATTTAACCCAATGTATGCGAAATACTATTGTTTCAACATGAAATCAGAATAAGAGTATTGATTCCTTATCTTACCAAGTCTTTGAAGCTCCATGTGTATTTACACTCCCAGCACCTCTCAATTTGGTAAGACTCACTGCTTTCCAGGTAACAGGCAGTGACACAGCATCAGTGGCTGCTGCATGGATCAGTGTGGGTCTGGTGGTGGCCTCCTAAACAGACAGCACAAGTCTGGTGGCCTCATACAGGGAAAATCTCAATGGGTTGGTTGCAGCTTGTGATAGGAGGAAAGACAGTGTATGACATGCCCATTCATTTGCAGACAAGTAAATGCCAGTATTTGAAAATGTTCACAGGAAAGTCTAGAAAATGTGTTTCTGATGTTTATTTGCACAGGTTGAATGCTGTTCCATAGCAGAGTTGATTTTATTTCCATGGGAAAAGATAAGAAAAAGAAACCTTAGGTTGCATGTTAGTCATTTCCTCAAGGAAATTAAAAATCCACATCAGACACCGTAATGTAAAGGATTCCTTTTCCCACGCATTTATCTGGGTTCCCTGTTGCCATGGCCACGTAGATGGGACGCAGTTAGAAATTAAAGACTCTAGTTACAGTCATATGGCTTTCTGTAATTGTCAGATTACTTTTCAGCTAACGGATGTTTTGAATGTATCAAGCTTTTCCCTCTGAAAATGTGGAGGTTCCGCTTAAACATCTGTGAAAGGTTTATGGTTTGATTTAGTAATGGCCAGTGGAGAATGGCACTTTAATGCCACTTTGAATGTTTCAAAGCCCTCACAAGTATACATGGTAATTACCCGAAACAGTTAATACTAACTCATACCAGAACTAGTCACAGAGTCTTTACCTGTTCAGATTGTCCTCCCTGGTGCTTTTCTGGAATACAGGCTATTTTCTGTCACTTTATTTTCAGAGTAAAACAGCTGTGAGTACAATTTTAAGTGACGTGGTAACAAACTGCTGTCTTCTTGGCCAGTAAAAAAGGTTATTGTCAATCAGGTGGTCCTGGCTTTAAAGAAGATACAATTTTTTAGTTTATTACTGTTACTTGGAGCTGGAGGTTTTGCTAGATAGAGTATTACTCCGAAGGGATTAGAGGTATGTGCTTGGAATTAACTCGAAACATGTCTACAAAACCACACATCTATCATTCAGATGTCAGACTTGCATAAGGCCTTGTTTTCTAAGCTTCGTAATTTACACTTGTTTTGTAGTAGTCATTTATAATGATTCTCCCCTTGACCAAACTTCAGTAAGGCTCCTCTTGTCTTCTCCACATTGACCTTCAAAAGGAAGCCTGCCAAGACTCAGGTTAGTGAGAATCCTTTTACCTTTGGTATCTTACCACTGTGGGTATCTGATCAAGTTCTCCATCTTTTGAATAAGACCTTTGAGTAGCCTTCAGCAAGAATTTCTTACCACTGATTTCTCCTTTTAGTAGTTTTCCGTTCTCTGATTCTTCACTTTTTTGGTTGACTATAAATCTCCACTTACTTTTTTCCTCAGGGTTAAGTTCCGTATCTTTAACCTGTCATGATTATATTGACCTTTCTTGCAGTAGTCCTTAATAAAATGATCCTTGACATTTTTTATTTTAAAGAAAATAAAACAGAATAACACTAATCAGAACAGAACAATGAAAGCATTGCAGGACTTCAAAACCAGATAATCGAAAATCAACAGTGGCTACCGTAGTACATCCCATTATCTTCAAAATAGCTGCCCATACCATCAGACACAGTAAAATCTACCAAAATAAGACAGAACAAAACCAAACCTAACAAAATGGTGAAAACAATACAGGAATTCAAAACAAGATTAATAGGAAATTAACAGTGGTTACCACCTTCCCTTTTTAGATATTTCCTTCCATATCACTGTAATAATATCTGTTGTACATTTTGGATCCCACTAACGCCTTCAGTTTTTTTTGCTAGGAGATAACATGATGTTCACCCATATGAGTCTGAACCATTTCACCCATGAGCATGATCTGAAGTTGCATCTATTTACCTACGAGAGCCTTGAGATTATCCTTTATAGCTGAGTAGCGTTCCATTGTATGAAAATATCATTTTTCTTATCCATTCTGTGGTTGATGGTCAAGTTACCTCTGCCTTTTTCTGGTTTCCTGTTACGTGGGAACAATGATTTTGTCTTTGACTTTTGGTTTATGAATTTCCTTTTGAGTTAAATGTGTTTCTTGAATACAGCATATTGATGAATCTTGTTTCTTGACTTACTCTTTCTGTGTTTCTTTTTATTGGTGAATTGAGGCCATCTACACTAATGGTTACAACCCACATGCACTGGCTCATCTATGCCATACTCTCCTTCTAGTGTTGGCCCCTCACTTTTCCCCTTTGTTCAGTCGCCTGCCCTGTTTGGTGATCCCCCTCTGCTGCTATTCTGAGAACTGTGGTCATCTTTGTCTCTGTAAGGTTAGTTTGGTAGTCACGAATTCCTTCAGTTGTTCTTTGTAATGTAAGTATCTTATTTCTCCCTTAATTTTGAAAGACAGTTTTGCAGGGTACATCAATCTGGGTTGAAAGTTGTTTTGTTTTAAAAAGGATTTGAAACACTTCACTCCAAGCTCTTGACTTGCTGGTTTGTTTTGAGAAGTCTGCCATGATTCTTTGTGATGGGTTTTCCTTTATAGTTGATCTGTTTCTTATCTCTGACAGCTTTTAATATTCTGTTTTTGTGATAAATTTCTGGGATCTTATTATATGTCTAGGTATAGATTTATTTTGGTTATGGCTTACTTATTTGTATGCCGGGTCCTTTTCCCATGTTTGGGAAGTTTTCTGCTGTTCCTTCTGTGAATAGTCTTTTTATGTCATTTGTGTTGACCCCTGCTCTAAAACATTCTAAATTATTATAAAATTATGAGTGTCCCTAGCCTCAATCTTGTGGAATGTTCATATTTTTATTTAGTATGGTCAGTGGAAAAATGGCACATTTCTATGGAAATAAGATGTTCTTAACTCACACTATGGTGCTTGGCCCAAAATATGTGGGCAAGTATTACCCACTGATACTGTCTACTGAATTGCAAAGGTTGTTAGAGCTTAGACTTAATGTATTTTAATCCACTTGTAGGAAATCAGTGGGAGTTTTCATGGAAAGCAGCTTTGTGTGGCAGAAATAAACCTCCCGAAGTGAAGGTGATTTAGAATTACATTGTGAGCTCACTGAACAAACATTTTGACTGCCAAGGAGGCCTCTGGTATAAATGTTGGGAGAGCGTATTTCATTGGAAATTCCAGGCCCTTGCTGGAGATTTTCATGACCACATGATAGCAATATAGTCCTAGATAGACAGCAGTGCATAGACTGGTGTGCCAGCCAGTTCCCTGCCCCAATGTCTTCCACGTCAGGCAAGTGAAATCGGCGGAAGGAGCGAGATAATATGTAGTTGCAGTATTTCCTTTTGCTGAAGATGATTATGGGGACTCCCAGAGAGCTACTTTTTAAGACTGTCTCTCCTCTGTCTGGACTCTGGTTGCTGTGTCCACTGCTGTCAGGTGAGGAATTAACTCACACTGGTACCTGCTCAGCAGTTCTACGTGGAGATGAGCCGTTAGTGCCTTAGGGTGAAACCACTTTCAGTTTTTATGTTTAACCCTCAATAAATTCCTGAGCAATTACCGTTAGCATAGAGTATTTCATAATTTAAGAAAATTAGGTCTTTCTGAAAGCAGAACTTCAATTTAAGTTGTAGGTTAAGGCCTTTGCCTAAGATATCTTCTATGAAGTGTCCATTCTGAGCCTATTTCGGAATGTCACGGACCAGAATGATAGTTTCAATGAGGCTTTTTATTTCTTTCTGAAAAAATCAAGGGCAGAATTGCTACATTTCCATTAGGAAAGTGGCAGTTTGAGACTAAGGTCATATGGAAGCCACCTTGCCCCGTGCATTTATGTGAGCGTGATTCTTTTTCTCTGCTCCTGCCTTATTTTAAAAAAAGATGGAGCAGTGCCAGGAAGGAGAAAACGAGGGAATGGGGACCAATTTTCTGCCTTCTGGTTCTACTGGGAATAATAAAGACTTAATACAGAGGTAGTCAAACCTTCGGCTTCCATGGAAAGAAAAAAGGAAAGATTTCATCAGAAGCAAAATGAATTACAACTATGTATTAGAGCAGGCTCATGAGGTAGGTGACAGAATGCTGCTAGCTGTTGTCTTCTTTCAATGTCATTCTTTTGTATCACTGTTTCCATCGTAAATCTCTTATAACAGACTCATCTTACAATGAAAGTATGGGTTGCCGCCTCTGTCCAGGTGCATCTTCCTCTGCTGAGTGCTGCTGGTACAAGTTACATAGCCAGTGTCTGAGAAATTGCTGTCCCTGGAAAATGGTTCTCTACACAGAATACCTTGGGGAGAAAAGCAACCTTTTGTTTCTTCATACTCAGGAACCTAGACATAGAAACCGACAGCAGATGTCACATGTTATCTTCTATGTAGGATAAATACGGTGGAAGGATGAGGAGGAAGGAGAAAGCTGGCCAGACCATCTCTGAGACTCCAAGAGTGCATAACTGGGAGAAGATAAATTTCGCATCACACAGTCTCGCAGTAATAGTTTAAGAATACTTGTGTTCTAGCTTCTTATATTCTTTTCCAGTCTTTGTTTATTCTTTCATTCCTTTTCTGCTGTTTTTCTTTTGATCTTCCATTTCACTCGTTTCCACTCAGGTTTCAGTTTCCATCATCTTTGTGTCACTTGTGGAAACTCAGCTCCATGAAGGAGTACTGTCCCTGATCAGACAGCCTGTGACACTTCTGACCCTTCAGTGTGGAAGGAAAGTGGTAGCACAGAAAGCCAAACAGAATAAGCGGGCTTAGAGGCCTCATCTCTGCCCGGCAGTGTCTGATCCTAGGCTCCTGCACAGTACACCCTTTCCATCTCCCCATTTGGCACAAACAACAGAAGAAGCAGTGCTCCTGTCGAAAGGAATTAATGCGTTTGATCCCATGAAACATTTGAATTTGGAGAACACCATGCCACAGAATGGTCAAAGCAGATTATGTATTACATCTTAACCAAAGGAGTGTATTGCACAGAGGTTTATGGCATACATGCATTTAAAGATCCTGGGTCGGGAAGAAGTGTGCGGTCCAGCCTGCAGCCCTCTCACCACACACCCCTGCAGGATGGTTGGTCTGAACCACCTTGCATGTTGACTGAAGCTTGTGGGAAGCTCTGCAGTGTCGGTGCTCCTCCTCTTGGGTGGGAAATTTGCAGAAGCCTCTCTTCGGGCCAGACCAGTCCACAGGCTGCCGAGGACTTGTCAGGAATAGTGCAGGAAAGGCGGATGAAACATACGGGCTTCTTGAGAATATTGACACTTGGGTGAAAACTTCTCGTGATAGAGTAGAACCAGAGACACAAGTCATTGCTAGGGCTTTTACATTCATTCTCTTCCTCTCATGCCAGGGCTCTGTTCCTTTCTCACACCTTAGGTCACTGCTGCTACATTAGATTCCAGAGTGAGACCTTTGTGACAAAATAATCACCAGCGCAGCAACTTGGCATCTAAAGTAGCTCTTCTGCCATCCCGAGTCCAAGCCAAGTCTCCCTTTGTCATGTGCCTCAGGAACCTGAGGCCCAGAGTGGTTACTTGCAAAGGTAACACACTCAGTTTTGGGCCGATCCAGAAGTAGAAATGTCCCCCTTCCCCAAGACAAAGCCCCTTTTCTCCAGCCACCTTAAGTCAACAACATAAAATGCTTTTTCCTTTAGGAAAATACAGAAATCCTGCATACTGCACTGTTCACATTAGAATAATAACAAGAGATTTTTTTTAGGTCAAGAACTCTTTCCAGTTGATCTTCAGAGCTTTTCAAACTTAAATCCCAAGATACTCTCGGCCGAAAACCAAAATGGGCAGACTCGCAAGTGCTGATGTGCAAACTGAAGAGCAAAGGGCCTGGAGCCCCGAGTCAACCTTATTAGCCAGAATTAGCGCATGACCGGTCCATTGGCCAGAGCCCTCAGTCTTCGCCCTAAGAGTGACCAGTCTCAGCCAGGCAGGATTCAGAATCCTTTTCAATCTGAGCTTAGTAGTTTAGTAGTACAGTCCGTTGTCGATAGCCACAGGTTTCCCAAACTGTACAGAACAGTGACTATTTGCATAGCATTTGAATGGCACCAGGGGTTATCATAACATGGAAGTGATTTGAAGTAAGTTACATGCAGACACTGCCATTTTCTGTAAGGGGCTAAGTACCTGCAGATTTTGTTATTGGGGTGACTCTCTTTGGCTCCTGCCTTTGCCAGCACCTCTGTGCTCTTGGCCACTCATGGTCCTTGTCTCTGCTCTGCAGCCCCTGTGTCTACATATACATGTGGCTTCCCCTTGCCTGCTTGTCTGGAGGAGGCTTGGCTGTGGTTATTATCTGGTAAAGAATACTCTCTGATAGGGGCTGATGAGTGCTTCCTTCTCTGTAAAAACTGTCTCAGGCACAGACATCAAAGAAATGGCACATTGCTAGGGAAAGTGGGGACCATGGGCTCCCTGAAAATCATTGCAGACTCCAGACCTTCATGCTTACTTAATGCTCAGTGGGGAGAGGGAAGTGGAAGCAGTTAGGGCTGCATGTGACAGGAAGGGCTGTCAGTGAGCAACTGCGAGCGCTGGCTGTGTGTTTGTTAGACACACAGGCGTGCACACACACCTCCACACGCACACACAGGGTGAGCTGGGCTGGGCATAACCACTATGCACGCTGGATTTTTGGGGAGGCATCCCTTTTGTGACAGCACAATAGACATGGGTATTGAAATATTCAAAGGACATTCATCCCAGGAGAGAAGACACACAGTCTCTCTGGAAAGTCTGCATCAGCCCAATGGGTGTCATTAGGTAGGTGATACTGACCATAAAACAAAATACGCCTTATGCCCTATGCTGATAGTGATCATAAAACAAAATACGCCTTACCACCGTATGCCAAAATACTGGAATACAAGAGCACGTTTCCAGAGGTAGGGCTCTGCGATACACATGCTAAAACTCTGTGAAATACTCCAGTCCTGTTGGTAAATACAGACAGAGTCAAAAAACCTTAGGCTTTGTTTAGTAAATACAGCCATCCTGAGACTAGGAAACACTGCCTCCCATGAAATCTGAAGAAAGTAGTTTCCTGTACAGAAAGGAAAGATCACAAGCTGGGTTGCATGACTGTTAGAGAACCCAGTAGCTTCAGGAGGGGTGGAGGTCGGCCGTGTGTGCTGTCCAGATAGATTCTTAGAGGGGTGGTTGCAGATGGACCCTCAAATTTGAATCAAGGGCTGCTGTAGGGTTTCATAAACAGACTGCACTGCACTGGAAAAATAGGATCTGCCTTAATGCATCCACTTTGGGACCCATCCGTTTACATTTTCAGATACCTGATAGTGCACGGAGCGCACCCAAACGCACACCCTAGCTTCTGATCTAGTGGAAGGGGCAAACCTAACACACTCTTGGAAGCTACACAGCAGTGAGGTAAATGTCCAAGTGTCTGTAAGACACTGAGAAAGGCATGATTGGCTCTGGTATGAGCAATGGGAACCCTGTCTCGTGGACCTTAGCATCAAAACTCCCCCTTAAAGAATGAATGGGGCTGGGGCAAAGCAGACAACAGGAGAGAAGTGACTCAGCCCAAAGCACTGTCAGAGCCAGGGAGGGGACAGCGACTGGTGTGAAGCCCAGGCATGCAGAGTCCATGGGGGCAGTTGGGAGTGGGAGAAGAAACAGACACGGCTCGGATGGCCTGGGGCAGGAGTTGTGTTGTGGGTGGTAGGGGTCCTTTGTGAGTTCTAGAGACGGAAGTAGCATGGTCCTGTCTGTGTAAGTAGACAGTGCTGGGCGGTGTGAAACAAAAGGAAACCTTGAGACACGGTGACAGATACAGATGAGGTCCCATCCCTATGACGCTAGATTCTGAGAGATGCCCTAGGGAAGACCCAGGCATTGGTGGTCATTGGTGGACAGATACACATCTTCTTCCTTTGACACTGGGGTTTTCCTCAGAATGCTACACAGCCGAGGACACTATCATACTTTTGGGAGTTTTGGGGAGGGGGTTAAGATAGGGATCTCGCTATGTTGCCTTGAATGTGGGCTCAAGAAATCCTTCTGCCTCAGTCTCCCCTGTACCTGGGACTCCAGACAGGCACCTGGCACCAAGCCTGGCCATTGCACATTTTCATTTGTATTCCTGCTTCTTTCTTCCTGTGTCTCTTTTGAATTTACACCATGGCCAGAAATAACTTTTAATAGTCACCTGAACTTCACATTTCCCTAGGAAATTCAGGCATCAGCTTACAATACTGTTGTGCACAGTTTTCACCAGAATTATTTATGGATGTGCTCATTTTCTATTGACCCAGTTTATTTGTAGACCTATTCTTTATCTATAGATCTATTTTTAACACCATCCTGTATTGCCCTAAAACTTCTACATGCGCTGAGAAACGGGCTACACTAGCAAGGGTCTATTCAGCTCTATAGAAATGTGACCTAAATGAGTACGCTCTGTACCACTGGCCGGTCACCTGCTTGTTCAGTTACCGTGGGTGGCCTTGTATTCACACCGGTTTATTGCATGTCTGCTCCCGAAAGACCGTCAATTACTCGAGGGCAAGGACTGTTATTTATCCATCATTTAGTTTTCCTCATGTTGAAGAAAGTCCTTGTACACTTACTAAAGCTGTGCAGAGAGAAGCATCCATCAGGACTATGGTTGGAGGTGTCAAGGTGATCTCAGTAGGAGAGGGGCAGCCCAGCCCCCACAGACTAGACGTGGGAATGCAGAATCTGCGGCTGAGGGAGAAGGCAGAGGGAGGAATGGTGGACAGGACCCACCAAAGGTGGGAGGGTTCCTGCTGAGCCATCCTAACGGGACTCTTGATGAAGGCAGGCTGAAGGTTAGGGCAGGGATGAGGGACTTGATTAAATCCGAGAGTGATCAGGCAGCAGGGTTGGGGGATTCTCCCCGCATTGAGTCAGCATGATTCCTGGTACAACTGAACTAGGCAGGCCAAAGACCTAGCCCGAGGATATGTCAAGAGAGGGCCCAGCCTGGGTGGCATGGTGGTACACCCCTGTAAGGCCAGCACTCTGGGAGTCCCAGGCAACTCAGCAACTTTGCAAGAACCTGTCTCAAAGTTTTAAAATTGTTAAAACTGGGTTAGGAATGTAACTTAGTCCCAAAGGTCATGGGTTTAGTCCCCAGTACCACCAAAGGCACAGACAGAGGTTGGAGACAGAAGTGTGGTCAAGAAGAGGGTTCCTGTCATCCAGCAGCCGGACAAATGCCTGTTCTATGTGTCACAGGGTGGGGTCTGCAGTGCCCTGAGCAGTCTGCGTCCAAAGCTGGAAGCACCATCAGATCAGAGGACACCCACAGAGCAGGCAACGGAAGAAAGCAGGTTTTGTTAAGTTTGGGTCCCATTGGAAACCTTTACTCCAGATTTGGGACTCAATTTATTTATATTTTGGCCAAAAAAAAATTGCAAGCCTGGAGTTTTCATTTGAAGTTAGGAAAACATTAACCTGGCATGGTGGCACATGCCTCTGATTCCAGCACTCAAGAGGCTGAGGCAGGAGAATTGTTAAGAGTTCAAGTCCAGCCTGGGCTACAAAGTGAGCTCAAGGCCAGCCTGAACTACATAGTGAGACCCTGTCTCAGCAAGACCAAAATAAAGTCTGTTTTATCTTGGTAATTTTCAAAATATGTGAAGTTTTCTTTCTTTCTTTCTTTCTTTCTTTCTTTCTTTCTTTCTTTCTTTCTTTTTAAGGCAAATTCTCTTAATAGAAGCAACTCCCTTTAGGGTCAAATAACTAAAGATATTTCCGCAAGAGTTTAATGGAGGGAAATAAACAGGGAAGAATGGTCTATACCTTAAAGCGAACTCAAAAATATAGTATTTTCTATATTCAAACTTTAAAAAAAAAAAAAAGCACCTCCAGTGAGCCACAATAGTGCCTGTTATGTGTCCTGGTCTCTTTAGGCCTTGAAGAATTAAGAAAAGAAGAGGAAATTGAATTGAGATGGATTCCACTGAGCAAGGACTCCATGAAAAACTGAAGGCCGGGTCCCAGCCTCGGGGTCTGGCTGCTGCGGCCCATTTGGTTGTTTAGCTTGGAAAAAGATTAGTAGCCCTCAGCACGCAGGAACTGGGGAGCAAGTAGGGAGGTTCCTCTTTGCCTTAGAACCTAGGGACTCCTGGCAGGAGGAGGTTTCATCTGAATCCTAAGAAATGTGCTAAAATGTTAGTGGACTAACATTTCAGTGCATTTAAAAAAAAAATCAAAGTTTCAGTATCCCTTTGTTGTTTTATCACACAAGGTTAATTGTTTGCTTGCATTTGGGGACAATGTGTGACATAATCAGAATGCTCTTAAACTGTTAGTTCCAACAGCACACCCACAAGGCTATTCAAAGGGATCTCCAGAATACTGGGGTTTTTATGAGCTGAACTGAGCAACCCTGCCTCCCACCAATCAGGCTTCCTGTGGAAAGTGTGGTGTTTCTGACCAGCCAATGGGCTGAGAGAGGAGTCTTGATGCTGCCTAGGGTTCCCGGCTGTACTTGCTCCGTCAGCCCTGTCTTTTGTGTCTCTTCTGTTGTGTGGAGACAGATAATGAAGTGGCTGAGTTTGTTTCACTGGCAGAGTGGAGACTTTTGAAACCCAAGTGACTGCTTGGTTTTCCAGCCACTGGAAGTGTTCAGAATGCAGTACTCTACTCAGAGCAATAAGGTTAACTTATTTAGGAGGTGTGTGGGCTGCTCCGGCAGGATCATGATCTCTGCTTGCACAAACATGATTTATCCTTTACTTTTTATAGTCCATTTATTTCCCACCTACCTTCCTCACCTCGCAGTGCCCTAATGAAATCATAAATCTCTGTAAAGTGGTATTTTGTCTCCATGGAAATAGAGGCATTGAATCTGGAATTCTGTGAATGCACTGTGCCATCCAGTAGTGTAGGTAAAGAAGAAAAAAGAACCTGACCTTGGCAATGATTTGCAAGTGTCAGTCTCATCTTACATCTCTTTCACTCTTACAGGCTTTTAAATTTAGAAACAAGAAGTCCATCCTGGAATAATACGTCAGAGAGCCAGAGACAAGCAATGGCTTCTGAGGGGACAGAAAATAGAAGTGAGACATGTAACTGTCATCTTGGTTTTTTTAAGGCTGTGGGTGAGGGAACCCTCCAACCTGAAATTTCTGGGATAAAGATCCAGACATTCAATTTATGGTTACTGTCACTAGTTACTGCATTTGGAGTACTCGAAATTCAGAATCAATGAAAGTTAATTCTGAACTTAATGCCACCACATACAAACAGCCTGTTGTTATTGTACTTCATTTGACAAAGTTCCTGATCTTCATACTTTCAAAATACTGTTGTTATTTTCCTTACGGATGAAATTCAGAATTGTGGCTTGGTCCTTTCTTCTCTTAGAAGGCCTCAGAAACTGTTAGAGGTACATAGTACCTGAGAGGTCTGAGCAACAGGCTCTGAAGCAACCAGGGCATGAAAACAAAGTGTGTCTGTGGCTTGAATTCAGCTGGCATCCAAAAGCTGACTTCCTGTGTAGGCTCCTTTGTGAACAAAATCCTCATTTCAGATCTTCATTCTGTTCTGGCCTCAGGAGCCTAGTGCCCACTTTGGGATCACACTGAAACCAGACTGACTCAGAAGAAGGATCCCTCCTGTTGAGTCATCACCCCACTTCCTGAACAGCCAGAGTTTTCTTTGGAGGTCTCTTTCCTATTCAAGTGGCCTCTGTACTTTACCTGAAGGGACCGGAAACTCAGAAAGATGAGAATCAAACGTTTGCAGGTCATGTTTGCATCTTGCATTTGATACTTGCAGGAAGGCATCATTCCATGCCATGAGCAGTTTGTATTAAGGAGAAGTAAACATCTAGTGGAGGGAGAAAACCAGAGCTTCCTGTTACGATGTAGACACATCTGATTAAAGCGTTTAAACACTCCCCCAAATGTGCGCTTCGCTGGCAATAGCCTCTCTGAAGGGAGACACAGTGCCATTCAGAGATTTGTAATCAGACACAGGCGTGGAAAAATGTACCTGTAAAAACAGAGTATATTTTAATCAGTTACTCTTCTCCCTAACCCTGGCTCAGGTTTAGGTTTGGTACCTAAGGGAACAATACTCAAGGAGTATTGTAACCCAGAAGTCCTCACCAACTTACTGGGTTGACTCCATAGCAGAGCAGGGAGCGTCATGGCAAACCACACAGAAACCAGTAGCTGTGACAGAGCGGCCATGACTCTGGGTAGTAACTGACTTTATCCCTGGACAGGAAGGAAAAGACAGGAAACATGTCCTCACGTGGCATAAACAATAAAAATGAGAGTTTTTGTCGTTGTTAGTACAACTATATTTGCCACATTCCGGACAAGCAATATTGTTCAGAATGTGGAGAATTCATTTTAAACCTCGAGTGACACAGGCTTTCCGAAGAAGAGGGTTCTCCCACGTAAAGGTGTGGCGTCCCATATTCCTTGAGAGGTATCTTCCTCTCTTGCTAACTTGATCAAGGATCAGTCCCAGGATGCACTGTGTCTTTTCTTAGCATTTCTTTTTCCCACTTACAAGAGGTCTCAAGAGGACAGTTAAACAGAAGATGCCACAGCCCAGTCCCATTAGAAGGGCCCCAAAGCACAGCACACACAGGAAGTCACTCTGCACCATCCCGCTGCTCCCCAGAGCCACCCCTGCCCTCCCAGCAGCAGCGGATGACCCTGCACTGCGGCCACTGCTGAGCCTCCCTGACCTCCCTCCAAGAGGGTTCAGGGCACAAATGAGAAAATGACAGACGCCCACCAGAGACTGCCACAGGGGAGCACTGTCCTCTGTTGGACTTCCAGGGAGTTGTTAAATGATCGCTAGTAAAATCGGGTGAACATTCCACTTAAAACACTGGAGTGTCTTATTTTAACCTTGAATCAGTACTAGGCGTGTGTAGGTAGATTTTCATTGCACCCATTTTTTTTTTATTAAGTAGCTGAGATTATTTGCGGGCTCACACCACCACTCCCAGCTTCAGAGGCTTTATAATACAGTGTTTGGAGAGGCGGTGGGTTTTTTTGTTTTGTTTTGTTTTTTGTACCGGGGATTGAACTCATGACCTCATGCTTGCCAGGCAAGTGCTTTTGCTACTGAGCTAAATCTCTGACCCTGGAGAGTTTTTGTGCTTTTTTTAAATGAGCATTTGGGGGGAGGGGTAGTTGTGAGGAGGAAGAAATATGATGCTATATGGATCATAATTCTCTTAATCTGATTAATGTTTTGATTTATTCAACATGCACTGAAGTAGGCAGCCTGCACCTTAAGAGTTGTTAAAACAAGTATGGTAACATGGCAGCAGTGTGGAAGAAGTGAAAATTATGGTTAGTGTTGCACCAAGATGCCTGTACCTTTGCATCTACTTGAGTAAACTTGTATTAACTGTATATCTACTTTATGTTATAGAAGTTTTGTTCCTTTAACTTGTGCCTCCATCTAGGTTGTAAGCAAGTCAGAAATTGCCTCTGAATGTTATATGCATCTTCTCTAAATGCCTAGCAAAATGCTAATGAGAATTGTTGGAAACACAGACCATTGGATCTGGAAGGCTGTCAGCTCGTGACTCCTGTTGAGTCCCTCTAGTTAGACAAGGAGTCTGGTTTTTCCTGAGAAAATAGTTAACCATGCCTGCTGTCCAGCGACAGTGCCGTTCTGACTTGCAGAGCAAGGGAAGATGATAATGTTTGCAGTTGATTAGAACATTCACAGAGTTATTGTATACGCACTCAGCTTTGATAACGTTGTATCAACTAATCATTTGAGCTACTAATATGCAGAGAAATATATGTATCAGTCCATAGACAACAGCAGTGTCATTAAAGTCCTGCAGATTCCAAATAATACCGAGAGCCAGAAAGGCTAGAGGGTCAAATCTTGATCATCTTCAGTTGTATCAGGCTAACATGCAAGGATATGGAGAATTCCATAATTAGAGGCCTTCCATAGTCATCAAAACCACACAAGGTGACCCAGTGACTCCCCAGTATCCCAAAGCCATTCGTGCTGGAGAACCACACACTGCACCTGCTGATTCTCACCTGGCGTCACCCTGCTTGGACCATCAGGGAGCACCAAGGTGAGGCTTTATTCCCTCGTTTCCCCTGTTGTCCCAGCACCTTGTCAGAGTTTATCCTACATAGGAAAGTCAGCAGGAATTTCCCAGAATTTTATTGAATCTTTAAACCTGCTGTGGCTTCAGCCACAATTTTCAGTTGCACCCCTGACAATGACATCATTTTTACTGATGAATCAGAACGAGCATAGGGTAGGAACGCACTCTCACTGGGACGCCTCTTTGACTGCTTCCTGCTTGCTACTCAGTCATAATCTTTGTTTTTTTTTAAAAAAAAAATCTGTTCGTTCTGCCTTTCAACAAAAGATAAGTGATGCCTCTGCTTGTCTGGACCTTTAGTCACCTGGAGTAGGCAAAGGATACGGTTTGAGTCACATGTGAAGGGCAGTATACAAGGAGGCGAGAGCTCTTGCAGACCAGGACTCCGGCTCACTCTCTGGTCTCTAACTGTGTGCTCTAGAGTGATCTAGGTAGAGTCTCGACCTCTGTGCCTCTGGCTATATGGATTGCAGGAAATAATAGATCCACTTCATACGATTAGGGCAGGACCAAGTGATAAAGCTCTTCTCGGATTCCTTGCCGGTAACAAAGGGCACCTATCAGTGCTGTTGCTGTTAGTTGCAGAGAGAGTTGAGTTTGAGGGGCCTGGAGGGAGGGCATGGCTTTGATGCTCAGATCAGAACACCCCCCCACACCGTGAGTAAATCGAAACCTTGATTTCTCTAAGATCAAGGAGAGATAGAAGAGGTGTGAAGTACATAATTTAGGGCAAAAGAGAAAACAAAAGGCACTAAGACAGAAGATGTTAGAGCCCTTAGAGCCCAGGCTCTCCAGGCCCTGCTGCAGGAGGCAGCCTGGAGGACGGACTTCCATTTTTTCACTGGCACAGTAATAAATCTTACACTGCAACCCAGAGTACACACAGACACTGGAGCGACTAAAAGTCGTGTTCCATGAGTGACCACAGGTTGTAAGTTCTCATTAAGGAAAACACTGATCTCCCGTGATTAGGACACTCGCCCAGGATCGTTGCACAGTTGCCTTCTGAGCTAGCCAGCTGCTTACAAGTGGGTCGGGGTCACACTGCCATTCAGCTGATACCTACTGAGCATCCCCCATTACACAGATTACATGATCTGTGTAATTCATTAATCCTTAGCTGGTGTCATGATGAGCATCATACATGCACTGGAAGACTGGAAATAGGGTGGGAGGTGGCTGAGCTGGCTTAGGGGTCACAACAGGTGACATTAAGATGAAGAAGAGAGGGACACAAGGCAGAGGCGGCAGGAGGCAGAGTGCAGAGACCCCAGTGCCAGGGAGGAGCCTGCAGGGCTTGAGATGCCTTCCGCCCCAGGGCTAGGGCTCCAGGAGAGGGACAGGGGCCAGACCTTGGAGCGTCCTGAAGACCAGTCTGGGAAGGCTGGGCTTTGACCTCGGGGTGACGGGAGCCCTGCAGGGGTGGCTGGCTCAGCACTGCATCTCGGAAGGTCCATCCGCCACAGTGGACTGGGAGAGAACAGACAAGGCCAGAGGAAGTAATGCCAGGCTTCAGCAGAATACCTGGACGCCAGTCTGCACTGTACTGTGTACACGGAAGGAAATGGACAGGCAGGGTTTCTGCGGGTTGCATCAGCTGGACTAAGCGATCAGATGGCAGAGGAATGGGGGAGAGGGAGACGGGAGGGACGCAGTATCCAGTAAGACATGGAGCCCTGAAGGAGCAGCCTTGGGAACCTCAGTGACTAACGAATTGAGATTGAAGCACCTGCCGGCCAGCCGAGTAAGGTGGCTGGCTCTACCCACATAAGGCCAGGGAGAGAGTCCAGGTAAGACGTGTCCCAGGACTGGGCATTATTGACCTGAAAACAGGACTGGAAGCTGTAGCCATGGAGGGGTTCCCCTGCGGAGGTGGCTTTTTGGGCAGCGACATACAAGAAGGAGGGCATCCTGCTTCTCAGCCAGGTCTGTATACACGAGTGTGCACACATGTGTCTCTCGGCGTGCATGCAGGAAGGCTCCCTTCCTCCTTGTTTATAAGAAGGTAGATGCTGGCTGTGGTCTTCTGAATTGTCTTTGTGACGCAGTCATGCCTCGCGGGATCTGGAGGGAGTTTCCTCGGACCCCTGTTGAATCCCCTTCACCCTCTGTGCTTCACTTCCCGGTACAGCAGAAGTCAGGGCAGCGTTTCCCGAAGTGTCCCACGATGGCTGTGTGACGTGAACCTCACACCACAGCCCTGAAGGCAAATGTGTGGGCAACTCTCTAATGCCATTGTCCCTTTGGAAATTTACAGCATACTTTGGTTGGTGCATTAAATCCTGAAAAAGTTTTGTAGCTAAAGGAAAAAAAAAAGTTAAACTGTTTCCTGAGATAATTTCACTCCTAGAAGGTTTTTTGTACATGGCACCTGTCACATCTGGAAGAAATAGTGCTCCTTCGAACATACTCTCAGAAAGTCAGCCTTGGCATGCCCGTGTCCTGATCTAGGGTATTTCAGAATAAATGCGGGCGTTCCACAGGTCAGACATTAGGGAGGGGGTGGAAGGCAGTGGAATTTGCTTCCAGAAAGAGAATTTAAGGATTTAAAGTTAAAGGAGGCAATTAACAGGGTCCTTATAAAGATAAGAGTTGGATGAAACAACCTGGTAAAGAAGAGAGCTCTTAGTCCAGTGATTCAGGTAAACCTTCAAAAACGTATGCAGCAAATCATACTGACAACACAGAGAAATTTTTTCATAAAAAGTCCTTGTTTTTCAGCTGAGATCTAGTCTGATAATTGAGAAGAAAGGGTGTTCAGAAATAATTCTAGTTTTGAAAGGCTGCGTGTAGCAGGAGTCACAGAGTGTCAAGTGTCAGAAGGAGTGGGTCACCAGTCCCCAAGTTGGTGCTCATCTCGGGGTACTGGCTTGGGTACATTTCGGGTTATAATCTCCTTGTGCAAGGGTCCTGTAACAGCGTTCAGCTGGAAAGCGTGAGGGTTTGTTTTTTAAAGTATCCAGCACTCTCTTTCGTAGGTTTGTCATGGATCAATTTTGTGGAATTCAGGCACTACTTTCACTTAAAATGAGTCTAAGATGCAGTGTAGAAGAAAACTTGCTTCTATTTTCTTTTTGTTTTTTCTTTTTTTCTTTTTCTTTTTTTTTTTTTTTGCAAATACAGAAAATGCTGCCTGTTCAAAGAGTGACCAGAACATTCATTAATCGTGACTGATTTTTACTACCATGATTGAAGAGAAGCTGTTTTTCACCTTTTTATTACTAACCTCAGTTTCATATTTGGTTTTTAATGGCCACAAATCAGTGACCAAGCTTTGCATGGCCATTTGTATACAGGGAGACAGTGGCACCCTCGGAGGAGGATTCGCTGCAGAGAATTGCCGCTGTTTGCCGTGGTGTCTGAGTGGGGCACAGGGGCTGGGCCTGGGCCCAGGTGTTTTTGTCTTACTCAGGCATGCAGTGTGACGCTCACACTGCTGCTGGGCGTCACTACATTAGAAAACACGCAAACCAGCAAAGGAAACAGAAGAGCCTGCCTTCCAGATCACAAAGGGCACGCTTTCTTTCGTCTCACTTCTTGCAAAAGCCAACGCAATAGACATTTCCTTGAAGTCCTAGGACAGTGTTATGCTAAGTGCAACCGTAACATAATTCCAAGAAAAGAAACCTGGTTTCCTCCAAACCTTCCTTTACAATAACCTGTAGCCAGCCTTCTCATTGACTTACTGTGCTTGTCACCTCCATGGGATAGATAATTAACTGTTCCTTAAGAAGTGATCCCCCTCTGGGGGCTGGTTCTGAACCCTAGTCCATTTCCAAATCAGGGCAGCTAATACATCTGGAAATGTTTCTCTATAGACTGTGATCTAACCGTAAGCAAAAGGGGTTTTGTGATAGGAGAGCTGTTAAGTAATTAGAGTGGGAAAGAAGAAAGGAGGAGAGAAAGCGTGTTGAGTGGGCATCCCCTGAGCTGTTGAACTGCCTCTGTGTGCTCTACCAACTGTCTGCTGCTCCTGTCCCAGGTCGGGACTGCTTTCCCTCATTCTGTGCATCCCCACTGCAACTTAACCATGAATTCATTGTCCAAGGTAGGCACACAGGACACTGTCGCCTCCGGTTCCCTTTTGGATAACTCAGCTTTTTCTGGGTCTCCCCTGGATCTAAAATAAGTATCCTTTGAAAATAGGTTCTGTGCTGGGCTTCCCAGCACACTTTCCTGCTGAAACCGAGCACTTCACGGCATTTGCGCAACGATGACTGGTTGCTGACCAGAACAGAGCCCTGTGGCTAGTTGTGTGGACGCCTTCACATCCTAGAGAATTGGTTCTCCCCAGTGTAAACAGATCCTAGCGATATTTCCATTTATCCTAACACAAGGCCACCATCAGATAAGTGTTAGCTTAGCAAACACATTTGCTTTGCAGAGCAGGATGGATCACTGGTTAGCATGACCTCTTCTACTTGGAGAAAAACATTTTTCCCCCAGTGGGCGGTCACTCCATTCATTGTTTTAACAGTCAACAACGCAGAAATGCAGTGATAGCAAATGTAGAGGGAGAGGACTTGCTGCTGCCCATTAGATAACAAATGGCCGGGAGACTGCCCCTGCCAGGGCCTCACTTGCAGCCTCCCACGGACTGCACAGCTGGCTGGGTCACTGGAGGTCACATGCATACTTCCCGGACCAACTCACTGGGGCTGGGTTTCCCCAGGACAGGAGGAGCTAAAGCAGGGAAGGTGAGGACAGCGCTGAGACTTACAGCCACTGTGCCTGTAAACCTCCCACTTTGCCTATTGGCCTGTTTGTTCTGCCTGCTCATTCCCTGGGCATCTCCTATGTACCTGTCTCTTACCTCTTACTGGCTGTACTGCTGGGAAACTGTCTTGTGGTCCCACTGGCCTCTCATCCCTCCAGTGCTTTCTCTGCTGACAGTTCTGCATGAGCCCAACCCCTGGGAATTGGGGAACTCCCATGAGCCACAGGACAAAGCCACCAGAGGCCAATGGTCATTGGCCGTGCACAGGGCCCAAATAAACAGGACCCTGGGTTATCACTGCACACCTGTGGAATCCATGTGAGTTGACCAAGGGTCCTTGTTGGATCTTTGGCATCTCACAGCATCCCTGTAGGCATCTTTCAAGCCCAGAGTCTTTAGCTAGCCTGATTACCATTGCATCCTTCTTTCCTTCTGTAAACTTGGGTCAGAATGTCTACCCGTCCTTCACTGTCAGCTTTATGGTGACTAAATATTACTGTCTTTTCATCTTATACCACTTCAGGACTAGGTAGTCATCCCAGGCCAGTGTTTTCAGCTTTGTTTCCCAGCACTGAGTCTCGGATACTGATATTCCTGCTACTGCCTCATCCCCCAGCTGGGAGATCCTTCTTTAATCAGTGTTCACTGACAGCCTCTGTCAGAGACAGAACAGCCAGTCCTGGCGTTGGGGAGACGTAACCCAGGAGGCAGACATGAAACAGATACTCAGGAAGTGTTCATAATATACAGAGATGGTTTAAATTTTTTTAATTTTATTACAGTAAAAGACACCACTAATCCCCTTCAAAGAACTCACCCTGTTTTTGAACACATTTATCTCATCATTCTTGCCACTTTCTGAAGCAGTTCTGCAAGTCCTTTCATAAGAGTCTTCACGAGGTAAGTGCTGCTGGGAACCAATGGACAGGCAGGCTCCTGACGACATGTCCTCTGCTGCCTGAGTCACTGGGTCTGGCTCCTTGCAACTTCTGGCTGTTCTAAGTCAAAATGCCCAGGAAAGGTAAACATTTTTAATCAATTCAGAGCATCAAGGCAGCCTTGACCATGGAACTAAAGACACCCACACAAGGGGACTTTCAGAACTGCTTCAAAAGGTGGCAAGAATGAAGGGATGCGTGTGCTTAAAAGGAGGGGAATGCGTGGGGGAGGGGGTAAATGACAATGCATCTTTTACAGTAATAATATTTTAAAATTAAACATTCACCGTGGTTTTTGATCACGTTCGGTCCACATTGGCTCTCCGCCTCCCTTTCCACCACCAGCATGGGTCTTACAGGAACAGCTCTTGCCTGGGAACAGTGCCAGGAATTACCTCCTGATTCCAGTCTTGCCAGTCTCGTCCCGCTATGCACGTCCCCAGGGTAGGAAGATCAGTCTTTACCTGCTACGTGTACACTCAAATCCACCATCTTTCTGTCACTATTACATTAGGTGCGAACTCCCCTGCCTGGTACCAGCCTTCTCATGTAGACCCCAGACTTCATTTCCTCCACCCCCCTGCACACTTGCATAAGCCCAGAGCAGCTGAGCTTGGTCCCTCCTACTACCCAATTCAAAGCCCACCACCCTACTCTGTAGACCCAAAGACGCCTCTCTGTCTTCTCCAGCATTCACAGCTGACTCTCAGCATCACTGCTTCCATTACATGCTTCTTATTATCATTATAGCCTCCTTGAAGTAGGGATCGCCTTTTCAACCCCTTTTGTGTGCTCCATAGTCCTTGTTTTAGGTAGCACCAGGCACCTAATAGATTGGAAACAAATTCTTAGCAAGTGGTTGCCACACAGCCCAGTTCAACTGTGGCACTTGCGTGGCAGAACCTTGCTGGAGTGGAAGAGAAGGGGGCAGGGTAGGAAGAGACGCAGCTTCATGAGTTTCATTGAAAGCTGCTTTCGAAAGTGTGAAACCAGTGCTCCAGAACACACATAGTGTACATTTCCTTCTAAAGCTGTCAGAGTAATGAGAATGAATACTGAATGATGAAAAGTTAGATTTTGCTTAGCTTCTGACTGGGTTGCTACATTTATTCAAAACCAGTGTTTACTCATTTTTTTTAAAAAAAGCAAGAGAACTGTTTTTAAGAGGAAAATGAAAAATACAAGAGGGCTTATTAAAGCTAGAGGACCCTGGCAAACCAGCAGAGGGGCTGGGTAGAGAAGATGCTTTTAGCATAAGTCCATTAAGTCTATAGTTTTGCATTTTTTAAAGAAATCACAAAGTCGCTGCTGCAGTTCCATTTGCACCTCTGGCCTCCCCACTGAGCACAGTTATTAGATCTCAGGCATCTGGGGCCAGCACAGTCACTTCTAGAACACTGAGCTCATCCACTCCAGAGTTAAAGCCCTTCCCATTCCCTCCAGACCACATGGAGGGACTTTGCGACTCTGACCTAGATGACCAAAACATAGTGTTTGATCTGAATCTGTCTATAAGCATTCTTAGATGTTCCAGAAGATTCTTAGATGTTCCCGAGGCCTCTACTCAGTAGCTCCTGAGCCAGAGCTCCGTCCTGAGGTCCTGAGGCCTGGGAACCCCTGATGGAATACGGCTTCTAGTTTAGGATTCCCATGTCCACACCATTACTTCTCTGCTCCTCTTGTTTGGGGGAAATGAGAGGCTTAATGCTTTGCTTCCACTGGTGCATAACATCAGTGAACCCTAAAATCTGCCCTGCAGGAGAGCTTTGAGGAAACATTCCTATTTTATTGAGAATATTGAATCTCAGAGAGATTGTCACGTGCCTAAGATACATAGTTAAAGTATAAAAAAAAAATTGAATTGTAACCCCAGTGGTCCATGGGCTTTTCAACTTATTTGGCTAGATTTAGAGGCCAAACTCCTATGATCTCCTTCTTCCTGACTTTCACAAGAGCTAAAAACCTTGACATAGTTGGGGTTTGAGGAGAATCAAATGATGTGGTAACTCATAAGAAAATGCCCAGGGAAGACCCCTGTGTGCTATTTGTGTGCTAAGGACACAGGAGGGTCCTTGCAAATAGTTGACTCTTCATACAACTCGGCTCTGTTTTTTCAAGGATGAATGTGAAAATAATTTTAGATTTCCACTTAGCAGTTTCTTTTATAAAAAGAGAGGAGGAAAGAAAAGAGCCAGTGAATAAGTAATTTGGTCTCATTCCAGATATATTTTAAGGTTCTCCCATTTCAAAACGTACAGCCAAGGTCAACAAATACTTAAGTTTGTCTAATCTTTTTGTGGTCTGCATAGAAGGTGGTTTGGGTGTTTTTCAAAGTTGGGACTTCCTGTTTTTCCCTGATCACTGTTTTTCTCTTTGACTCCTTCAATTTTGTATCAGCCAAGAAAACGTGTAACCCAGTCATATGGGGCTATTCTCAAGTCTTGTATGTGTTTGAGAGGATTGAAAACTAGGTGATAATATAGCTTGTCATATTTTATCTGTCTGGTGTACTTTCATCTTCACATGGAAGTAAATAACTAAAAGAAACGTTTTTGTTCTGTAGTTTTAGAAAGACTAGGGAGAGAATCTCTATGCATCTTACCATATAAAGAAATGTCATGTTTTATATTGTGTAATGGGAAGGTGTAAGAAAATTTGACTTTTGAAAAGTTTAAAATTGACTACATTCACTAGATGTGGTGGCACATGCCTATAATCCCAGGAGGCTGAGGCAGGAGGCTCACCATGAGTTTGAAGCCAGCCTGGGCTACATAAGCAAGTTCAAGGCCAGCCTGCACTACATAGCAAGACCCTGCCTCAAAAAAAATGCATCATGTTACAGAGACACACATATACCCATGTTTACAGAAGCACAATTCACAGTAGTTAAATCTTGGAAGCAGCCTATGTTTGTCAACAAATGAATGGATAAAGAAAATTTGATATTTACGCACCATGGAGTACTACTCTGCCATAAAGAATGACTCATAAACTTGAGTCATGTGTAGGAAAATGGATGCACCTTGAGACCATCATGTTAATTTAAACAAATCAGACACACAAACTCAAATATCATATTGTTTCTCTTGTGCAAGAAGCCCAGAGTAAAAATAAAGAGTACAATAAAAGATAGATAATAGGAAATAGGAAGCTAGCTCATTCTCAGCAGAGGATGGGATCCAGAGATGGAGGGAGGAGAGAGAGAAGGGATAATGGATGAAAAAAAAACAAGGAATTGGGATGTGTTAACGTTGGGATGTGTTATGAACATGAACCAACTCCACCCAAGGGGTGTAAACATTATATACTACACACCTGTGCTAATAAACTAAAAAAAAAAATGTGTAAACAGACTGAGTATGGTCTGAGTATCTGCCTGATGCTGAGCTCTTTACTGACACACAGACACGTGACAGTGGCCATACAAAGTTTACCATCCGTGTGGCCCTGGGGTCATGTGCATGGCTCAGTAGCAAGCACAGTGCTGGGCGAATACACCGTATGCACCGAGCATGTCTGCACGGGTGACGTGGCTCTCTCCGGAGTAATAAGGAAGGAGCATAGTACCTGTGCCCGGAGCAGCTGTGCAGGGCTCAGACTGAGGAGAGGGCCATTCCCAGTGGAGGAACGACCTGCCCTGGTCCTAAGATGCGCACGTGGTAACAGGAAGACATTCAGCTGGGTTGAGGTAAAGGCAATGAAATTGGAAGCATGGGCTTCATAATCTAGAGTCTGAACAAGTGCAGTACTGGGAGTCTTGTTGTGTTTCAAAAATTCCAAGAAGCCTTCTTCACTTGCAGAGTGAGATAAGGGGTTTCATGCTCAAAAGGCCATATTATAATTGGATTACCTACTTGTCAGCAAATTATGATGCATGCTGATGTGAAGGAGAGGGGAGGCCATAAGGAGCTTAAACAGGTGGAGGCAGGCGGGGGAGTTAAACAGAGATGGCTTCTCTTTCCTCACGCCCAAAAGTTTGGAAACCTCACAGGTATCTTTCAGCCAGCACGCAGCTCCTAGTATTTATCCTGGCCTTTAAAACCCTTTGAGGCCACTGTTTTTTAAAAGAAACGAACAGGGAGTTGTCTGCTTAGAGACAACACCCTGGGTGATCACTCAAAGCCCACCAAAAACATACCAACATTTGCACTGCGGGGTGGTGGAAGCTTTGGCTTTGCAACCTAGGAATTTAGGTATTTTTCATTTATTTTGTGTCTTGCTTTCTGCCATTTTAAACCCATAGAAGTTCTGTTCTTTTAGTAAGTGAAGTGGTACAGATGTGTGTAGAGTTAGTAATTTGCCTCTTTCTGCCCCCCTACCCATCTCCTACAATAGCCAATATTAACAGTGTGGTATATGTCACTCTCCAACTGTCTTGGTTACTTTTTTCTCATTGTTGAGACAAAATACCTGATGCCCAAAGTGAGGCAAGGGAAGGTTTATTCCTTACAGTTTTTGGAGGTTTCAGTCCATACTCAGCTGGCTCCAAGGCAAGATGGCATGGCAGAGGGGCAGCTGTCCATGGTGGCCCCAAACAACAAGAGCTAAAGGGCAGAAAAGTGACAAAACACACCTTCTTCCCGCCCTTACATTGTATATTGGCTCCGCCCCTGGGCGGGTGCAGCACTCACATCACTAATCCCAGTGCTAGACAACAAACCAATCACAAATGCTAGATTCAGCGGTGTCCATGATTGTGTGAGGTTTGGGAGGGGCCACCTAGACACAAACCATTACACCAACTCTCTGCTTATGCAAATATATTTGTGCATTTTCAAGAGTTGTTATTTTTTTAACCAATCAGAATATAGAGTTTCTTAAGGCGCAGCTTATTTCTGCCCTGCACTGCATTGTGGGCTTCCCACTAGCTCAGTACATTCAGTTTCACTTCATGTTCTACACAGAATGCTCCCTTGAGGATGTACAATAATTATTTAGTCTGTCCCACCTTGGTGAACACTAATGCCAGCTGTCTGCCATTACAAAGCCTGCTTTATAGGATGGCTTTGTGTGTTTGTCATTAGGTGCTAGTACTTTGTGCAGACAGATTTCTAAAGGGGAATTACTGGATCCAAGGAGATTCGTATGCTGTTCATACCTCTTGACATATTCTTTTTCCTCAAAGCTCCAGCAGTTTATGTGCCTGGCAAAACTACACAAAGTTTCCCATTATGCCTTATCTTTGCTAGCGCTAGATTTTATCCATTGTTTTAATTTGTGTTGATCTGATAGCAGTGTTGTTTCAAATTTATTTCCCTGACTTGTTGGGGTAGGGTAGCTTTGTGTGTGCCTGTGTCCCGATTGTCCTCTTGTGAGCACTTTCTCTGGGGCTGGGAGGGACGCTTTTCTCCTATATGAAGTTAAAAATCGCATTGCCTAGGT
Organism: Dolichotis patagonum; assembly: GCA_004027295.1. Taxonomy (NCBI): domain Eukaryota; kingdom Metazoa; phylum Chordata; class Mammalia; order Rodentia; family Caviidae; genus Dolichotis; species Dolichotis patagonum. Next base: position 57,046 of record PVJX010000977.1, read on the forward strand.
CCAAGTGAAAACTCAAGCTGCTGGAGTGAGACTGCATTACACTTGCAGGTGAATTCAGAAAGATCTCTGACATGTTCCTGACATGTCTCTCATCAAGAAACAGCTCACTTCCCCATTTATTTAAGCTTTGTTGTAAATATGTCAACAAAATACTACAGGGTGTTCTTCAGTTTTAGGAGTACTTGTTGAATTAGTCCAGAGAACTTTTATGGCTTTTTCTCTCTTATAATGGGAAAGAGGCCGTTTATTAATCTGATGTTGTTCTGATGAGTTTATCAGGCTAAGACACAGTCCATCAGAAGTGAAGAAAGGAAATAGACTTGTAGTTTTCTTTTTTCCTTGACATTGATTACTTTTAAATAATAAACATACAGTAATGGGTTTCATTAGAGAAGACCAAGGGTGCTATTCTCCTAGTGCACATTTATGTTAATATTTTCTTAGGTGATACTTTAGCATAATTTCAGTTTCATCTGTTAAGATTTAGCACTCATCTAATTAGTGCTTTTTGCTGGTGGATCTCGGCACCGACTAAAAGTCTCACAGGGTTTAAAAAGGCTTAAATAACCCTGCTTTGGCAGTGGGTAGTTGTGGGAGCCTTCGCTGCCTGATGTCAGCCTTCAGCTGTAAGAAAGATGAACAGAAACTTAGAAAAACTTGAATCCACCACATGCAGAAGATTTAGTGAGGTGTTCAGAGCTGCTACGGGAGTGCTGGGCATGGCCTGCAGACCTTGCTGCAGCCAGGTGGGGCCAGACTGTTGTCCTGCTGTCTGTGGGGACAGCACCACAGTCTTCTCTGTTTGGGGAGACTGGGACCTTGAATGGAGTTGTGCTAATTTCAACAGATGCGTGTTCCAGGGTCTCACTCATCCCGCTGTGTAAGTGAAATTGCAAGGCAGAACAGAGAGACAGCACTGAGAGTCTTTCTTTTTTTCTTTGCGGGTCTCCCTGGAAACGTTGGTCATGGGGTCTTTATTATGCTGCTCCTTATTCCATCTGAGAGGAAAAGAAGTTTTAACTCAACTTAACCTAGGCTCCGTATAAGGACCTCTCATTCCTAAATGAAAGAGCCATGACATAAAAATAACCATTTCCTGTTGTCATGATTATTTTTTGCACGTAAACGCATGGACAGGTTGTGCATCGTTTCTCTGTGGGACACAGAAACCCCTTCCCCTGCTCTGCTGGACTGGTTGTGATGGAAAGGTTTCTTAATGTCCCAGCCCTGTCCCCTCCCCAGCTTTCCTCTGGTGTTCCTAGGAGGAGGAGCCAGCATCACTGAGCCTGGTCTGGGCACCACCATATACGAACCCAAAGCCTTAGACAAGACGTGGCATCTCTTTAAGCTTTGGTTACCTTACCTACAACTTGAGAATTTCCAGTACTCTCTGTTACACCATTGTTAGATGAAAACCAGTGAGGTAAAATGTGAGGCCATGTCCAAGCGGTACCACTTATATGAAAGGTTGTTATTCTTCATGTGATCCATCAATTCATGTTTCTGGAAAGAATTGTTAAATTCCACCAGAGGATACGCCTTCTAACCCGAATTATCCTTCCAGAGCTCTGAGAGCAAAATGGGTCCCCTTTGTTCCAACACCCATATAGGTGAAAAGACAAAAGCCAAAGGGTTTTGTAACTCTCTGGGTTATGCTGATATTGAAGGAGACAAGCCTTGAACTGTAGTGAATCTATATTTACGGGAGGAAATTCTGCACATACATGTACTATTTCATATATGAATGAAATAGTAACTGATAAAAAGTGTCTTCATTTTTCTAGCTTTAGAAATTTCCAAAGCACTTTAATTTTATCCACTTGATTCTCAGGGTTATTGCTCTCTTGTATCAGTGTTTTAGGGGAAAAGTAGTAGGCATAAAGCATGGTCATAAATGTAAAGACCACATAAATTCAGGGCCTGTAACTCTTAAGTCCCTGGTGCAGCTAACGACACCATCTGACACTTTCCTGGTTTGCTTGTGCCATAGTGATGTCCTTTGTCCTTTCCTCTGTTGTGTTGCTAACAGCTTAATTCATCAAGATGATTTTACTTTCCCTACAATAACTGTAAATCAGTCATGCAAGCCAGTAACAGCAGGAGGGAGATGGGGCAGTCGGAGTTGGGGGTGGGGAGGTAATGACCAGCCTGGGGTCCTTAGTTAGGGGGAGTGTTACTGATTCTTAATGGGCTGGGCTTACTAAGGCTTCGAATGGGCCAGGCAAACCAACTTACTGATTGTACTAATTTTTCCTCTTTCTCACTCACCTCCCAAATAGTCAAGGTGAAAGGCCAGGCTCTTAGAATCACTCCCAAGACTCGGTGTGTGACAGATACATAAATGCCAATGGTGAGTCCTAACTAGACCCCCTCACAAAAGTGAGACTCATCTCGGAGAGGCAAACAGTATCATTAGGTGAGTTAAACACACCAAGATGACGCAGCAACCGTGTGTAAAAGCCGCTCATAAGCACTTCTGTCGGAATCTTGTTGCCGTAGGGTGTCGCAGCAGCCCCTCGCCACTGGCGGTGGCCAAGCACGTGCTAAGCTCTGCCAGTTGGCCCTGTGCAGCTGCATTCGTAAGTTTCAAACTCTCCCTCAGCTGCATGGTGCCGACTGCGGAACATAACTGACCAGGTTTCTTTTATTCTCGATTTTCTTGGCATGGCTTGGAGAGAGGTGTCCTCATCATCCGTACTGAGTTTCTGCTCTACATTTACACCTGCCACTTGGAACATTTAAAAAAAAATCATCTTCAGGATCTTTGGGATTGTGTAAAAGTAGTCTTTGCCCAGAAGTTCCCTTCATTTCGATAGTTAGTTCTCTTAAAGTATTGGTATTGAGCAGAATGTGTTGCCAACTACAGTATCTAATTCAAAGTGAAAGGAAGGTCTGGTATAGCGAGAGAGCAAGGCCCAGGACCACAGGCTCTGAGGAGGAGCTGCTGGAGTCTCCTCCCAGCTTCACAGCCACCTGACAAGTGACTTGCATCTCATGCACCAGTTTTTTCATGAGCATGTTGGGAAATAATAAGCCCCCTTCGCACAGCATCAGGGGAAAATGAGGATCTTGACATTTCAGCCAAGAAATACCATTTGGGATCCATGTATCTTTTTAAATACAAACACTGTAGTAGGAAATACAGGGATTTTGGTAACAGTAAGAAATGTTGATAGTTCAGTAAAACTAAAGGCATGGCAACAAGGTGAGGAATAAGTAGACTCTCAAATGTCACAGGAAGCCTTTGGTTTTTTTGAAGAGGATGCTACAGGTTTCATAGTACATTTTCTTCTCTGTCAACCCTTCTGCCATCTTGAATCAAAGTTATATTCAGTCAGGCGAATAGGGTTCATGTTTACATGAAAAATCAAGAGGACCAGAAGAGGACCCTATGACACTAAAATTTATCCTTAACAAACAATTCGAATTAAGAAGACCTTCCCCTAAAATGCTTTTGATTTCCCTGGACATTCTGAGGAAATCATCAGCAGAAAGCTGCATCAGCCAGAACTCCGTCATATCCTCTTGGTAGTTTGTTTCTATCCTTTATAAAAACTCCTCCCCAGGTTTGGGAAGTGATAGGAGAAAAAAAAAAAAAAAAACAGTGTCATATTTTGGCTTGCCCAGGGGTCGTCTTAGGGTTTTCAGGAAGCACTAAATATGGACAGTGCTACACAGCACAGTGACCCTGGCTTCTGAAGCGACTAGGCTGCACTCGGCAGCTGCTACCTCGGCACCACAGCCTCGTGTGCGTGGGTGGCAGGCTCTTGGCGAGGGTGCCTGCTAAACAGAACGGGGCTGTCTCGCTGACAGCCATATAGATCCTTGAAAAAATAAAATGTAGTTGGAAAACTACCGGGAAGACAAATGATCTAATTTAACCCAAACCGCTTTTTAAAATACAGACAAACAGAACAATAACAGTGGAAAATTACAGGAGTCAGACTCCTGGCGAGGGTGGCAATCCAAGAAGGCTGATGGCCCATCTTGGAAGAAGCCCTTCCCTGCATAGGTGGCCATGCCAAGCCCTGTGCTCCTGAGCTGGGTACGCTGCTGCAGATGACAACTTTCTGGGGATGCCGAGTCGAAGGAGGATTTTTTAAACTGTATTTTGCCTGCCACAGTAGTCAGTTTACTTCATGTCATAACAGGAGTAGCAGAAAGATCGAAGACAGGGACAGAGGCGTCCTCTTTTATCAAAAGGATGGAAGGCAGTCTGGGCCATTTCCTAGTGAGACAAAATGATTGCCCAGACCTTCGGTCTCTGGTTTCTCTAATCCAGGAGGAGGCAGATGAAAGAACGATTCCTCTTACTAAAAATAAAAAACGAGACTCAGAGTATTTCATGTAATCATCTCTTGCTATTTTAGGAAATAGTACCAGTTTCCATCTGCAATTTGAAAATCCATTTCCATATGAGCAACATAGCTGTTTTTTGTCCCCAAATGGACATGGATGGTCAGGTACAGGATCAGACCCCAGATACAAGTCTGACACTTCCTGAACTGCATGGCAACCTCTCTGGACACCCTGTGCCTTCACAAGCACCTATCTTTCAGAATTTAGACATTGTCACCCTGGTACCACTCCGTGGCACTCAGCCCTTAGCAGGGTTCTTTCTACTTCTGCAGCGTCAGAAAAGGTGGTGTTTTATCTTTTGCATGGAAATCTGATTTTCTTCTGATAATACCTAACTTCTGCTGCAGGGTTTGACTCCCAAAGGAACAGTTTGTCCTATGTCCTCATTGACATCGAAAGGAAATAAAGGAGAGGCATCAGAAAAGCGTGGTTCAAGCTTTACACTTGGGAGGTTAATTCAGGGGCCCCGGCCTGTGTGTTATCTGTGTCTGTGTCTGCAGTCAAGCAGCCACTGGGTGCTTGGTGTGACATGGTAGAAACCCCAGGGGAAGCTCCTGACCATCTACTGGGAAAACATCAGAATGACAAGGACACATGCAGCGCTCCAGTCATGACTGCATATTTTAAGTTCTTAGAGTGTACTGAAAATTGTTTATCTCTTTTCAACCAGATAACTAAGCTTACAGTTGGAGGATTTTTGTTCATGAAATGACCCGATGTAAGTTACAGATCACAGTACCCACCAACCTGTTCACACTTTGAGTTCAGGCCTTCTTGGTGCTATGCAGAGCAGGAAAGGGTAACTGATAAGTTTAGGCCTCAAGGAGTTAACAGACTGGTGAGACGGGCTGTAGGGTGACCAGGCGGCCACAGCTTGGCCTGGTGAGTGCAGAAAGGAGTCTGGGATCTGCGCAGGGCACTACAGAGCACAGAGGATGGAGGCAGGAAAGAGTCAGGACGGCGTCCCAAGGAGGTAGACGAGACATTTGCAGCGTAAACCTTGCCAGGAAGGAGCCAGTTGAGCAGCAAAGGTCAGAGGCACAGGAGAGGAAGTGAGTGAATCTGAAGAAGGCTCCTGAGAAGGTTGGAGAAACATACCTGCCGAGCCCCATCACAGCCGTGGGCCTCCCTGGGCAGACTGGCCTTTCCCTTGTAATAGGGTTGAGGAGGTGAGGGAGGGTTTGGAATGAATCTTTTTGACTTGCACTGTTTTAGGGAAAGAAGCAACAAGAAATGTAGTCTCTACCTGAAAAGTTCCGTACAGCAGGTGCTGTAAGAGGTGAGGTCATCTGCTGAGCAGGAGGGAACTGTACAGTCCCAGAGCACTGAGCAGAGCAAATGGGGAAGGCCCCAGGCCTGCTGAGCAGCCACGAGCGCCAAGAGGCTGGAGGCTGTGCTGTGGGGCTGCTGTGTATGAGTCCGGTAGCTCAAAAAGCCCAAGTAGAAGTCTGGAAATAAAGCTAAGAACACAAGAAGTGAGTGATCAGATGAAACCTGGGTTAGAGACTTGCAGTCAGTTATGGGCATTGTGAGAGTGTGGCCGAAGTGGTGAACTGGAGATGTAGGCTAGAAGGGGAAATAGGAGGAGACGAGAGAGAAGGGGGCCACCAGTTTGATGCAGAGAGACCTGACCCAGCAGAAGACTGCAGCCCAGGGCTTGGATTTTCATTGAAATTTGAGTGGTGAAACAACTCTTAAAACAGTGAAATCAAAAGTATGATCACAAGGGAGCAGGGTGCTGGAGCAGAGGAGAGAAGGTATGGGGCATCTCTTAGGGAAGGTGAAACCAGATGGAAAGGTGTTCTGTGCCACGACTGTCAAAGCAGCAGAGAGGTGGTAGAAAAGCAGAGTGGTCAGAAGCAGCCCTAGAGAGCCAGGATGCTTGCCCCAAGCTGAAAACGGGAAGGGCAGGGCAGCCCCCCACAAAGTGCAGCAGAGGGGCCCTCACCCTGGCGCCCAGCACGGGCATGCTTTGCTGGCCTCTCCAGGAGTTTCATCTGGGAGGTGCAGTCAGCAGCCAAGGCCTGTGCAGGGTCACTCTGGAGGAGAGAGCTGTGTGATGAGTTTGGCAGAAGCAGGGAGGGCTTGTTCATGGAGCAGCACCTCCAGGCTCTCACCTAGGAGTTACAACCCTGGCTGAAACCGCCAGGAGGACAGGAAAGGAATACCGTCATCACACCAGCGCACCCCTCCGTGACAGAGGCCGTGGCTGTGGCTCACTGACTCAACTTTTGTGTCAAGCTCCGAGAAACAACCTGTGTACACATTGGTGCCTCAAGGACCTAAAGGAGGAAAGGTCTCCACATGGCCTGTGCCTCAGGGCACAACCTTCGTCCTACTGACAAGGGCTACTCTGCTAACTCCAGCATAAAACAACAGGCGGATGGGGGGGGGGGGGACGGCGACTTGTCCCAAAGAATCTCAGTCTGCAGAATTAGCCATTTTTCTGGTCTCCAGATCCCAAATTTAAAATGTCAGGGACTCTTTTAGGATTTATTGATGTAGACCGTTCACACTAGCAAGATCATTTCTTACCTGTGGGATTTCATAGTCATCTCCCTGGGGCCTATAGTTTTTAATATCCTGTGGGTTTTTTTTTTTTTTTTTACAAAGTTACTATGGAAAAAAAACCTAGGCAGCAGACTACAAAGGCACATGTGATGCCTAGGAATTTTCTGGAAGCAGATGTGCATTTAAGGCTGCCGCTCCCCACTGCTGGGTGTGGAGGTCTGAACGTGAAGGGCCCTGTGCTTCCGTTTGATCTGGGCCTTGGAAAGCCTGTAAACTTGCCTTTACACAGCAGATCTATGGCCGTGCTTGCAAATGCCTTGGGCCAGACACGTCTTCCTCAAGGTCTCATTCATTCCAAGATCATCCCAGTCACTTTGGGAGCTGAATCTTAAGACCAGAGCCTGCTTCCCCAGCACAGCAGCTGTTCGTGGTCTTGGTCCTGGCTCGATCTGTTGAGGCTGATCCCAGGAGTGCCGCGGGCTGGGATGCAGGGTTCTCTTTTCCTTTCTGTGTCCTTTCCCAGTGGTCTCATTTAATCCTAAAGCTTTAAATATCCACAGCCAATCGGCCACCCTGTGCTCCTGGCTCTCACGTCCACATTCTACTTGATTTCTCTGTTTGCGATTCTGATGGGCATCGTGGACCCATTCTCAGGGTCCCACTAGGGCTCAGCCGTTTTTCTCCCACATTCCCATCTCAATGAGTCACTGCCTCACTCAGTCAGTGACTCACAGTAATCCTCGATTTCTCCCTTCTGCTCAAACCCACCTTATAGTCCTTCCCTGAATCCCACGGCTGCTTGCCAGTCAATCTGTCATCCATCGCCTCTACCTCACCTGGTGTGGGCAGCGCCATCTCTGGCCTGGATTCCCATAGAGCTCTTGTTTGGAATGACCCCAGGGCCTTAACCCTGAGCTACATCCCCGGCCTAGTGGTAGTTTATTTTGAGACAGGGTCTCCTAAGTGCCTAAGTTGCCCAGGCGGGTTCTAACTTGCGATCCTCCCACCTCAATCTCTCAGAGTGCTGGGATTACAAGCCTGTGCCACTTGGCTGGCTCCACAGCACTGCTGACTTCCTGCTTCTCCCCTCGCTCTCTGGACTACTCCCACCGCTGCAGCCACCAGAGCTCTGTCCCACCTCTGCCCCGGACCTTTCATGAGCTCCAGCTGGTCATGGAACAAGACAGGTTCTTCCCCCAGCCTGGAATAACGCTGGCATCCTGGTATCGCCTGCTTTTCCCACCCTGCCTCCCCACCCTCTCTTTCATACCCACGTCTCTTCCTGACTCCTGCTGTTCTTTAAGCACCAGCCAGCGCCTTGTGCAGGGCTCTGCCTGCCTCCTGCTCCTCACCCAGCTGGCTCCTCCTTGTGCTCTGGGTCCCAGCTCCAGGGTCACCTCTGTCGAGCTAGCAGTGGCACTGCTCTGTCTGTCTAAATAATCCCCTCCGGGAGGTATCCAGCTCAGCGGCCTATTCCTTTTCTTCAGAGCACATCTCAGTAAATGTTTGTACTGCCTTGGGCGTTTTCACTTCATCCTTTCATCTTTTATCTCCCATGTTGTAGGGCTGGGATGTCATAGTGATACACAGGTCTCTGCTCCCTGGGACTTAGCATTCAGGTAGAGGAGGTGGACACTAAGCAGAAAGTACCCCTGCAATATGACAGGTGGTGACCACGCTTTGAAGAAAACTAGGGTGAGCAAATAGAGACAGATGGCACATACAGTAGGAGACCGAAGGGTATGTGAGAGACTATGGACCTGGAAGGATCTATCCCAAACCAATGAGCAGTGGGTGGTTTATACATTAAGTAGTTTTGAAACAAGAAACTATTTGCAGGAAATTAATTTTGATTCATGTCTCAGATCGTAAGTTCTAGTGAGATGAAAAAGGTCAATGTGCAAATGAAGCCATAATCTAGAGCAGAATTATCCTAGGTCTAGGTGGGTAAGAATGATAAAGCCTAACAGTGTGGAGACAAACCCCATAAAATAATCAGTAGTGTATAATAATTTAATATTTATGGTATCAAAAGAAAATCATGAAACTGAGACACGGACAAATTGGGGGAAACGCTTGCTACAAATGAAGACACTGAGGGCCAAGGCCATGAAAGCAGCAAAAATTCTAGAGCTTTTTTCTTACATTCTAATGTGTCTTGACATTGGGATAGAGTTTTCAGATGATGTGTATATGTAATGTCATTTAAAACATTACATCAGTGTTACATCTTGCAAGCAATAACACCTCCTAATTAAAAGTTTTCTGAAGTCTGTAAAAAGTATTAATATTAAATATTAAATTCTCAGTAGCAGGTGCAGCTCACTGATGTGCTCACTCAGCAGATACTCACAGTCTTACCGTGGGGGCAGGGCGGCTGGGGTACAGTGGTGAACAGAGACAAAAGTCCCTGCTTCCAGCACCTTTTCGAGCCAGACAGTGATTGGTGCCCTGCTGCCACCTGCCTGTGTCCCTCTAGGACCACTCGGGTTGCTTCAGGGAACGCAGAGTCCGTTGGCCCACTGGGCAACTGAGTGACGGAAGCCCACCCCAGCTCCATCCTGGTGCGTCTGAACCCTCTGCTCTTTCCTCAAATTACCATAATCATGGAGCCAAAGGAAATTTTCTCACCGAGTCTTGTGGCCAGAACTATCATTACCCTTCCTCCTCCCACCTGCCTCAGCCCTAGGGCTAGGACTCAGATCCAGGAAATAGAAAACACTGCAGTAGCTTCCCCAGCCAGGACCTGGCTCTTTTTAGCAAAAATAAGATTTTGCCAAGAAGACACAAAAAACAGTCTGGTCCTACATTATTTAGGTGTGCTAGCAGGTGCTTCTGAAACTTGTGCTAAATAATATATATTGTTTAAATTTTAACATGTTTTTGTGAGGGATAAAAATGAGTAAACAGTTCACACATTTGGAGAAAGAAAGACCAAACTGTACAGGTTCTTGGTATCTGGGAGAAGACTAATTGGAAAGTGTCCTCCCTTGACTTCTCTGGAAGCAAAGCCTGTGTGTGCGGATTCTTGCGCATTGGGGTTTAATGGGCAGGGAAGCCAGGGAGCCAGATGGAGCCCCGGGGAGAGAAGTTCAGCCAGGCTTGGTCTCCGCTGGAGGCTGCTTCCCCTGGCCCTGTGGGGACACCTGAGCATGAATGGTAGCAGAGTGGCCCATGTGCAGGCAGGTACCTCATGCCTTAGACCCTGCACCAGCCAGCCATTGGTTCCCGCGGCCCGGGGACGCAGTGGGGAGTCAGGTGTGTTTCACCCCCACAGAGTGGCTGGGGACTTTGCCCCGAGGAGGACACAGCTGTGGCCATGACTGGCCACCTCCCAGCAGCTGGGCAGCGTGCGCTGTCTGGTCTTTGGCTCCAGGTGGGGCACCAACTCCACCTGGAACGGTCTGATGACACATGTTAACTTTTGACACAGAGCAGGAATCCTCTGGCTTGATGTAGATACGGAACACAAGACTTATTATCAGGGCATTTGTTTTTATTTTGTTTTAGCGCATTAAGGTACTCAGTTAGCATCAGTACAAGAGAAGATTTGTTTCTAAGAGAAGTATCATGCCAGGGGTGCTGTGCAGAGACTGAGAAGGCTCTTGTGGAAGTTTTTAAGTTATTACTGGAAAGAAAGGAAAAGAAAATTGAAGACATAATTAGAAACAATATTCAGAATCAGCTTATATGATGCCAACCTTGTCAGACAGTAAATTCCTAGTTATCATACACTTTTATTCTAGATTTTTTTAAAGTCACTTTTGCACAGTGCTATTTCCCTTTAAACAGTTTTCCCCTCTTAACAGTGGTTTGCAAAGAATGTTCAATTCTGTCAGTGGTCATTGTACCAGGCAGCTGTATTTCCTAGGAAAAAGGATAAAACAAAGTATAGGCAAAGAATTTAAAGCCCTTGAGTTTTGCTGATTAATTCGGTCTGGGCCTCTGCTGAGCATGCGGACAGTATTGTGTTAGAAACCAAAACCCACATCAGCCTTTGAATCTGACAAATAACTTTCTTTCTTTTTTTTATTTTTTTTTATTTTTTATTTTAAAGAGAATAAAACAAAAGAGGGCAGAACAAAGCAGATCAGGACAGAACAAAATAAGCAACACAACACTTTACAATAAGACAACCAGACATTAGCAGTAGCTACCAAAATACCTCTTTCTCTGCTATAGTTGAGCATAGTTCAAATACAGTAATATCAAACAACACAATAGTGTAAAACCATTCAAGAGAATGAAACAATTACAGGACATTCTGAACTGAATAACTATGATCAATGGCTACTATAATATCTCATTTTCAATAAAAAGATTTGTTTATACTATCACATATATTAAAATCCCAATAATGACAAATAACTTTCAGTTAACATGAAATACCTCTTTTCATAGACTCAGGCACACTGCACCCCACCCCACCCCACCCTAACACACACACACACACTTCAGCATCTCTGCCATCTGGATTTATCTTACAAACAATTGGCATCCAATTATAACTATAAATTTTTTTTCTTCCTTAACGGTATAAAATTAATAACATACCTTATATTCAGTGCTTTCTTTGATTCAGCGAGACAGTAGATTGGATTTTTTTGTTATAATGTAGTATGATTCTTAAATATTACATTTGAAGATCGATTGGCTTCATTTGTTGCAGTCAGCCTTTTCTCTTTCATGTACCTGTTTGCTCATTAAGTGCTGTGTAAGCAAGCTTAATGGGCACAGCCAGGTAGTACTCAGTAGAACTGAGCTAGGTGTGTACGTTTGTAGAGAAGACTGTGGACCACTGTTTGCTTAAACAATAGAGAACAATAGAGAACCACCAAGAAAATTGTTTTCGTTTCTTCAGCTTCAAGTTTATACCATAGACACTGCTATGAGTTTTATGCATGTTGCCATGTCTCGGTTGGAAAAGTGAAAAATGATGAAGACCTCAGTGTAGAATTTCTTTTAAATGTGACTATGCTGATGGTTGTGACATGGCTCCATTTCTCACACCGGTAGACTGTACATCCCCACCAGGAGTGAGCCCTGCAGCAAACTCTGGACTCAGGGATAGTGAAGTGTCGAAGTAGGCGGGTCTGTTGTGACAAATGGGCCACTCTGGTGTGGAGTATCGGTAGTCAGGACGTGAGGCTGGGTGTTTGTGGGAACAGAGGGCAAATGGGAACTCTCTGTAATTTCCATTCCATTTGACTCACACTGTTCTTAAAAACAGCCTGTTTTTAAAAGAATACGGTATCCTGAAAGCCAGCTTCTCTGCTCAGTGGCCTGTCCCTAAAGACGGGGCAGTGTTCCAGAGATGTTTTAGTCATGGAGTTCTCACTACCTGGATACCCATTCCGACATCTCCAGTGACATTTGTCTGTGAGGTGGGAGAGGTGGTTTGGAACCGTACAGCTAAGAAGATCTCTCCTGCAGAGGGCTAAAGCAGTCAGAATCTTCTGTGACCAGAGCGTCCTAAACGAGCATCTTGTGTGCACAGTGCTCAGGACTGCATTGCACGCAGAAACAGCACGAATCAGATGGACAGCACACATCCATGGTATAATAAATGGCTCTGAAACCACATAGAACTCTCTACCATGACGAACACATACAGTGTTTGAGGTTACTCAAGCACACACGAACATACACATCAACACACCTTCTTCCAAGAAAATAATCATCACCCACTCCATATAAAGTGGTTGGTTCACTTCCAGAGCAGCTATTGCTATTATGTAGAGTTGCAAATAAAATTGAACATACTGCATTTTCTCAAAAAGTCAGCTTGTAAACAAAACTCCTTAGAATTCTTTTCTGGTACTAATATAAAATACTTGGGGTTTTTTTTTCCTGCTACTTTAACCATAATGGTCAGGTATACCCCTGACAAAAAGATGCTCAAACTGAAGCTGATGTTCATGAAAATGAAAACCAGTAAGATTTATCAAATGACACAGCGATTTACCCTCTGCCCTGTTTAGTGTTTCTATTTTATTTTAGAGGCGTGACGTGTGGCGGGGGGACACCGTTTCTAATGTTATTATGGGTTCTTCTCCCCTGCCAGGCCTTGAACCGGGGCATCGCTGCCGTCAAGGAGGATGCGGTGGAGATGCTGGCCAGCTATGGGCTGGCATATTCCCTGATGAAGTTCTTCACGGGTCCCATGAGTGACTTTAAAAACGTGGGCCTGGTGTTCGTGAACAGCAAGCGGGACAGGACCAAAGCTGTCCTGTGCATGGTGGTGGCCGGGGCCATCGCTGCCGTCTTTCACACGCTCATCGGTAAGCGTCTGACTGCACTGAGCTTTGCACATTTCTGATCACTCTTCATCAATTTCAGTATATTGACCAGAATAAAGAACTCCTTCATTAATCGTCAAATGTTTCTCATGAAAATTTTGAAGGATAAAGGGAATGAAATTGGTGCTTTTAGCTCAAGAAAATAGCCGAAGTAATTTTTCTGCAAAGTGATAATTTCGAGTATCTGATTCATGAGTCGGAGAGGTAGTGACTTCATCAATAGGCCATTGTACTTGGAAATACCATAGCATTCCATAAGGTAGACAAAAATAGCAGGTGCTTTTGTTAACGATAGACATGCATTATTATACCAACTTTTTATGTTGGGAATAAAAGTAGAATTATTGTTCTTTAGTATCAGTGCTTATCAATGGTGAGAACAAATGACAGATTATTTTATTAATCAAAATTTATTTGTACAGTCAGGTGTGATGATGCACACTTGTAATCCCAGCACTCAGGAGGCTGAGACAGGAGGATCATTGCTAGTTTGAGACCAACCTGGGCTACAATGTGAGCTCAAGGCCAGCCTGAACTGCATAGTGAGACCCTGTCTCAAAAAAATTTTTTTTATTTGCTCTTGGCTTCTGTATACTGCTTTATTGAAATATGAGACTGCAGACACTCTTAACATTCTTCCATGAAACGAGAAAGCAGCAGCTTCCAGGTTCACAGACCTGGCAGATTCCTTAGGGGCAGTTTTCCCACAGCCCCAAGGTGGTCGTGAGACCCCAGGAGTGTGATTTCAGAACCTGTGTCACACATCTACTGAAACCAGTTCCATAAAACACTGAACTTGCTTCATAAACCCTCTATGCGTACCTTAAGATTGTTGCTGGTTGTAGGAAAATCATAAATGTCAATGGTTAAATTAAAAACCAATCAACCCAAAGATTAATCCAAGCCCCTTACTGTATAATCTAAGGCAACTAATGTTGACTCACACAGTTGCAAGTCTCAAAGCAAATAGGGGAAGCCTTGTATGGCTTTCATTTTCAACATAAAATAGAATTTTGTTCTTCCATAAGAGGGATGTGGAAGATAGCATGTCTGCTGATGGATCAATTATCCAGCCAGAGAATTCAGATCGATCATTTCATTCATTTGTGCTCAGAGCCTCAGGGTATGGATAGGTAGAGACAGATTCCTTTCTTTCCCTCAAATCTAACCAAGAGTGTTCAAAGACAATTTCTGCTGCTAGATTTGATCTAGGCCATTTCCAAAGATGGGATGTGTATTCAGAAAATCCCATTTTTGCATTTTTGAAATAAAACATGTATCTAAATTGGCAAGTTAGTTCTCTTTTGCATCTCTTCTTTTTACTTGGACCACTAAATAAACGCAAACTCCTTCTGTTAGCTGGGCTTGAATAGGTAATTACTAGCTGTCAGTAACTGCGTGAGAGAAAAACTGAACACACTGTGTTACTGAAACTGTGGCCACTGAACTACAAATCAATGTCACTTTCCAAGTTAAATTGAAATGTTTCTATTTTAAAGTAGAACCACAAAAGCTTAAAGTAAGCCAAAAGGGTTCTACATTCCAGTTACATTTAATTATTTTTATCACATATGATATTGTTTGCAATTAAAGTTTCCTTCCATGCATTGAACAAATGTTTTCTTCAGCCTCAAAGAAAACGCATCTCGATTTCTTCTAAACACCCAAAACTCAAACTGTAAGGATTTACCCCTGTCTTCTTCACTGGCCTCATTTCAGTTTCCCTCCCGCCTTGTTTCCTGCCCTCTGCTGCACCGTGAGGCTTTCTTCTCCTCCCTCCTCCCTTTATACTGAGCGGTGAGGTGGTGCCCATTCTTGTTTTTAATTGTTGGTGTAGCTTTGTAATCCGTGAGAATGGCATGCACACCGCGGAGCTGGTGCGGTCACATCTAGCATCTCCCCTGCTCCTCCCTTTGCTCCTCTCCCGCCTTCTCCCATCTCCTCCCTTCCTCAGGTCCCTTCCCAGCTCGGCGAAGTCTGCCTTCTCATTCCCTGCCATCTGTCTCTTATTTTGCTCTTTCCGTTATTTATATTTTGAGTTTCTCATAGAGGAGAAACCATCCTTTGTTCTCCATAATCTCCGCCACAGCTCAGTGATGAGGGACCATTGTCCTACATCAGTGACCATGCCCCGCCAAGGGCGCTTGCTGCTCCCATGTCACCTGCCGGAGACACTTAAACCCAGGTCCACTTGTTAATGCCACTGGCAGCAGCTGTGGACCTTTCCGCTGTAGCAGTCAGCTCTGGGATGACTGTGCTGTGTCCGTGGGGCCCTGACACTGACAGAATTGAAACGCAGACACTCCAGACGCGCTGGCCTAGAGAGGCCGAGGCACTGTCTCGGCTGCCATCGAGGTGAGCACATGTCCCGTGCATGAGCAGCCCGGCCGTGGGCACTGGTGACAGACTGCATGGTCATCAGACCTCATCCGCACAGCGGAAATAATGCTCCGGAGAAGCCCAGTTTCCACTTCATTTCTCTCTATTCTTTTTTCAGACCAAACTGGTTCGGTTGCTATAAAAACTAATCTAGGTGCTATTTCCCAATGGCCTTAATGAATTTATTTCCTTTGCTCAAGTTCCTCTCATTTTTTTAATGGCATTTAAGGAAGAACCCTTGCAAGCATAAAGCATGAGAAGGTTCTTCTGGGTGTTGATGCCCAAAGGCTGGGTGGGTGGACTGGCTCTGAAAGCATGGTTTGTATTGCGCACGACCCCGCCCTTAATTTTTTCCTAATCTTCTATATATAATGAAGTCCAGAATTTGACCTGGTCCTCCAAATTAGTACTTCTCTAGGGCTGGGGACATGGCCCAGCAGTTGAGCATGTGCCTAGCATGTGATCCTTCATGCCACCAAAAAAAAATTTTTTTTTAATTATCACTATGTCTATATAACCTTTCTAGTGGTCATTCTTCTTGCCTATTGCATCTCTTCTGTCTGGCATCAGACTCCTGGTTTTACCACCACTGTGATTTTTTTTTTTTCACTTTAATAACCAGTTCCATGCTTCTTTTTGCTTTCCTTTCTACATTACCCATTTCTTTGTTCTTAAGATATTACTTACTTCCCCCAACATGATGCCTTTTGGGCATTTAATTAATGTATTTCTTGTTTTAGATATTCCCTGTCTGATAAAATTCATGTTTCTCCATCAGATAACGCTAAAGACGAATGTGAGCCATTTTCACTGTGCAAAGATCTGTCATTACTATTTAGGGTTCATTTTCCTGCTTTAGATATTGGGAGCTTTTTTTTTTTTACCATAAATTACCCTGTAAGGATGACAGAAGCATGAGAGTCAGAATTGCCCTTGGTTTCACTCGCATTTGAAATAATCCAGTCCCAACTTGGCCTACAGAGAGGCCCAACAAAATGTATACTGAACAAATAGAACGCGCGTGGGATTCCAGGCCCTGTTGCTCAGAGTTGGGAATAGAAGAGAGATGGATCCATAGATGTGGTAGCAAGATAAGCCCTTCTCCCTGAGTAGATGTAGCTGAGGAGAACACGTGGGTGCTCACTGCAGACTTCTAGATTGCCGGCACCGGCACCAGCTGCTTGCAGCCAGTGAGAACTTTTGGGAGACGGCGAGAATAAACCAAAGCCAGCGGGTTCTGTGTGCGCAGACCAGAGACAGGCATTTCACTAAGAGAGGTTTGGAGCCTGAGACTACAGAGAGCTCTGCTGACCAGATGGAAGGCCCAAGAAGAGAGAGAAGGGAGCAGGGACATAGAGAAGAGGGCGGCCAGGAGCACGTCGTCATAGTGTACCTGCATCTGTCTGCGGGGTCCCTTGCAGATTCTGACCCCAAGTGGTTATTTTTTGTGACGTCTCAGAGTCAATCAGACTGAATAAGGCAGATTGATGCCAGTGTTCATGTGTGTTTAATACCACTTTAACCAGTGCAGATCAACATGTTCTTCATATTCACATCATCTTTATAACCTCATGGTTTCTAAAGGAACCGTTTCCTATTTAGAAAAAGAAAATCGCTGTATTTATAATTCTTCACCATACTCTTCCCTATGAACCAGTGCCTTGGTTGGGCACTCTTAGGCTTCCTTCAAAGATTGTTCCATGGTGTCTCTAGGAGAAACCCTGGTTCCCAGTGTGACCTCTAGTTTAGATTTTAACCCCCAGTCTGGTTGAGTGTGAGTACTTCATACTTTTCAGTATTGATAGGAAACATAGATACTTGGAACTTGGCTGACTTGAAGTCTAGGAGATTCACTAGCCCCAAAGTTCCTGCCCATTCAGCCTGGCTGTAGCTACCCAAGTTGCAAGAGCTGTGGGAGTATTTCTTGGCCCTTCTTGGGTTTCATGGTAGCCATGGCTTCTACCATGAACTCATGTGCAAAACACCATCTATAAACCCACAGAGCCTGCCACTGACAGACTTTCATTCAGGCCAGTTATCATGGCGCAGGTGACATCCTGTCCTCACCCACAATGAATCCATGAAAGGAGAGAGACCTTGCTAACCTTGCATTGGGTTTCAGCTATTTTGCTTACAAGGAATTTAGTATCTCAGGGCCTCCTCATTCACAAAGGTGTAGGAGCCACTGCTATGGTCACCTGCTTTCTTTACACATTCATCCAGCAGTGACCTGTAAGGCCTCTTCCATGCTTTGAAGCAGCCTGGGCCGTCAGCAGAACTCAGGGAAAGTAAGCTTCTGCTGGTCCCACAGTGGGCAAGTGCAGTGATTTCTCGACTGGTTCTGTCCGCCAGCCTTCTCTTTTAAACTTCCCCCTTATTCCTAAGTTACAAACCAGCCCTGTGGTCCAATCTGACATCACTGCCACCGAGAGCGCTAGGAATGAACAGTTTCAGTAGAGCCTCAGAATTTATTATCTTAAAAGCTCAACAGTACTTAGTGACTCAAAACACAAGCATCTGTTTTTGTTCGCCCAACCACAAATTGGCTTGGTGGTGCTTTGGAACTTGACTGGGCTCGTGCCTCTGTGGCCAGTTGTAGGGCCAGGAGGTGGCTCTGCTGATCTTGATGGGCCCCGTGGAGCACTCAGCCCAGGTGGCCCCCTTGGGCCTGCTGAGCTCTGTTGTACATAATCTCTGTGCCCCAGTAGAGATTTTTGGGTCACTGTGGCTACCCTTCTGTGTGGCCAGACTCCACATAGAAGGGTAGAGGCACACAAGGCCGCTCAAGACCAAGAACTGAAGCTGCATCATCACTGCCATTGTGCCCGACTGACCAGAAGGTACTCCAGCCCAGCCCAGGCTCAAGGGCTGGGGACGTCAGCTTGAACTTTACAGGGGGAACTGCAGAATCTAAAGAGTAGAGAGATGTGGAGTACAGACGAATGGGGACATTTTCGCTCTCAGTCTACCACACTTGCTTCTTGGAGGGGTCATGGATTTGTGCCCTTCATTTATTCATCAGGTTTTGTCATTTGTTTACCTACTATGTGGTCACCACAGGCTTAAATCCAAGGTATCCAGACATGGATGAGACCTGTTGTCTAGTGTTTCAGTTGCCTGCACCAAATTAGTGTGAGCCTTCCTCTACCAAGTCTTCATGACCAAAGTGAAAGTTTTGATCCTGTCTTAAAATTTCACATTTATCTTACTTATTTCATGCATGGGTTTGGGGTAGCTCTCCCTAGTCTAGGCCCTGTTGGCATCTCCCACACGCATGTCTTCCAGACAGATGTTGCCAGCCCAGATCATAGCTGAGTTCAAAGTCAGTGCCCCACCTTTGTGTAGGAAGCTGTCGCCGTCACCACTGGTCTGACTGGTGCAGTGTGTGACACAAGTCATTCAGCACTTATTGCAGTAATATAGATACAGCCTTTCTGCTCTATAAGCAGACATACACATTAGAAACCAAGGGATGAAGTTGTCTGCGCCTCCTAAAACCGTCATCAATAGGACTCAGCACGTCCATAAATAGTACTGGTGATACTTTTTAAGCTTCGATAACTTGGGAATTTGAATAAGAATAAAGGTTCTAAAATTTGCATCTTGGGCCAGGTGTGATGGTACAGCTTGTAATCCTAGCATTTAGGAAGCTGAGGCAGGGGGACTGCCATGAGTTTAAGACCAGCCTGAACTCCATAATGAGTCCGAGACAACTCTGAACCATCAAGCAAGGCCCTGCCTCTAAATAAATAAATAATAGTTTGCGTCTTGGAAACACACGTATTATTCTGGTTCTAATGCTGGGCTTTTCCTCAGTTCCTGTTGGAAAATATATGTATCTAGACTTGTTTTGATTAGTATTTATTGGTTTGCAATATATGCTGTATAGCTACTGGATAAGCAAGTTTGAGAATCCCTGATTTCAAAAAGGGCCCTCAGCCTGGTTGGCTGAGATCATCCTGAGTTTGTAGGGCTGAGTGTCCTCTTGCTGTTGCAGTATTGAAAACCTGCATTCAAACCTGGTTAATTTTGTTTTATAACTTTCTGTCATTCCTAAGGGATACAGGTTGTTTCAGGACAGTCTCCATAAGGCAGCTGATAGAAGTGGAAGTTACTGAATATTGAAGGCAGGGTACCTGGTAATTATGGACTCTGCAGAGCACTCTAAGCAAAAAATCACCCCAGCCAACAGGTCTAGCTGCAAACAGCTGGAAATAGCTCGGGAGCCCCATATGGAGGGATTTAGTCAAAGGGTGAGAGAGATGGGTGAAAACAGGTGCTAGAATTTCGTCCTCCACTGCCAGCATGGAAAGGACCTCCAGTTATGATCAGACTCCTGCTCGGCCATGTGAGAGTAGAAGGGAGAAAATCTGGGAGGGGAAGCTTGCATCTTTGGCCTCCACTTCACTCTTTTAGTAGCTGAGAGAGCAAGAGCTTGTAATAAGAAGAAGTAAGAGGAAACAAGAGCAGGCTGGAGCCCAGAAGCCCCACTGTGCTCCAGCAGCTGGGGAGCAGCAGACCTGAGAAGAGTAAGGGTAGCTCCCCACATGCTCCCAGAGGCAGAGAGAGTAGCTGGCTCTGCCCAAGGAGAAAGAATCGGGAACCCAGCAGTCCTTGGGCCCCGCTTAGCTTTACTGGCTGCATAAAGGCACCCTTGTGACGCTTTAGCTGAAAGACCTGAATAAGTAGCTCCCTTTCAGTAGGTAGAGAGGCTTCCTTCTGCAGATCCACTCCCAGGCAACACATGCACACCACAAGCTCTGCTCCCGACCGCTCAAACCACACATCCCGTTACCTCTTGCTGCCATGAAAATAATTCTGTCTCCTTGAAGCTGTACTCATCTGTGCTCAAACTGTGCCACAAACCAGGTAGCTGAAGCCACAGAACCTCACAGTTCTGGGAGCTGCAAGTCTAAGATCCAGGGGCAGGTGGAGTTAGTGCCTTTCAAGGACTACTAGAGAGAATCTGTCCTGTTCCTCTTCCCTGGCCCTGGGGGTCTGCTGCTTTGGCATCCTGTGGCGTGTGAGGCATCACCAGTCTCTGCCTTCATCTTTGCATGGAGGTCTCCCTGTGTGCATCTATCTGTGTACCCCAGTCTGCACTTTTTAGGAGGACACCAGTCTTACTGGCTTGGCAGCTACCCTGCTGGAGTATGACCTCACCATAGCTAACAATGCACTGACCTGCAGCTATGTAAGGCCCCACGCTGAGGTCTAGGCGGTAGGACTTAGAGGTCTGAAGACAAAGTTCAGCCCACAGCACTGTCCTTCCAGGTCTCAGCCTTGCCCCTGTCCCTTGGTCATTAGCTTTAGTCACCATAGTCAGATCTGCTCAGCTGGCCTTTTGCATGGCTGTAGCATGTCCAGGAAGCTCCAGAACTTTCCGTGGTAGCCTGTGCCCTCAGCCTTGGCGCTGCCCTGCCCTGCTTGCCTGCACGGCTGCTTTTTATGGGTGGGGACAGTGAGGTAGGTGGGTCCTCATGGATCCCTGCACATGAATTTGTGTTTATTCATGGAACAAATGGGCAGATAAGTAGCACTGGAAAGAGACTTTGAGACCAGATTTCCACAGCCGGTGCCCAAAGCAGCCAGGCGCTTGGGTGACGCTTTTGCCCTGGCTTCACGGCTCAGCCAGCTGAGTGCTGGTCTGAATGCACCCCTTTCCTCCCTTGACCCAGTCCGCAGCTCTCCCTGACGGCCTTCTGAAGCCAAGGACAAGCCTCCTGTACTGGCTGTCACCTCTGTGGGCTCCTGTTCTGAATGACATGCACGTCACAGATGCCTCCGTCCTTCTCGTCCCTTGCTGTACCTAAAACTATCTCCACACCCTCTTCTCTTTCTACCGTGCAGCACCCTCCCTCCCTCCTGGACTTTCTTTGCTGCTCCCCAGTGGCCTGGCCACCCTTGCTCACCTTTGCAGCTGGCCTGGTTTTCACCCCCAGTCGCCTTGGAGGACACAGAGCTTTTCATCTGCCCCACCCCCACCCAACCAACCTTTCTCTCTGGAAATCACAACCTCACCAGCATCCTACCCCTTGAAATGATCTGCCTGCCCCTGCAGCTCTGTGCCCCGCAGTGTCCAGGACATAGCCCCAAGACCTCATTTACTCTAAAATTCCCATCGTTCAAGAGCGAAGTATAATGGCACACATCACTGATCCCAGCACTGACACTTGGCAGGCTGGGGCAGGAGGGTCACAAAGAAGTCATGGCCAACCTGGGCTTCATAGTGAATTCAAGGCCAACGGGAACTACATAGGAAGACCTTGTGTCAAAAAAAATAAAATTAAAATCTGTAATCCAAGACTAATCCTGGCAAAGAATGAAGCATTAATTCTCTTTACCAATTAAAGTAGTAATAAGTATTTGGTAAGTATTTGAAACATGGGGGGTTGCTATCTCGCATAACTGAGACTGTCTGCACTCTGCCTCCTTGGTTGTCAAGTGTGTTACTACTGATTGTTATGAGTGAGTGAAAACAGCGAAACTCACTTCCAAAGCGCTTATAACACATGCAAAAACACAGACATTGGCATTTCATGTGCAGTCCTCCCTGTATCAGTGAGGTCAAAAGATGCTCAATATTACATTCAGCCTTTGTTAATATATTTGTCAGGATTCCTGCCGTGCACTGGGGAGACCGTCCCAGTGGACCTGCTGGGAAAGCCCACAGGTGTGAGTACCTGTTGGGTCCTAGTCTCACACTGTGACAAATCTTCCCAGAAGAGGGATTCCCAAAGCACCTCCCAGATGTCACCTTCCACTGCCCAGCACTGTACCCATAGGCCTGTGCCAACTACACTCAAAGCTGCCACCTTCCTCCAAGAAGTGAGGTAGAAAAACTGGACAGCTTGGAAAGCTGACTTCAAAACACGAATGGAAAACGCTTGTTAGCATCTGGAAATTTTGTGTCAGTAAACAACTAGTGTATGTAAACATTTAGCTTCAAAATTATCCCGTAAGCATTCCCTTATAATATTAAAATGATGTAAACATGCAACAAAAGGAGAGTGAACATGGTGACGCTAAGTAAACCTACAAAAGAGCAATCAACTGAATTAAGAAATAGAAGCATATAAAAGGTGAACGTATCGAAAGATGCTTACGGTGTACAGGAGTATTTGTAGATGACCCGTTTTGTATTAATGCACTTGCCCTCCAAAGACCTGGATGATTAGAACCCAGGGTGTTAGCCCTGATTCTCTCTGTTGTCACAAGATCTTAGGTGATTCTCCAATAATTTTTTTCCACTGAAAGCAAGTACTGCATTTAAGTTGTTTCTGCATTTTCAGGTGCAAAGCATTTTTAAATACCTGTTTCCTAAACATCGCTATGTGTTTTCGACCCTTTGCAGCTTATAGTGATTTAGGCTACTACATTATCAATAAGCTGCACCATGTGGATGAGTCAGTGGGAAATAAGACAAGAAGGGCCTTCCTCTATCTCGCTGCCTTCCCTTTTATGGATGCCATGGTAAGTAGAGGAAATCTTTGGCTTTTGTCTTTTTAGTGGTAAAATATACGTCACATCAAAGTTACCGTCTAAATTATTTTTATATGGACAGCTCGGTGGCAGGAAGAACATCCATGTTTTCCTAGTCTTCGGAGTGCTTTTTACCTTGCAAAACTGGGATTCTGTACCCATTCTGTGGTCACCCCGTTCCCTTTGCCAGCCCCTGGACACAACCATTCTATTTTCTGGCTCCGTGAATGTGACCCTTGCTATAAATATGAGTGTACGAATAAACTGCTTTTTTTCAGTGCTGAGGATTGAACCCAGGAAGCACTGAGCTGTACCCCCAGCCCTTTTACTTACATCTTTTATTGCAAGGCAAATCATATTAGTTTGCCCAGGCTAGCCTTGAACTTGAGTTCCTTTTGCCCCAATCTCCCTAATTGGAATTATAGCTGGGATTACAGGTTATTTGGCCATGTCCAGCTACAAATGCTGCTTTGAGTGTTGACATTTCAGTTCTTTGGGGCATATAATCAGGAGTGGGATTGCTAGATGATATGGTAACTCTATTTTTAAATTTTTTTCCCTGGCATTGCATATTGAACCAGGCATGCAAAGCACACATTCCACCACTGAACTGTACCCCTAGTCGATTTTTAATTTTTTGAGGCACTGTCATGCTGCTGTCCTTGGCTTTTGACCAGTCCATTTGTCAGTTTATTTTATGAGACTCATCTGTATTTGCCCCAAGTTCTAACAGGCAGCAAGAATGTGATTTCTTTCAGGATCGAGTTGAGAACAGCTTTCTGATAAACTTATCACTTACACAGCCTAAGCACCTAAAGTTTTGGAGTAAGACTCTCTTGAACATCCTGGTAGGATTTCATTACTTTAATAACTACATGAGCTAATAATCACTCCTGTCCGTAATTCTTTGCACTGATACTGAAGATGTCACCTCCCCTTCAGTACTAGGGATTGATCCCTTCACATAGAACTACACTATTGGAAAAGCGTATATTCCCAGTAGTGTCCAACACTGGAAAATGAACCCTTTCTTTGGGTTACACTTGAAATCAGTTTGGAAGGAGTTTTAAAAACCTGTTATACTGTATTTTTTTTCCATTCCCTACTCCCAAGTTTCACATGCATTAGATGTAGAGGTTGGTGGGACCTCCTGCATTGGGGTGAGGGTGCAGCCTCACATCCTGAGAGGAATGAGGTGAGGTTAAAGGACATACAGTCGATTCTCAGAGGTCATCAGAGGCCTCAGCTGGCTAACAGTCCCATGACTGGCATGGGCTGCTGGACTCTGACAGCTTTCTGCAGGTCTACAGCCTTACATGTTCGCCTGCTAGGCGGGACATGAACATTTGTGTTCTTAATTGCTATGAGGTCTCTGTAGGTGGGATAATTGGTCACCTGAAGACCTGCACCTGGGTTTCCTTTTTCTTGTCACCAGGTGTCTTTCCTCTTGTCAATGATGTGGGTGACTAAGGAAAGAGAAAATGGCAAAGAGATCGCAGGTGGAGGAGCCAGTGTTCCACCCCTGACTGGCTTACAGGGACAGAGTTTTAGGTCTCTCCACAGGGGAACCTTCTCACCCTTCACATCCTGACATGCAGAGCTGGGTCCTGACTCCTGAGACGGAGTCCAGAACATCGCTTTGTCCTCCCTGCTAAGTGGAAGTGGGAACCAAACACAGAAGTACCAGCAGCCGCACACGGGTTCTGGGAACCAGGACAGTTAGTAGAAGTGAATCTCAGATTCCTGCCTCCTGCCACCCTTCCCCTTTTTCATTTGCCATAAGAGAGTTTGTAAATCACTGTACAAACTCAGCCTCCCGATTCCAAAAATCCAAAAGCTTAAAGGTTCCAAAATCCAAAACTTCTTGAGCATCAACGTGACACAATAACTGGAGAATTCCATACTCCACCCAGGTGTAAACCCTGTTTCATGCACAAATCATTTCAAAGATTATATAAAGTTATCTTCAGGGTAAGTGTATAAGGTGTATTTGAATCATAAATGAATCTTGTGTGTAGATTTGGGTCCAAACCCAAATCATTTTATATGCGCACATACTGTTAAAATAAAAATAAAAATATTCAAAATCAGAAATTCAGTTCCTAAGCATTTGAGATAATGGACACGCACCCTGTCTAGCACTAGAGCATTTGTATTTGGTATCCTTTTTCTTCCATGTCTTATCTATAAACTCTCCCGAAGACCCTAATATAATTTAACAGAAGACGCTGCTAATGAAAAATGAGATAACATTTTAAAGCATGAGTTCTCTGTCCCGCTCCTCTCCCCGCATGCGCACACGCCTGATACGCTGGCTGGAGAGGAAGCCACAGGGCTTGTTATCCAGGTGGTTTTTAGACAGCAAAGACAGCCCACAAGGTGCTGATCACAGCTCTTTTAACCCTGGGCTCCTGGGGACCCCTGAGCTGAGCAAGGAGGCAGAGGAGCAGCTGCTATAATAAGCCTTGGCAGGAGCCTGGGCAGCCATCTTTGTACCCTTGGCCACAGCGCACAACCTGTTGGAATTGTCTGATCGCACTTAATTCCCATGCAATGTTATTTCTGGGTCTGTCCACATGTTGCTTTAGAGGCAAGAAGGGTCCCTGTTACATGGACCCCACTGTGAGCGTCACAGCTCCCTACCCTGCTGTCCCCTGAGCTTGGGGCTGCTTTGTCCTGTAGAAGGACCTTCCTCAAAGACACAGAATGCCGGGTCGGATCCTGCCCAAACTTGAGGACGGGAAAGTAGAACCCAATGGGTCCCTGGAACCTCTGATGATGTGACAAGTCAGGACCAGGGTTAGAGCTCTCCTGTGATGCACTTCCTAGAAGGAGGAGCTGCTTTGGTGCCGTGTTGGCTGCTCCAGGAGCTATCCTGGTTCTCCTCTCTTGCTGTTTATACAGCCCTGTGCTAGGCTCACAAACTTAAGGAGTGTGTGTGTGTGTGTGTTGCATATCTATGTATCTATATCTATGTGTTGCTACTGAATAAATACATACGGTCACTACTTCCAATTATCTGCGGAACTAGCCACCAGTTCAAGTCACAGACTCCCCAGCCCTGTGCTGCCCGGACTTCTGGAGGTGTGCATTGTGTTTCTGGGAGGCCCAGTCACTCACAACAACAACAAAAAAAAACCAATATAACCCCGACAGCGTATCTCATGGCAAATTCTTTCCTTTCCGGCAGGCGTGGACCCATGCTGGCATTCTCTTAAAACACAAATACAGCTTCCTGGTGGGATGTGCCTCAATCTCAGACGTCATAGCTCAGGTAACTATGGCCCGTGTGCCCCTCACAGCTCCCAGGCACCTCCTGGCGAGATGCACGCAGGGTGTGACAGGTGACATCTTCATAGCCCTGTGGTGTGGGGTGCTCCTCCTCAGCTGGCCTGGGGTTCACAGCATGTGGTTTTCTCTCTTTCTATTTTAACATAATTTCAGATTTACAGAACAGTTGCAAGAAGAGTGAAAGGAAATTCCCATTCACTTTTTACTTGTTTCCCTCAAATGTTATTTTACATTTTCTGTCTCTCTTCCCCTCTCTCCACTTTCTCTCTCACCCTCTCTCCTCACTCCTTTTCTTTTGTTCTAACCTGAGAGCAAGTTCCAAAAAAGATGTCACTTTACCTCTGCCTCCTTCTGTGTTTCCTAAGAATGAAGACACCTTCTTACCTAACCCAAGTGTAATAGCCAAAATCAGGAAGTCAACGTGGGTAAAATGTTCATTGATTTACAGGCCGATTCAGAATGTGCTGACGTGAGTGCCCCTTTATAGAAGAAGCAAATCTTAGCCAATGATGTGTGTGTGATTGTGCAAGGGTGAAGCTGTGCTCACAGAAGCAGAGGAGTGGAGATTTTGACCACTGCTTTGAAGAGTGGGCACTACGTCACATGACAGAGCCACACCTGGTCCATCCTGAGGTGGTCACAGCGTCTCTGTGCCCTTGGCCACAGCGCACAGCGCCTTCTCAGGTTGGGCCAGTTCTGTGAGGCTGGTATGGGCCAGCTCGCTGGTCTTCCTTTTTTCTCCCACTGACAATGCCACACGAAAAATTTGAGCAGAAGATTAGATTTTTGTCCCTGTAATCTGTCAGTTAGCTAAGTTCCTACCATCAGGCTTGGAGAAGGTTCTTGCTGGAGACGGAAGTTAGATGTGAGCCCTAAGCACTTCCCAAACTCTGTGTCCTGTTCAGGAGCATTTCCATGGATTGCATTGCATTGCATTGCATTGCATTGCATTGCATTGGATATTACTTTATTTTTTGAAACATGGTCTCACTATGCAGTTCAGGCTAGCCTTGAATGTACTCGGAGTCCAGGCTGCCCTTGAACTTGCGGGATCCTCCTGCCTTAGCCTCTTGGGTACTGGGACTCCAAGCGTGTGCTGCCACACCCAGCCTAAAGAGATGTTATTTTAAAGGCAAAAAGAAAAAGAAAGAAAACACTTGACTTTGCCTAAGATAAATATAGTAAGCATCCAAGGGCAGAAGAAGAAAGCGTACCCGTAAAACCTACTTTGCCAGCACGCCCACAGCCGTTTTCCTCCTCAGCTTTGAACCCGATCCTGGCCCTTGCCTGTCGGAATAAACAGATCTGGTAAGAGGAGCGGGAAGCCGAGTTCAGGTGCCATCTGGCCCTGGGCTCTTCCTGGTGGAAGAGTTATTTTAAACCTTGTTGTCTGAGTTACCACCACAACTCAACTGGGAGAATAAATCTCATTTCTGTTCTTAAGTTTCCCCTACCCCATCTCCATTCTTCTCATTATCTGAAAGCATTTGTTAGTTACCTGATATGCTGATGTGGCAGTGGAGCCTCTTCAGAATACCCTGAACTACCACCTGGCATAAATAGTGATCGCCAGAGAGAAAATGAAATGTATTAATAATGCCTTGAATTCCAGTGGCAACTCTTGTTTAAATATATATATATATATATATCCATCCATGTCTGTATACACACACACACACACACACACACACACACACACATATACACGCAATCCTAAGATGATGGATTCCATGCAGTAGAACAAAAAGCTGTAGCTTTGGTCCAAGGAAGCAGTGCTTCCCTATGCCAGCAGTACTGTAAGACAGTTCCAATTGTTCTAAGCAATGACATTGCCAATGATTTGTGAGAAATAACAGCTGTTTGCTTTATTTCATCGTCATTTGGTATCCCAGGGACAGTTTTCTTGATGTCATTTTCCCTTCCTGGAACCTTCTATCATTTGCCCTCGTTTTTGGGGTCAGCTGAGCCCCCTGGACGATCAAATCAGCTTCTGCCTGGATTGTAAACTCCCTGGTCTGCTGCCCTCTCATCTCAGCCTCCCTCTAGGTCCCAGCCTTGACAAGACCTAAGTCTCACACCTTCCTCCACCCACCCCATCCACCAGACACAGGGCAAGAAGCAGGATGAGGGACCAAGCCAGGAATGCCAAACCTCCTCCCTCACTTCAGCTCACCCTTAGGAGCTATTACACACACACACACACACACACACACACACGCACGCACACACACACACTTCCCAGCAGATGACTTCATAAAGAAAACTGAAAGCAACCAAATTCTCCAACTTTCAGCCACCGAACCTGCAAGCTCACCCTCAGACTTCAGGTCAGTGTTACCCTAGTTTCAGGGCAAAAGCCTTAGCCCCAGAGACCCCAACACAGCAGGTGTGTTCACCTGCCCCAGAACACCAGCTGAGGGGAAAACAGTGGGGCGGGACAGCAATGGCTCAGCGCAGCCAGGTTGGGAGGACAGATAAAGAGGTTCATGATCTGTCTTGTAGGGGCTGGCAGGGCTTTGGGGTTTAAAAGAAAAAGGCAGCAAAGGCCAGGCATATGGGGCGATTTACATAGGTGGCCCAGTTGATCCAGTATCTCAGGACTGGTTCTGTACAGTCCTGGGAGACCTATTATCACTTCATCTCGCTCCCCAGTGAGATGATGGCTCTTGCTTTACAGGGTAATGGTTTCCAGGGGGCTGAGTGCTTCACCACAGGGTGTCTGGGAGGCCCTGCTTTTCCTGGAATCCAGCTGTCGGGTTAGGACAATGACAGGAGACTTCTGGGCATTGCCCCTGTGAAAGCTGTCAGTTGGGTGTCCCTGCAAACCCCGAGCATCAGTCATTCTCATCCTCAGTCTTGAAGGAAGGTAAGGTAGATAGGTACATTCAGAGCTAGTACACCTTGTATTACTGGTTTTTAGACAGATGCTCCTTAAGTGACTAACATGTCCGTGCGCAGTGTTCAGCCAGATCCGACCCAGAATTTTCAGGTGACAAACAGGAACAGAAATGAGGGCAGCGGTGTCAAGCTCCAGCCTGCTTTCTGTTACCCATGGGCCGCTCCAGGCGCAGCCTCTCGGCCCTTGTTACATCATCTCCTTCTCTGCTGCAGGATAGGAGGTGGCCGTCCAGGGCCACTGCCTCCACCTGCACCAGGCGCCTGGCCAGGCCTCCCTAATCAGCCCTTGGTGACTCCTTCCTTCTCTTGGCGTGGAAACACGCTCAGACACGTGCAAGAACAGCCAGAAGCTTTCTCTGGACCCGTCCCTCTGCAGCTGTACCTCTCTATATGTATTACTTCCTGGACAGAGTTCTTGGAAAAGCAGTTTCCACACACAGACTCCATCTCTTTACTTCCTTTCCTTTTGTCCCGTGGCCAAGGCTGGCTCCACCTGGGTCGGTCCCACCAGACTGGCCTTCCTGGTGACCCTGTGCCATCAGACCACAGTCAGGTTCCATGTCTCAGCAGCCATCTAGCAGCTCTTGGCTCTGGAAGCCACTCACTGTTCAGTGTGGTTTGTCCCTAGGGTTTCACTGAAGGGTCGGTCCTCTGTGTGGTGGGAATAGGGACACCTTTGCAAGGTGGCATCTAATGAGAAGTCCTTAGGTCATCAGGGTGCTCCTGGAAGAGCCTATGGGGCCCCAGTCTGTCTGGCTTCCTGTTTGCCAGCTGTGATCTTATCCTCCTATATACATTCTCTCCATTGCAATTGGGCGTGAAGCAACACAGCCAGGGTACTGTTTGGACGTTGAACATCTGTCCATAACTGTGAGCTAAAAACTTCTTTCTAATAAAATTAACCTGCCAAAAGTATTTTGTCATAGCAACGACAACAACAAAAAAAGACCAACACAGTGCCCTAGGTTTATACCTCAACTCTGTCTTACCCAGCAGTGGAAGCTCCCTGCATCATTGTTTGATAAGTGCCTCTGCCTCCTCCACAGGACCGTCAGTCCAGAAGAACAGCGGCCAGGACTGTCTGTCCTTCACTGAGTCCCAGCACCTGGCACTGGGCCCACATGGGCTGGTCTCCCCGGGAAAACCCTCAGTGCTCAGAAAATAATCTGATGTGGCAATGGCTGTCTCTGATTCACAACTGTAGTTCTGCATTCAAATGCAAAGGACACAAGTATTATTCTGAGTTGATAAATGAAATAGTCTGCCATGAAGATGTCAGACTTAGGACAAGTGGGGCACATGGCCATGATCTGTTAAAATTCAGGGGTGGCTGTCAGCACCATCACCTTGGCCTTGGGCACCCCACTGGCCTAGCCCATCTATCCTCCTCCCTCCACTCTCTCCCACACACACCGTGCCTCAGGGTCCTTACTCCCTATGGTCCGTGTCTTCTCTCTCTTCCTCATCCAGGTCCTCCGCTTGCATCTTGCCTGAGCTAGCGTCTCGCAGAGCCATCCTGTGGGTTCCCGGTGCCTTCAAGGGCTTAGCGGAGGCCCCATCGGTCTTCACATGCTCTCTTTGCTCACAATCAGTTTTCAGCCTTTAAACATCACCCTCTTGGGTTACGGTGTAGGTCTGGGCTGGTGAGATGTGCAGCTTGCTGAAGGCATACTTCCTCTGAGTATGCACACAAGGGGACGCGGAGCGTCTTTAATTAGAGACATACATGGGCACCAGGTCCCAGCCTCCTGCTGCACATGCAGTGTGTCTCAGCAAGCCTCTTCCAGCCCATCCACTTGGGAGCAGCAAGCGTGGAGACGTCCGTGGGCAGCCTGTTACCATCACTGAGTCCACGGTGGCCTGAGTGAATGTGTGGGACCGTGTGTGAGTGTGAGCACTGCCCCTACCCTGCCCAGGCTCCTATCATGACCTTCTGTCCTTGCTGTGTCTTGATAACAGAGCCTCAGGGTAATGCTCGGGTCAGGATTCTGCAGTGGTGTTGTATCTGAAATGCCCGTTTTTCTGTGGACATTTCACCATGAAAATTGCTTCCTAAAAGGGTCCCCTGCCCGGGGACTCCCTTTGCACTCAGAACACTTCCAGAACCTTCTTCATGAGGGCTCCCCAGAGGCCTCTGGATTCCTGATCTCTGCAGCACCCTGAGGGTCACACATGGTGAAATTTGCTGTGGCTACTGTACTGTCCCATGGAGCCTGGTGTTTTGTTAGGATCTCAGTCTCTCTTGATTCTGTTCACTCCAGTGCATTCCGCTTCCTGAAGTAAATATTTTCGATTTTAATTTCGGTTGCCATAGAATAATCACGGGTGGCGATGTGGACAGCACTTTTGATGACTTCCGTCCTGTAAGTGTTCACCCACACTTGTCCTTGGGCCTTTGTGACCACCGCTGCCTGCGACCCAGTGTCCAGCCTCTCGAGGTGGAAGCTCTGCTGCTTCCTGGAAAGGAGGCAGGGAGGTCAAAGCATCTCAGTGTTTCTTAGGTGAAAACCTTAACCAGCTGTGCAGTCTCCTTCACGGAGTCTGGATGATAGCTGTGACGATGGGTGTGTTTCTGCAGTGAAACCAGGAATCTGAGAGCGGTATCACATCCCCGCCCCATCGAGTCCTCCGCTTCAGGGTCCAGCTCCCCCGGGTCAGAGGAGCGCGTGTGCCTGCGTGAGCCAGGCCCCGCTCCTCCCGCCGACCGCCCACCCTCTTCTCTCGCAGGTCGTTTTCGTAGCCATTTTGCTGCACAGCCACCTGGAGTGCCGGGAGCCGCTGCTCATCCCCATCCTGTCCCTGTACATGGGCGCGCTCGTGCGCTGCACCACGCTGTGCCTGGGCTACTACAAGAACATCCACGACATCATCCCGGACCGTAGCGGGCCTGAGCTGGGGGTACGTCGTCGTCGTCCTCGTTGTTGTCTGGGTAGGACTGAGGGCACGAGAGGCCCTCGCACCCGTGTGAGATGAGAGCTCGGTGCCACGCGCTTGCGCTCTGCAGTGTTGTACCCCAAGCTCAGGGGCTGGCTGATGCCTGCAGGGAAGGGAGGTAGGAGAGCTGATGAGCACTGGAGATGGACAGGATCGTAGAGGTCACTGTCCAGCCTCCTCGTTGCCATGTGGGGAGACAGGCACAGTGCATCCCTTGAAGCCAAGGATAGACATGTTTCTCTCTCTCTCTCTTTCTCTCTCTCTCTCTCTCTCTCTCTCCCCTTCTCACCAGCCCCCTCCCCCTCCCCCTCTCCCCACTTCTCACTGGCGTAAGTTAAGCTACATTCAAGAAAGTTTTTGGACCCGTAGAACCTATAGTTTTATTATCTTTCATTTCATAGCAAGGGTCCAGGCTTTTCTTTTTGCATTGGCCAATCCCAGTCTTTTATTCAGGTGCCTACCTCCCGGCAACCAATCAGATCTGGCATTAGGGTGACAGAGAATGTTGAGAACCAGTCTCTGTCTTCAAGCAGTTTTATGGCCCACGGGGCAGATAAGACCAACACAGAGGCCACAATTAGACTGAGACAGTGCGTAACTGCAGGGAAAGTGTCAGAGCCTCCAATCCTGAGGGAAAGAGCACAGAAACACGGGCTGGGAAGCTGTCTGAATTAGGCCAGGTTTGGCCTGCTTCTTGAAAACTGAGTAAGAAGAAAGTCAGACATAGAACCTTTTACCGAATATTTGGTCCACCATAAATACGAATAGTGTCTGATTGCTGTGCATGTAATTTTTCTGACCCATAGCTGTAGACCTCTTTGGGGTTTTCTCTGGGTAACTGTGGGGCAGGTGTGAGTGATCGTATATAAACCCCAGTAAATCACCACACTGTGCTCCCGACCGGCTCTTTGACCACACAGTGCTTTCAGGCTGCCCAAGTAGTAATCGGGTTGACCGCCTACCTCCGTCTGAGGTAAGGCCTTCAGTGGACTCCAGCCTGGTTATTTCCACCACGAGGCGAACCTCATCAAATTGGTCTCGGCAATAACCGCCCGTCTCCCAGTATTCAGCCACGAGCAAAGGGAAATAAGTTAAAGTGGCCGAGATGGCTCCATGATGCAACTCTCGCCCTCTGGAAGAATCAAAACCAAAATTGTGCGATAAAAGCCAAGCTTTAAAGGTAGCATCCACCGTGGCTGCAGAGGTCTTAAGAAATGGCTTGTTCTTTACCGCACTTTGATTTTATTTATGCTTCTGAACAGACGATATGACTTACTGTGAAAACTCCAAGAGGCAGAACCTCTGTAGTCAATTTAAACAGTGCTGAAATAATTAGGCACATTTATATATGCTGACTGATTCTAAAATAGATTATAATTCTTTTTATTTCTGAGACTTACCTCCCACCAGTGTGGCTCCTTGCCAGTCACCCTGATAATATAAACAAGGCCTAATTTCAGATGTGTTTCTCAGGCCATGAAGCCAGGTTCTGCCTCAGCTAGAGATTCCCTGTACGGGAAACAGCGGTTGGGATCCATCAAACTTTAGCATGCTTTGATTTCACTCTAGCTGCAGCTATCTGAATAAGACTGTACATCTTATTTTAATGCAACGTGGCTGTCTACACAGGCTTTTCCTTATATTACCGTTAAGTGTGGTAAATTGACACGAGTGGCATAAAAAGCAAAAGCTGTAATTCTGAGGGTTTTTTTTCCTATTCTACTTCTAGAGTTTAGTGAACCTCTGTCTTCGTTTCTTAATGCAGGGAGACGCAACAATCAGAAAGATGCTGAGCTTCTGGTGGCCTTTGGCTCTGATCCTGGCCACGCAGAGGATCAGTAGACCCATCGTCAACCTCTTTGTCTCCCGGGACCTCGGTGGCAGTTCTGCAGCTACAGAGGTAGGGCAATTTGTGGGAAGGGCGTGGGGACTTGTCATAGCCTTTGTGGAGACTTAAACTTGTTTCTAGTTCATCTCGAGGACTCAAGTGATCCTGCAGTTCTAACCTATGTGATGTGTCACACTGGGAAGCCGGAGGAGCTCAGTCAGTAACCGAGAGTCATGTGATTTTACATTACTATGATTAGGGAAG
The DNA here is from genome assembly GCA_004027295.1 of Dolichotis patagonum. Lineage (NCBI taxonomy): Eukaryota > Metazoa > Chordata > Mammalia > Rodentia > Caviidae > Dolichotis > Dolichotis patagonum. The sequence goes on from PVJX010000977.1 coordinate 91,291, forward strand.
GAGACACCCTCTTCATCCCTCTCATGCAGGCACGAAGGGAAGTATCCAAGGGACAGGGCCACCTGGGAGCTGAGCTAGTGAGAGTCCAGGCTCCAACTCCACCCCAGGGCTTATCTGTGTCTCCATGAAGACCACGTGGGATCTCTTTGCGGAGTTGCACAGGACAGTGGAACATGCCATGTGGGGGCAGAAGTGACAGTGCCCAGAGGGAACAGGGCCTCTGTTTTGACCCAACCCATTGTCACCTGCTTGCCACCATCCCCCGGGCCAGGCCACCCAAGCCGCGAGGACTTGAGGTGCTGTTTGGCAGTCTGCCTCTCCAAATGACAGTCCCTGTGCTCACTCACGCATAACCCAAGCAGTGTATCTGGAAACCGGCGGCTCCTCCAAAGAAGGACTTGACTCACTTTTTCCCCAAGTTGGGTATGAACAAACAGATGACTTCACTTGTTTCCTCTTCCATTGCCTCCTGGAGAATTAACTCAGCCTCTGGCACCGCTGGTCCTGCAGGAGGGCTCCGGTTGCTCATTAGGGCCTCCTGTTTACACATGGCTTTGTGAAGGAGCAGCCGAGCCCTAGATTGCATCGTCAGCAGGTCCCCAGCCGGGAGCATCATGCCAGTTTCCATGTCCTAGGAAGCAGCTCATGTTGGCAGGGAAGGAGTAGCCTGTAAATCAAAAGCAGAATGCTTTCTCGTGCCTCAGTTTGTTCCCAGAATTTGTTTTTGGAATCATGGATATGATCTTAGGTAGCTTCAGGAACCCGGCAGCACTTTGTGGCCTTGAAGATGTAAAGTTTCCCAGTCAAAAGCATGGGACGCCCATGACTCTAGTGCTACAATTCCACCTTTGCCTTAAAACAGACGAACGAAAAGGGACATCTCTTGTATTAGCGCCATTTCCAAGCTGCCAGCCAGAGTGTAGGGGCACAGCGTGTGGGCGCAGGGCTGAGCTTTGTGAGCCATCCACTGATGCGTCAGGCACTGTGTGCATGTCCTGGGCTCTGTCATGCCCGCAAGATGGGCCTTGTTCTCCCCATTGTGCTAGAGGAGCAGAAAGGAGGCCCCGAGAAGGCCCGTGCCCCGCACAGCTGGTAAACGATGAGGGGAAGGCTGGGTCCTCACTCCCCGATCACCCCCTCGTTTTTGCTCTGCACCCCAGTTTCTTCACACAGCCGGGGCCTTGCCTCGTGTTCTGGCAACGCCGGATGCTGCTCCTCGGAGTAGACGAAGCTGTCCTCCTCCTTGACTAATGAGTTAAAGAGCTGAACTGTGCCAGGGTGCAGTGCGAAACGCTAGGTTTTCATCTTCCTTCCTTCTTGTGCACAGAAGGGAAGAAGCTCATTTTCCTGGAAACACGTCGACAGCTGGATGAAACATTTATTAGCTTTATTAAATTAAATTTAACTCAGACCATACCGACTGAGCAGCCTGAATGAGTTGAGTTGGAAACAGAAAGAGGCACAAAGCCATTGGCAGCATCAGCCACCTCAAAAGATAGAAATGAAGGGGTGCACACTGCGAGGACCCCCAGCTTTGTTCTGAGGCAGAGAATGGGCCAGCCAGGAGGGTTCCCTTTGATACAATGGAAAGAGCAAAGATTCCAAAGAACCAGGGTTGAAATCTTGGCTTCTCAAGCCAGTGCTCTGAACCCGCTTCCCCTGGGTTCCTGCAACAATGACACCTGCCCGTGTCCTCTGCTCTCTGGCCAGTCCTGTGCTGGCTGAAGCTGGTCACCTGGCTGCCACTAGACCTGTCACACAGCATGGCAGTGACTGGAGGACTCTCCGCCGATGTCCACACTAATGCTGCCCGCTCTTCTCTTGCAGGCTGTGGCAATTTTGACAGCCACATACCCTGTGGGGCACATGCCATACGGCTGGTTGACAGAAATCCGCGCTGTGTATCCTGCTTTTGACAAGGTGAGACCTGTGGGTCACAGAGTCAGAAACACGCTCTTTAAAATCACCATTTGATAGACAGAGGTCTCCAGAGGCATGCCAGGCTGCTTCTCGAGCCCACCTCCTTTTGTAAGATTAACCAAAGGGGATTGGGGTTGTTGAAGGTAACTGGGGGACATTTTCCTTTGAAAATGCCAGCGCAGGTTGCACTTTACCTCCATGGCAAGCCTGTAATGCTTTCCAAACTGTGTATTCCCCTGGCCACTTTTTAGGTGATTTCTATTGACAATTTACATGGTTGCAAAAGGGAAGAGAAACTCTTTGGTTTTTTTGGTGCCGGGAATCGAACTCAGGGCCTCACACTTGCCAGGCAGGCACTGTGCCACTGAGCTATATCCCTGCCCCAAGATAAACTCTGAAAAACGTTACATGTTAGATTTTGTTCCTGTAGCTTTTTTTTTAAGTTCAACTAGTGCTCACTGCCTCACACCAGATGGCTGAGGTGCAGACACGACGCCGTCCGTGGTAAGGGTTCCTCCTCGCACACATGGTCCATGCAGCAGGACCGTCAGCTTGGGTACGACGTGGCAGACTCACTCCAGCTGAAAGCCTCGTGGGCAGCAGCTCTGTCCTTGTCCTTCCCCAAAGGCTGGTCCCAGCGAGGCAGGCACATAACTGTTATGATCTGTTACCCACAGCGAGGTCCAGACTGTTCGCCATTCAGTAGATGTCTGCTTCACTGCAGCTCCGTTATTGGAACCTATTGGCTTTTACCTTAAAACAAATGGTAACGCAACCTACCCAAAAGCAGCACTCGATGTTTTAAATGGAAAACGAGCCAACAGCCTGCTGCTTGGGCCTTAATATGTATTGTTTTGCCTTCAATCTCCATAGCATGGGTTCAGGGCTCTTCGTAATACCGTTTTCTCTTATCCCACAAAGAGTCCTGCAAAGGAAAGAGAGGAAAAGCCCTGAGCAGGGCAGGGGGCCCCATCAGGTCAGCTCTGGCAAACAGGGGTTGGGGCTTGGAATGGCCACTTTCCCCCACCTTCTCCTCAACTTCCTGAGGGCCTGGAGCTCTGGGAAGCCACACTGGCCAGGCTGCAGGCTGTGTTGGCCCCTTTCCTTCATGTAGCCGTCCGCTTCTGACCTGCCCCTCTTCACCTGCAGGAGAGCTTTGGGAAGTCCTCCCCTGTACACTGTCCTGTACACTGGCCAAGGACTCCCCTCCCAGTCTCTCTCCCCTCCTCGAGAAGTGGGTGTGGACCTCCTCAGCTGTCTTCCCGTTAGCACCTGTCACCTGCACACAGATGCAACACCAGGACCCAGAGCTTCTCCATAGAAGTGCCAGGGCCCAGAGTCACTTAACGAGACACAGAGATGGAGATAGAGAGAAAGGCAGGGGCAGTTTCCAGATAGAAATCACTATTTTCCTGTCAAGGAACATACCTAAGGAGGTAAACCCTAGGAAACCAAATTGGATGGAAGTCCTTTTAGATTTCAGCTCTAGCTCTGGAGAATTAGATTGCAGAATGCAACTGGCTGACAAGAGCAGGTGCTGAAATGGTAAAAACCTCTTGGCTGGGTACGTCCCATCTGAAATTGGTTTGGGCCACCTTGAAATAATAAATCCTAACAATATCGCACCGTATGGCTTCAGTAGGAGCATCCAAGAAAAACATTGTTTTATTGCTAAACACAGGTTAGAAGTTATGAAAAATTCCTTTAACGAGCATACCTCTGGCCAGAAACTCAGGTTACTCAGAATCCTTTTAAAAGCCTCACCCTTTGTGTCCACCCACACTTGATGGTGAGCAACACCAAGCCACCGGGGGGGACTCTCAGACCCTGTGCAGACTTCCAGAGTGTGTTTCCAAGACTCACTCTTGAGAGAGACTGTCCAAGTTCTCATCATCTTCGTGGGTTCCAGCGTAAAAACATCAAAGTAACTCAGTGCCCGGTGGTGGAGATTCTAACTAAACATGAACCGAGAGCTTTCCATGGTGCGGTCTGCCCTGTTCCATGCTCACCTGTGAAAGGTGTGTTTTGGGGCACACCGACCGGCCAAGCAAAAGGGAGTGCCGTGCTGACCTAGTGTTGCTGCCTTTTACTGCAAACACGCAGGGGCCCTAGCACATCAGTGCGGGTACACTGTGGGTTTGTGAGGTTGCCTGACTCTGTCGTGGTGGCCCCATCTCACACCCCCTGGGTACTCTGGATGCAAGGAGACAGAGAGCCCCAGCATGCTGGGACGTGGGCCTCTCTGTGGCAGCAGCCTGTTAATGAGAAAGGCAGCTGTGCTTCAGAGAGCAGGATTAAGAAGTGGCATCCTCCAGGGGAAGGTGTGGAGAGATTCCAGAGCCTCCAGCCTCCGCACTGAGGGACATCATTGTCCTTCCCAGCAGGACCCCAGGTAGCTGCATGCACATGTGTCCCTTTCGCCCAGGTGTGCAAGCAGGTGGTGAGCTTGTTTTTGTCTGTCTGCTCTGGGCTAATTGGATCCATAATGAGGCAGGGGTTCTTCTTCCCTGGTAGTTTTCCTGGCCATGGCGCCAGGTGTGTGGGATGGGGTGAGGCTCTGTGGCAGTGGGACCCGGAGAACCTGAGCAAGCCTCAGATTAGTGACCCTTGAGAGGACATCCTAGCCAGCTGAAGACCTGGCTTCCTACCCATTGTAGCAGGGGCTCTCTGGGAGCCCCCTGGGCCCAAGAAAGTTTGCTTCCGAGCTTCAGAGCACAAGAGGTGGGCAGACGTGATACTTGATCTCAGAAGGCATAGCCTCCCAGGAGGACGGGGGAGGGGGAGTTTAAAGATGTGCACTGTCCCTAAGGGTCATCAGGAAGTGAGGCTCAGAAAGAGGTAGAAGTTGGAGGTCACAGGCAGGCTGTGAAGGTGATTGGCCTTGAGGAGACTCGTGCCTGGAGCCCCAGCAGCGGGAGGAGGAGCAGAAGCACCCATGTGCTGGGGCCAAGCAAGCAGGCATGTGGAGAAACAATAAAGGGACATGCATCTGGGCTGTTCGAGCAAGGCCTTGAATGCTCGGGACAATTTAAGTCCACTTCATGAGGAAGAGAGGAGCAGCAGAGGTCACCGAGCAGGGATTGGCATTCAGCAAGACAACCCTGGTGACCAGGCACAGTGACCACAGGCTTCAGGGCCAAGGCCCTGGGCAGGGCGAGCAGGCAGCCTCCGGTGCAAGCCCCTGTGCAGGCACTGACAGCCGTCCCAGAGCCCCGGCATGATGGCTGTCCTTCACGCTGTCCCGTGGCGCCCACACTCCAGACACATCACAGAAAACAAGATCTCTTTGCGATCCCATGGGGTCAGCCGGGGCTACCCCGGAGCCCGTCCTCACTGCCACTGTCTCTCCCCAGAATAACCCCAGCAACAAGCTGGCGAACACGAGCAACACGGTCACCGCAGCACACATCAAGAGGTTCACGTTTGTGTGCATGGCCTTGTCACTGACGGTAAGGGGACCAGGTGGCCCACCTCCCCGCCTCCCTCTCTGTCTGTCTGTCTGTCTATCTGTCTCTCTCTGAAGGGGTGAATTGCCATTTTAAAGGGAGGACTCTTGTACTCTATAATGTGTTGCTATGCTTGATTCGTTAACAACCTCTTCGACATGTGTTCTTTTGCAAATGTGAATGCCTGCTTCTCAAGGAGGTCCTCATGATTAGGGAGGACACGTCTGCTCCTGGTGTGCCTCAGGGCACCTCTAATTTTAATACCTCTCTCGTCTTGCTAAGGAATTTCCATCCCGTTTTCTGAACACCCAGCGTCAGCCTTATATCCACTGCCAGCCCTATCCCGAATGGAATTGGTGTTATTTCAGTTTCCCTGTAAAAGTTGCTTTTCTAATGACGTTACACTGACGCAGCCAACTTACTTGTCCTCATGTATCCGGCCTCTGCTGGATCCCAAGCCCTTCCCTGTGCTGAGGACACAGCTGTGAGGAGCTGTGGGTGACACTGGGCGGTCACCAGCATCTGATGGTGCTTGGGTGTACACCCATGAATAGGCAGCACACATGCCCAGGCCCCCACGGGCAAGTCTCACGCATGAGATCATGTTCAAAGGTATGGAAAGAATATGTGATGCACATAAGATGGTTTATGACCTGTGTCCACAGCAGCAGGAAACCCAGCCGTTACAGGCAGCCTTAGAGGGCACACTGTGCCCTTTCAATTGTAAAGATGGAGATAAAAGGGGATAAAAAGAATTATGGGGTTTTTTGGTCTCGTTTTATTTTATTTGAGCCACTCTAGAGATGGAACCCAGGCCCTTTGCTCTGATCTATATCCCCAGCCATTTTTATTTTTTTTAATGTTAGACAGGGTCTTGCTAAATTGCCCAGGCTGGGCTCAAATGCAGTCCTCCTGTCTCAGCCTCCCACAGCACTGGGATGATGAGCACGCGCTCTGCACTGAATTGTGGCCTCTCGTCTCCCTTGTCTGTTGCTGTGGCCACACCTGTCCTATTACATCCTGTGGGACATTTCATTCACATATACAGCGTCAGTGTTCTCCAGAAATGCCAGGACGTGCAGTGGTCCTCAGAACTAACCGACCCAGGGCTATGCAAAGCGTTCAGCTGCGCTGCAAACAGAACTTGGCGCCTGTAGTCCTTACCAGTGTCAGAAGAACCATCCAGCTTGGTGGGCTGCAGGCGTCCCCAGGCAAACCCCTTCCTTCATGGGCATTCTCTCGCCCTATGGTGGACAAGTCTTTCCGTGGTTCCCTGAGGTATTAACAAAACACTGAACAACTCTGAAAAGAGTATTTTAGGAAAAAACAGAAGTTTCTATTCCAGAGCAGACGTCAGCTTTTGGAGTCAAAAGTTGAGTTGAGTCCGAAGCCAGGTTCTGTGACTTAACTCTCACAGGCCCAGAAAACCAGCAGCTCTTGGCTGGAGGTTGCCTCCTCTGTCTTCCCTCGCTGTGTAGATGGCTTCCCATGGCTAGAGTCACATACAGTGGAAAGCTTGACTACATCAGGCACAAGGACAGTCCTCACTGGTGATTCATGGGCAACAGTGTGTGCCGCTGAAAAATTATTCTACAGCAAGCTTATTTAACATGACGGTAATTTAGGACCTGGAAACATGATTATGCATCTCACAAGTAAAGGTTTTATTTCTTGAATTATTCTAATGCTAGATCACAAAAGTCTTCTGTAGCTGCAAGAGTTCGCAAGGTAAACTTTCATCTTTGGAATAAGGACTCGTAACTCTTTGCTCGAGGGGAATTTGGAGATACTCTAGTCAGAACCTGTAATTTTCAGAAAAGGAAATGACTCAGACAGGATAAGGAAAGTGTCCAATACCCAGTAATAGAACTGGCTGGAACTCAGCCTCTGGGTCCCTGTCCAGCGAATGCCACTGTCCCCCCAAAATAGGAACAAAGACCAGTCCTTGGGCCTCTATACAGGGACAGTCAGCACCACGCAGAAAGAAATGGCAGTTTCATCAACATTAAAAACCAGGACCTTTGACTGTGTAGCCATGCGGTATCTCGAGTCCAGTATCCTTACAGCGATCCCATCAATTGGTGCAATATTTGGGCTGGAGGAATTGTCATTAAAAAGCATACAGGAAAAATGTAAGGCAAGATCTTTGTAAACTAAGCAATCAGCCATCACGGATAACATGAACATAGCTTTTTATGTCACCTGCCATATTCATCGTCACTTTTACTCTCTGAACTTCATGACCTGCTCTGTGATGTCACCCCCAGGCCCGCCATCGTGCTGACACATGGAAGGGACATAATAATCAACCCGTTTTTGCCCATGGGTGAGGGTCACAAAGGCACCTACACCTGTGGGTTTGCTCCCTCAGCACCACACACACACACACACACACACAGAGCAAGCGACAGTCTGCTGATCTGTGCTCTTTGTATCCTATTTCTAAAGCTCTTAAAAGGCCCTTTCCTGTTGAGTCTATTTCAATTTAATTTTATTTTCTTAAACATCTGAATGTCTGGAAATTTAACGTAGCAGAAGTTATCAAAACACTCAAGAGCATCATGCTTCGTGTTTTTTCCAGAGTATGATTTTTTTTCCAGTCCTTTTTTCAGCCTTTGCCCTGAAAGAAATCTCCAGCCTTTTTTACTTTGAGATAGACTTTCACTATGCTGCTTAGACTGAGCTGAAACCCACAGTCCTTTCCTCAGCCTCCCAGAGTGCTGGAATCACAGACATGTTCCACCACACCATGCCTGCAGCGGATGATTTCACGTACATGGTAGGCGTTCTCGATGATTCTGCAGCCCTGCACACTGACACAATTTCCCGTGCTCATTTTGGGGAAGCCAGCTCTTGTCCCCAAGTGTTTGAGAAGACCAACCACTGGGACCCTGTGCAATGAATTAGTGATTCCAGCTGCATCTCAAAGGAAAACTTGTGCTGTCCAGAACAAAAGTGCGTCTTTTCCATCCCAAAGGGCTTGCTTCTTGAGGGCTCTTGCATGCCGGGTTCAAGTCAGACTTTGCCTGTGATAAATAAGACTACATCACTTTTGACAGCTAATGCGAGATGGATATTGCAGCATATCTGTATTTATTTACTCCCTATTATAGGTGTTCATCTTAAATTTAGATAGTCTTGCTGCTGTGAAATTCGGTTCCGCACACATACTTTCCCCCAGAAGTTACCTTTAAAGCACTGCAAAGTTCTCCATACAGTAAGGAGGAATGGTGTGGAACGGGGAGGCAGGAACGTCGCCAGCCCCTGTTCCTGTGCCTATGGCATTTTGCTTCCAGACCTTCTATGCATGCTCAGCAGTAGGTGACCAAAGAGGGGACAAAAGCGTGTCTTACTCCTTCCAAAAGGTGCGCTGCAAAACCGCAGGCCATCAGGTTCCTGCCCCTGAGGACGGTGAAGTGGTGGCTGAGGTTAGCCAGGCAGCTGAAGACTGGCCAGCTGCTGTTTGGGGTGAAGGAGACACAGGGGACATCCCTGGAAGGACAGCTCAGGAGGGCCCTCGTGTCATGAACTAGTCTTGTCACCACCTCCCAGGGAGATAGACTTGTAGACCAGTGACCCAGATGTGAAGGAAGAGGCCCAGCCTTGGGGAACGGGGCCACTTGGCCCTGAGCCTTCCTGCAGAGCTGTGTCCCTGTCACAAATGCGCTCAACTGTTGGCACAGTGACAGTGCGTCCTCGAAGGCCTTTTCTCTTGTGGGCAGAGTGGGGGTCGTAGCCTGGGAACCCCCCTCCCCGAGACGGGAGCTCCTTGCTTGGGACAGGGAGTGGTGAGGCAACGCTGAGCTCACAGAACCTCTGCTCTTGCAAGCCGTGAGGTCTGTCCTGTCCCTCCTGGCCTGGAGATTGGGAGTAACAGAGTGACCGCTCTCCAGTGTGGGACGCATCTGCCCCACAGTGCTCTCAGTGAGAGAAGTTCCAGAGGGTGTCAGTGCCAGGCCAGTTTGGCGAAAGCCAATGTGCTGGGTGCTGGGTGTTCAACATGCAAACCTAATCTGCCTATTTATCCAAAATACTCAAAAAAAAAAAGAAACCTCTTTCCATAGTTTGTAACAAATCCTGTTAAACAGTGAAGTTTTAACAGCTCAGCTGCTTCTAGTGGACCAGTTTGCATTTTGACTTCCTGAACGGTGTGTTAAAAGCATTTTTCTCAAGTTCCCTGCTGCTTTAGCTTTGGGCAGCTGGTGCCAAGAGACGGGGAGAAGGATCCCTGCAGGGCACAGGCCTGGCTGCTGCTGTGGCCTCCCCAAGGCCTTTGTGCACAGTGGAAATGGGCATCTACTCAGAGGGAGCTTGGCACGCGGAGTTGGGAGCATCTCTGGGCAGGGGAAGACCTACACCACCATACCCAGGGCCCTCTCCGTGCCAGGCCCAGAGAAAGCCAGAGGAGGGGGACCAGGGCAGGGGCCTGCATGCCTGTGCCCGAGAGGTGGGCAGAAAGATGGAGGAGTCTATCTAAGGACACATAGGGGCATCAGAGGTCAGTGGCTCTTAGTATTGAAGGGTTTGCTTCCCATATCACCCCGATGTCTGAGGGATTAAAGGGAGACCCGGTAAATCAGAAGCGCCTATTCTGATTGGGGTGGGTTGAGTTGTGTCTGCTGCATTGAGGTGCTCACCCCTAGGACCTTGTTGGGAATGTGACATTGTTGGGAAGCAGGGTTAAGATGAGGCCCTGGCGCTGGGAGTTTAGCTCAGCAGCACAAGTACCTGCCTGGCAAGCGCAAGGTCGTGAGTTTGATCCCCGGTACAAAAAAAAAAAGATGAGGCCCCTGTGGGAAAGGTGGGGTGGCCGTGCTCACACAGGGCAGTCGGGCACAGACAGGAAGCGCGCTCAGCGGCCGCCTCAGCAAGCTGCGAAGCAGTAGCTGCCGTGCTCTGAACCAGCTGTTCGGTGCTCTGTTGGGGAAGCCCTGGGAAACAGGTGCATGTCACTGTCACCATGGTCACACAGACCTGAGTAACCTGGGTGGCTCCCAGCACTCTGTCCCTGCAGCTTACATAGGACGAGGCGGTGGTCCTAGATCCAGATGCTCGGTGTGGGAGGATGTGCCGAGAAACACTTCGCCGGCACCTCGGTGCTGGCCCCAGTGTGGACGTGCTTTGTTACGTCCCCACGGATGGCCTTTTGGGAAGGGGGGAGTTATTGGCATTGTAGCTCCGGATAGAAATGAGTACCAGCTTCCACTTTGCACACTTGCAGATTGTATTGGTGTGGGTCCCACTGCCAGTAACACCACCACAAATTTGGTGAGTTTTAATGAAAAGCGATTTCTTTTTTGTTTGCTGGGTGGTTGGTTGGTTGGTTGGTGGGTTTGCTTCTATTTCCAAACACAACCCGGGGGCTCTGTAGCACTGAGCTACAGTGTCAGCCCTTTTTAGTTTTTCTTTTGAGATTAGCTCACTAAATTGCCCAGGTAAGACTTGTATTTGTGATCCTCCTGCCTCAGCCTTCCTCAGTACTGGGATGGCTGGGGTACATCGCTGCACCTGACTGAAAGGTGGTTTATTTTGGCTCACTGCTCAGGAGGCCCCAGGTCAGGGACCTACCTCTGGCAGTGGCCCTCCTGCTGGCAGAGTCCCGAGGGCAGCAGGCTTCAAGTGACCCGAGACAGGGAGCATGTGTGTGTGTGGCTGACCAGCCCTAGGGCTCTACCCTGCTGGGCTGTACCCTGTGACCCTGCTTCACCCTCCTCACCCTAAACTGCACTTTCTGGTGCAAGAGCAGCTTTCTCAGCCCAGGGAGAGGTCAGCCCAGTGCCCGGCCCATGTCCACCTCTGTGGTAGGACTCTGCAGGGCCCGATGAACTGCCTCCAGGAACAAGGCCTTAGGACTCTGGCTGTTTGTGAAGTGTTTTATTAGCTCAGCTGATGCAAAAGCCAGGCACGTGGCGGGCAGCGCAGCATGCAGGAGGCGGGCAGCAGCTCCCCCAGGACCCACAGCTCAGAGCAGTGCCCAGGAGACTCGGGCTGCAGCGCTTAGGCCCCTGTGTGCTGCGCTCTGTCCAGGGCATGAAATGCCGATCAGTTTATGGAGGGTAGGGAGCCCCACAAACCCGGGAAACTTCCTCTAGCCGCTGCTTTGTAAATGATCACAGAAACTGCTAAACAGCACGGTCACCTCCCGCCTGAGCTAGGAAGGAGCAGAGAGAGGACTTGAAAGGGCTGATTAGAATGCTAAGTGCCATTGTGCATGGCCACTGAAGTGCATGACCCATGACCAGGGAACAAAGGAAACAATCAGAACCACTCTGGTTGCACAGAGGGCTCAGTTGGGGGCGGGGGGCGAGGGGGTTCCCCACACTGGCCAGCAGCACTTGACACCAACCTGGGAAGCAAAGCTTTAGCTCTGGGATGGGTTATGGGTTTAACTCCAAAGGAGTTCTCTCTCTGTCTCTGTCTGTCTGTTACCCTTCCCATCTCTCCATTCACCCCCATGTCTGTCTGTCTGTCTGTCTGTCTCTCTCTCTCTTTCTTCTTCTCATACTGCATTACACTCTCAGGGGCCCCACCCCATGAGACAGGGTCTTGCTAGGCTGCCTAGCCTGGCCTCATACATGGAGATCCTCCTGCCTCAGCTTCCTGAGGAAGCTGGAAGTTGGAATTGCAGGGCTGTGCCACCATGTTCCCCTCTTCTTTTTCTCTTAAAGGGCTACTGCTTCATGACCCACTTGTTCAGACCCAGTAAACAAGTTCAAGTGGCACCTTGAAATTATTTTGTGGGTCTTTTGGACCCTTATGAGCCCAGTTCCAGTCCAAAAGAGCCAATGTGCTGCTGAGAAACAGCACACAAGGGAGGAACGGGGCCTGGAAAGCCCGCTGGCCTGGAATCAGGGATGCCGCCACCATTGCAGCACCTTGCCTGAGATCCTTCCTCCAGAGAGCCCCCAGCCCTGCGATGCAAGAATGAATCGGCTGCTCCCAAATGGTGCCAAGGGGCCCAGGTGCACACAGCAGGTGACTCCTCTGACGGGCACAGCCCAGGCCCTGAAGGGGGCCACCCAGGTGCCTGAGTGCTGTGACCCATCTGTGTGTGCTGATTCCCAGCCAGGAGGGGCAGGGGCCGAGGGCAGAGCTCGAGTTGGAGCTGGCGGCTGCGTGCTACGGGCTCGGCCCCCAGCTGAATGACTTCGGGACTGTCACTTCAGAGCATAAGCCTCAGTTTCCCCACAGAGATGATAAGAGTCACCCACTTCATAATGCCGTTTCAGAGGGGCAAAAGCCCGGCATGTGCGGTACTTCCAGAGGGTTCACCACTCCAGGACGTGGGCTCTGGCATGGGGAAGAGGTGGCTGTGTAGGTGAATGGCTGTTGGGATTTTGGATACCAGTGAAGAATTTAATGAAACAGTCCTTTTATACCTACATGGGGGGCAGTGTGGGACATTTTCTCCCTGTGGTCTGGAGAAGCTCTTTGGAGGGCCCTGGACCCCCCAGAAATGCCGGTTACCCCCCAAGCACAGACAGAGGCCAGATGAGGGCCAGCCCCCTGCCCACACAGCAGGGAGGACTGTGGGCAGCAACCAGATGCTTAAAATGCCAGAAAGGACGGGTTTGGAGTGGCTCTGAGGCCTGGCGCGTTTGTGCTTTGGAGCCCTTGACTAGAAAGAGCGATGTGGGTGCTGGAAACCTGTGGGGCACTGCCCGGTCACCACAGCCACATCAACGCTTCCTGTATGCTTTGTCCCCACTGGCACGACTGCTGGCCTCCTGGTGTCTCCGTCACACCCACCCCCGCCCCATGACTCACCAGCTGCAGGACTAAGGCCCAGTGGAGCGGCTCCCAGGAGGGGTCAGCAACGCTAGGGCTTCTCCTCCGTGTGTGTCCCGTTGCCCAGAGACGGAGGACTTGCTTCTGTCGAGGGGAGGGAGCCGATGACCACATGGGCATAGATGCTGGTGCTGGGGAAGTAAACTTAGTGGTTTAAGAAAAGAGAACTTACACTTCGCGTTGCTGGAGGCTGCAAACTCAGGCCTCCCTGGGTGGAAGCTGCGGGGCTGCGGGCCACACTCGCTGAGCTGCAGGGTGCTAGGAGTCAGCCTCAACTCTCCCTGCTGTCACAGCTGCCGTCACCCTTTGCCTCACTCAGGTTCTTCGCACCCGCCTCCCGTGTTTATAACGCTTGTAGTGTATAAGGTCTCACATCTCCCTTGGCCGACATGTGTGAAGGCGTCAGGTCCCACCCACAGTCTCAGCAACAGGGCCCAGTTCGGTCACCTCTGACACCAGGGAGAGCGCATCTGCTAGCCTCGGGTTCCAGGGAGTGAGTCTCTCCTCGTGCTGCCTCGTACAGGTGCTCACCGGCACCTCAGAAGGAAGACACAGTCACCCGGCTTATCCCCAGCCTCACCCTCTACAGTTTCAGTCCACAATCCAAACACAGGAAATGGAAAATTCGAGAAATAAGCAGTTCATCAGTGTAAACCTGGTGCAGTTCTGAGGAGCATCGTGAATTCGCACACCAGCCACTCTGTCTCCTGCCCCAGAACACGAACCGTCCCCATCCCGCTGACCCACAGTGTGTGCGCCACCCTCCCTCCGAGTCGTCAGCTGCAGCCGCTTAGTAGCCACTGAATCATCACCTGACAGCCATCTCAGTTTTCTGTTGTTTGCGGCTGTGTTGTGCCCGAGTACAGGTGATCTTTACACTTAGGCCGGGTCACGGCGCCCACGACAGTCACCTCTGTTCATCTCTTCATGTAGGCACCATGCCATCCGTGCCACAAGAAGTACAATGCGCTGTTCCGAGAGACCGTATTGATCTTATGTGTCGTTCTATTTTATTATCTTCAGTGCTGCTCATTTCTTCCTGTGCCTCGTGTATAAATCGGACACTGACAGTATGCGTGCACAGGCCGGGTGGGGCTCAGCCTGCCCACCTGCTGTAGACACAGGGTCGGTCCGGGCCGAGAACAGGTGTGACAGGCGACAAGCTGCTCCCACTGCAGGAAGCGCCGCCTGTGGGCCGGGGGCAGTGTTTCTGCAGCAGAGAGCTAGGCGGAGATGACCGCCTCCTCATCCTCTGTATCTAGAAGGTCAGACCTTCTTTCCTTCCTTCCTTCTCTTTCTTTTTCTTTCTTCCTTTTTGGTTGTGTGGGAGGGCTACTGGGAATTGAACCCAAGACTTTCACACTGAGCTACATCCCCACTGCACCATTTTTTTCTTTGTTGAGACAGGGTCTCACTGCCATTCAGGCTGGCCTTAAGCTCACTAGCACAGGCTGGTTTCAAACTCGCAGGATCCTCCTGCTTCAGCCTCCCGAGTGCTGGGATTATAGACGTACATTAAATTGTCCAGTCTTAACTGGAATTTGCAGTCCTCCTGCCTCAGCCTCGTGCCGTCGTACCCCACTTTCTAGTCCTCTTTCTTTCCCTCCCTCTCCTTCCTCCTCTTCCCCCCCACTCCCTTTCTCTCCTTCTCCTCCTCTTTTTTCCTCCTCCTCCTCCTCGCTCTTCTCTCCCTTCTCCTCTGTAATAAATTGTATCTCCCCAGAGAACATGGAGCATGAACTCCAACTCAAGGCTGCTGTGGCTGAGCTGAGACATAGGAGCTCGGGGGTCCGATTGTGACATCGTTACCCATAGCACAGCCCCAGGCTGCATTGACTTTCCAGTTAGCCACAGAGCACAGTTATCAGGACACACAGGCACTTGCATCGTCTGTGGAAGTCGGCCTGGCTGGGACCCTCCATGGCACATTCGCCAAGCCTGCGGCTCCTCGTGCCCCCACCCCGGTCCCTGAGCAGTGAACCATGAGCCTCTGGGTGTTCAAAGCCATCGAGTTCAAGTGTTTTGCACCTCCTCCGTGTTGGTCTGGACAGACCTCTTCACCACGTCCCCCTCATTTCGAGCTTTAGGGTCCCCTGTCTTAGTTGGTCTTGTGCTGCCGTGGTAACGGGACAGCAGAGCCTGGGCTGTTTGTACTGGACAGAGATTTATTGTCCAGGTTCTGGAGGCCAAGAGTCCGTGGAGGGAGGACCCAGCATCTGGGACGGGAGAGGGAGGCAGGAGCAAAGGGGACCTGACATCTGCCTTTACGCGAAGCTTCCCAGTGAAGGGCGTCTGTCCACTCTTGTGTGGAGGACAGTTGGGTGCTCTTCCCCCTTTCTTTCCTTACTTGGGGCGCATTTTCAAAGTGCTTCTCTCAGACCCAGTGGTTCAGGGTTTCACCCCCCAACCTGTTCTTCCGAGGTCTCCTTGTGGTGCCAGACTTTCCCAAGCTGTGCCCAGCCCACCGCGCTCAAGCCAACCTTGCCCAAGGCTATCTAGGAAAGAGAGGTGCACTCCCCCACTGTGCCCGCATCCTACAGGGTCCCCATTACCCCCCAACTCTGGCTGCTGCTCCTGGGGGGCACGGTGGCCCTTCACACCCCGATTTGGGCCCCTCCACCCAACACTGCAGCTGCTCCTCCAGTGCCCGAAGTGCTTCAGGCTGGCAGGGGCCTCCGCCCGCCTGCTCCTGGATCCCTCTGGAGAGCGGGAGCCTTGCAAGACAGCAGGTCTGGCTGTCACCGGGCCTTCCTGTCTGGGACAGGAGGAGGCAGCCTGGTAGCAGGCGGAGGGAGAGAGGACAGGCTGCACACACTTCCACTCCAGGGATCAGGATCTAACAGCTGTGCCCCCCTCCCTGGCCATTTCTGGCACATGGAGACTCCCTGGCACTGATGGAGCACTCTCACCCTCTACCCACACATGACAGCCTCCGTCTGTGCTCCTAAATTCCTTTTCAGGTCTACCCGGCTCTGAATTCAAAGACATCACGGTCCCCCTGTCTCGTGGCAGCAGCTATCAAAATTAGTCCAGCGTGGCTGTCCCCAGATGGGGTCCAAGGAGGACCCCCAACCCCAGAGAGGAAATGGGGACCTCGCCTCACTGCACGGAGTAGGTTCACAGACTCAACACAGAGAAGGAATTTTGGGATGAGTCAGGGAGAGGCGGAGGCAGATTTATTAGGCAGAGTTTGAGAGCAAGAGAGAACAGGAAAAGGACTCCAGGGTGCGTTCTGACGGGCTTAGGCTGGCCCCTGGCAGCAGAAGGGACCAATTTCGCAGGCCGCCATGGCGGGCTGGCGTCTGGTGGATCATGATCGCAGTCGCGGTTTCCTAGCTGGCAGGGATTCCCTGCGGCTTGAAGAGCGGTTCGGTTCCTGGGAGCCAAGCATCCTCGCCGGGGAGGGTCAGCCAGGGTCCTGGGGTCATCGCATCTGTGCGGGAGTGGGGATCTCATCCCAGGACATTCTGTGAGGCTCTGAGTTTTCTGGAACCTGAGGCAGTTACGGGTTTGGGAGACTTGTAGGTGTCTCTCCAGGAATTGGACGGTGTAAAAGCCAGCAACTGGCCATGCCTGCACATCCTGAAAATACTTTACCCTTGGCGTCCTCAGGCTCGAAGGAGGATGAGACAGGCTGGGCCTGTTTGGGACTCGTCAGCCTGTGGCACAGACACCCCCGAGTGACTAACTTGCCTATGTGCAGAACTGAGCAGAGCTGGGAACCTGGCCCAGGGTTCATGGTAGTACAGAGACGCCGTGTCCACCAGCTTTCAGCTGGCCCTGGGCCCAGCATCTGTTACCGGCGGGTTCTCCTCTCATAAGCTCCCCAGGGTCAGGCTGCCTGGGAAGGGGAAGTCAGCGCTGCTGGTGAGAGGAGCAGCAAGCACAGCTCCTCAGTAACAAGGGGACCACAGAAGTCGCCTCTTGCGCTCTTTCTGGCGAAATCCAGGCAAGGAGTCGCACCACAGCTGCCGCACAGCTGACTGCCTCTGCTTACCGCCTCACTGCCCGGCAGAGCCCGGGGAGCCCAGGTGGCGCCCAGGAGCTAGCACCACGCAGCCACAGAGAAAGCCGTCTGGGCGGCAGAACATGGAGTCCTAAGGCATCAGAGCCTCCAGCCTTGGACATGCGCCAGGAGGGGGCGGTCAGTCCTCCCTGTGACCTCCCAGGGCCTTTACCACGAAGCGCAGACACCCTGACTCTTTGTGCGATCCACAGTGGACAGGTCATGGGGTGCACCCTTCCAGTGCCCCAACCCAGGACTCTGGCTCTGCTCCCTGCAGCATGGGGTCACCTCTGCAAGGCAGTAAGGTCAGGACACAGCCACTATTTACAGCGCCCTAATCCTCCGGCAGGGCCTGGCCACCACCTGCTCCTAGGGGATCTGAGTCCTGAGTCCCTCTCTAAGTCCCTGCTGGCAGATACAGCTGAAGCTCAGTGAAGGAACCACGCTGCCTGGCAATGGGGCCTGCTGCTTGGGTCCTCAGTTTCCCCAGGTAGGAGGCTCTTGTAACAATTCAACAGCCCACTGTCACCTTGCAGGTCAGGGTGGACTGCTCAACTCCCATCCTGAGCTGCCACCCACATCTGCAAGGTGGGGCTCGTGCTCTGGTCCCACCAGAGCACCCTGGTGTCCGTCACATCCTGGCATCTGGACAAAGCTGCATCTCAGCAGAGCCTGTGACTTCTGAGTCCCCAGATCGTGGGCTAGAAAGGGCAGACGGTGAGCCGACAGGGTGACTGCCAGGGCCTTGGCCAGAGGTCCCCGTTTTCCAAGTTGCAAGCTGGGTTCCCAAGAATGACCAGACTCACCTTCTTGTCGCCAGACTTACCCTCGGGCACGGCTGTCGCACAGCCTGCCAGGCCGTCCAGGGGCCTATCCCAGCCTCCGGCCACACTGGCCTTTGTCCCCAACAAAGGCAGCCTGTTCCAGCCTTTGTTTCCACTGGCCCACCCCCGCCCTGAGGTGGAGACTGCTGCTGCTTTGTCCCCATTATCCTGTGAGGAAAATGGCTCTCTTGTGCCAGAGGGATGGAAGAAAGGACCAAGGTAAATGAACAGAGCTCACAACTTTCTCAAACCAGTGCACTCTTCCAATGGGCAGGAACATTCCAGAGCCTTCGGACATCCCAGAAACTGGAAGAGGTTTCTGAGTTTTAGAGGCCGGGATTGAAGTTTCCACCCCGCCCTTTGCCAACAGGTGATTTTCGACAAGTCACTGGACCTTGTAAGTCAGTGTTCTCATGATAGGGGAGCAAAGAACAAGGCCACGATCCCAGGACTGTTTGAGGATTAGGTGAAATAACATGGAAGGCGCTTGGCCAGTGATAAGTAACCGGTGAAGTTTCTTCCGAGGAACCTCCCCTCTCTCTTCACACTTCTCTCTGGAAGCGTCCAAAATCCAGCATTTGGGCCAGCATTTGCTTTTTAAATCAGCATGCCTTGCAGGTTTGAGGGTTGATTGGTTTTCTTGGTAGTTTCTGGGAGCTCAGGAGAGATTCAGATAATTAAGCCTGGGCCTTAAAGTCCTACCTAAACCCTCAATGAAATGCCAGCACGAGGCGCAAGTCCATATGGCTATTTTAAAAACAATTACCAAATGAATGAGCATGTTGTATTGTTTTGATTTTTTTTAAAAAAAATTAAATTGTGGTAAATGACACAACCTAAAATTTACCATCTGAACCATTTATGACCGCTGCAGTTGGATACATTCATGTGCCCTGGGGCTGTCACCACCATCTATCCCAGAACTCTTCACCCTGACTCCCTCTGCAGCTTCGCACAGGGCGCCCCCTGCTGTTGATGCAGTGTTTTTTCCCTCCATCCCACAGTTGTACCTTGCTAAGAATTTTGGGTGGGCTCAGATCAGAAAGACACTGAGTGTGTCCAGGAAGGGTGTGTATTTGACAGTCTCATTAACCAAAACCATGGCAGGGCTGATTTAGTTTTCTCATTCTTTCAGAAACAAGGATTATAGCAATACATTGAAAATAGTAGTGACATCGACCCTTTTGGAACTACTCTAGATAGATGTCAGTAATACAGATGATTATCAGCAAGCTAGGTGGGGGATACTGGGTTCACAACAACACCATGTCACATGTTTTTCCAAGCTCTGTGGTGCAGGAAGCCAAGCTCTGCTTCTTTCCGGGATGGGACAGGTGGGGTTGACTAGTAAAGCCCTCACCTGCCAGTCTGCCTGTCCTTACGTTGGTCCCCAAACATACACACCACCCGCTACTGTGTCACCACTGTCATTCTGCAAAAGCTTCCCCACCTGCTCCTCTTGAATCCTCCTGCCCACTGTCCCTCAGCGGGGCTTATACAAGGTCACCCTTCAAGGGAGACAGCAGTCCTCGGGAGCAGCAGTGACAGATGTCCCTGCCTGTGGCAACCACGCCAGGGTTCCTGGGTTCCTTTCCCACACATGCTGTACCCACACTGCTGTTTCCACCGCGGCATCTTCCTGCATCTGGGCTCGCCCCGTTGCCGTCAGTGCTGGTGGTGTGCTGCGCACTCCCCTTGGGAGGAGGTGACTCGTCATCATCATGCAGTGTCTTCTCAGGAAGGACCTGTCTCCGTGCGAGGCACGGGCGAGGACAGGTCAGGGCTGGCCGGCAGCAGCCTCGCCTCCGCCCAGCCGTTGCACTCAGCCAGCTGCTCTTTCATTCTCACGCTTCTCCCTCCATGCTGCTGCTCCCTGACCCTCCATACTTCCAAATCAGACCACTGGCCCGAGCCCAGCAGGTTCCCAGCCAGGTCATTAGAGCAGCCCCCTGACGGGCTGCCAGCCTCTGCCCACACGGCACTGAGTGAGGCTGTCACAGTGCGCATCTGATCATGACTCTCTCCTCCGCCCACAGCCCGCACTGGCTCCCATCTCTCCCTGAGTGAAAGCAGAGTCATGATGTGACCTGCAGAATCCTTTGAGGGACACAGACATGCACACACACACACACACACACACACGCATGCACGCCCACACAAGCAGCCACCGAGTTGGATACAGAGAATCAAAGGCCAAGCAGCGGCCCTGAGGTCTCCATCAGCCTCTGAGAAGCCCTGCAAGGTAGGTGTGTTACCTGATAGCAAGCCGCCCTGTTTGGGGACCCGCACCCCAAGCGTCTCCTAGCAGTGTGGCTTCATGTGGAGTGACTGGGAGCAGTTACAGTGAGAGCTGTCCCTGCCCCTGACCGGACATCTCACGTCCCTGCCACAGGGACATATGGAGACCAGCTCCATCTGTGGGCACATGTACAGGAGCTGCTTTAAAACTGTTTTGTTGAGACTGGGTCACACTATGTAGTTCAAAGTGGCCTTGAACTCACCGTGTAACCCAGGCTGGCCTTAAACTCCTGCCTCCGCTTCCCAAGTGCTGAGATTACAGGCATACACCACCACACCCAGTTTCTACCGATTTGTTTTTTTGTAAATCGTTATTCTTGGTGGAAAAATACTAAGAGGAAAATGAAATCAATCCCAGCTCACCAGCTGCAGATGACTCCACTGTTAACATTTACTGCAGTCCTGGGAAACCTTGAACAGGAATAATAGCAGACACAGACGGGTCACGGGCAGTGCACCGGGCCCAGAGAGCAGCTTTTGTGCATGGCACAACTTCCTCCAAGAGGGAAGCAGGGTGTTGATTGGCCCAATGAAGACAGCTCCTTTTCTCCTCGAGGACAAGTCCAGGCAGGTGGCAGCTAGGCTGTGTGAGGACGGCTGGGAGGCGCCGTCCCCTCGGCAGAGATGAGGGCGGTGAGGCCTTGCGTGCTGAAGCAACTGCGCTGAGTGAACAACGGAGAAACGGTTCGCAACCCAGCCCAGGCCGTTGGGCTGCAGGGCTGTGCTCCAGACCAGCTCCTCCAGTTCTGTACTTCAGGGTTCACCACTGCCTTTAAACCTGACCAAACTTCTCTTGAGCCTTTCTGAGTGAAACACCAAATGAAAAACCTGCAGAAACAGGAATCTCTCACTTAATGCCAAATCCCGATTAATCGGGCTCATGGAGAAGCCTGGAAAATTCCTCGGAGGTATGGTTGGTCCGCTGCTGGAGACGAAGCCGCAACAGAGCACTGGACGGCGTCCCTGTGGAGCGGACTCCTCCAAGGACACACGGAAATGCGTGTCCCTCTGCGGTGGGCACTGACCTTCTCCAGGTTCAGATGCTGACAGCAACAGTCGGCCTCTCTGCATCCCGGTCCCAGCGTCTCCAACCCACGTGATCCCTGTTTGACCTTGACATTGCTCGCCCGGCCTGGGCAGTGATGTCTGGCAGGTTTCTTGTCTGCCGAGGTGCTTTTTTCCATCTCTCCTTACTGTGCTTTTTAGAAGGAAATTACGGCAGTCAGGCCACACTTAAGGGGCACAAGTCACGGGGCCACCCACCTGGAAGGGCAGGGAGCCAATGAAATCTTTAGAATTCTGAGCACATTTGTTCCCCCTCCTCCATTTGTTTGTTTATATCAGTACAGACCCTTGCGTGTTCATTTTATACTTTGATTTCTAATCAGCACTCTGTTATCTATTATGTTGCTGAAACTGTTTCAGCTTTGGCTACTGGGAGCCCTTTCTCTGTCCTCTTGGCATGCCCCATGGTTTTGTCCTGAGCACTTCCTTTCTGGCACTATAGATACTACAGGCTGATTATCTCGAATATTCCCAACCCTGTTTCTAGAATGAGTCATTTTCCCACAAGGATCCCTGGTTCCTCTTGATTGGAAAATAAATAGGAAAACCAAGATCTGGGCATGGGGTGGGTGTTCTGTTTTGAAGGCTGCTTTCAGAGAGATGATTTTGACAGCAATCTCTGCAGCAGAAAACCCAGCCCTGCCGCTGCTCAGAGGAACAAGTCCTGTTCATTGCCCGTGGTTTATTAGGTTTGCATTCTGGTTTGGAAAAGTCAATATCACTAGGCTCTACAAATATTTGAAGAACACAGCATGTCATGGTTAACTGAGGGCCTGTTCCGAGGCAAGACCACTCTGGGTAAACTCAGCAAAACGACACTTTTCCCGAAATGTTCTTAGCCGGCTTAACTTCTGAAGCATCTTGTTTGTGAAGCGGACTGGTTAAATTAGGTCTGAGTATCGCACCAGGACCCAGTGCTTTGCTCAGAGAACGCTGCCCTGCAGATGGGCATCACAGCCTACAGCAGTGCCGTACCAACTTGGAGCTGCTGCCGTCATTTCTAGACAGCGCAGGATGTATTGCCTCGGTGAAGAATGTGCTGGAAGATGACATAACACTTTCATACCCAGAGCCTGGCAGAGTCTTCAGGGAGAAGGAGAAAGGCAGCTTGGATAAGCACAGCGTTCCTTCCTCGCAGTTACCAGTGATTCTGCAAGCCCAGGCCCATGACAGCATTCAGCTTCCACTCTTAGAAGACTCAAAATAAGTGTAGTGGCCAAAAACTCTGAAGAGGCACCTCTGTGGCGTGAGACTTGATAAGGGATCTTCAGGGGATTCTGCCCCAGGAAACACAAGATGGAAAACAGTGATTGAGTGGTGCACGTCATGTCTCCTGCGGAGCTTTAGAAAAGGGGTTCAGAGCTGCTGTCCAGGAATCCCCCTTAGAAATCCATCAAACTTTAACATCTTGGTTGTACTGTAGTCACCTGTCCAGGTGAATCAACATCGATGCAAGTGTCTTAAGTGATGCAGGCACATGCAGTACCGTTGTGTTCCCTCGTTAGACTCCTCCAAAGGACAGCCGATCATTTCCGATAAGGCAGTAAGACGCCTCTGGGTGACCATTATCCGTGTGTGGAAGCCAGAGGGAGGGATTACCTGGCCCACTTCCTGCAGTGGCACACACCATTCTTCTCTGTGACATGCAATTACACCCTCCTTTCTCCTTGGTTTGTTGTAAATTAAAAGCCATTTTACGATGATTTTGCAAAGCCCGAAGAGATTGCAACATGTGTTCGAGGCATTATCTCACATTCAGATTATGGCTGGCTGCAAAATAAAGCATGCTAATGGCTCTCCTGGAAGCTGAAGTTCTGAGCAGACTATGGGCTCCTCTTGCATCCTAACCATTAGGGAAATAGGGAGTAGCCACCCTCTGGGTTCCTAAGGCACAGACTACTGACAGACATGGGAAATATTTGGAGCTTAATGTAAAGAAAAGATGGGAGGAGAGATGCAGCTAGTCTTTGGGGTGGGATACAGATGGAGAATAAACCACACCCCAGCACATGCTTGGTGTGTTTTTGGAGTTATGTGAAATTGCCTCCATGCCTGGGCTGTAGCTCTGAGTGATATCTCCAGTTTAAGGCAAGCCACTCAACAAGGACACTTAAATAAGAAAGTCCATGAGCTCCAAGTTGCTAAATCTAAGGCAGTGTTTTTCACTTCCTATCAAAATGGGGTGTGAGCGCTGGCAGCCTGCAGTAGGATTAAGTAATAGCATATCTGCCATTTTTTAAAAACCAGTGGGATATACTTCCCAGATGCTGAAAATACATAGGAAAAAAGCTCTCTCACATTTGTAAGATGAAACACATTTTTAATAGATCCTCCAAGGTATTTTTGAGAATGTTTCAACATGACATAGTAAATAGTACCAGCCTGATTCCATGAAACTCAATTTAGTTCAAACATAAAAGATGTTCTCTATAAAATTTCAGTGTCCTGCTTTCACACCACCGTAATTCACTTTATAATGGATTCAGTTTTATTTTAGAGAAAAACTACTTACATTTTAGGAAAAGAAGATAAATATTTGGTGGAGCCGGCAGATTTTTAACTTGATCTTCCAAAGTTACGTCATTCCGTTTTTGAAATCTCCAAGCGGTCTTCAACGCTGGTTCTGTACAGAGTGTCACCAGTAGCCGCGCCCAGCCATCTGCCTCTGCCCTTGTACCCTTTCAGCTCCCGGGGGTACTCTACAACACTTCCAGTGGATTGTTACCATGCCCAACGGGATAACATGGTAAATCCTCTTGATAGGTTATGACACCCAGGTCCTGGTTCCTTTCCCTTATTAGACATCTCTAGTTTT
Organism: Dolichotis patagonum; assembly: GCA_004027295.1. Classification (NCBI taxonomy): domain Eukaryota; kingdom Metazoa; phylum Chordata; class Mammalia; order Rodentia; family Caviidae; genus Dolichotis; species Dolichotis patagonum. The sequence goes on from PVJX010000977.1 coordinate 115,453, forward strand.
TCCTGGACTTAACAAAGGCCTTGTCATATTTCTTTTTTTAGCTTTCTGTGTACTTAACAGTAAGTTAGTCCCACTTTCCTTCTTTGCATAGCACAGGAACGTTTGATGCCCTGTCTGTCCTGCCCTCTTGAGGGAGCATCCCTGGTTGCATGGCGACCTGATGTGGTGTGGATCCCCTGACCTGTCACTGTCACAGCCTTGCTTAACCCACCTGTACCTTGATTACAGCTTCCCTTTTGCTTTTCTCTCATGTTCAATCTTGTGTTTTCTCTTTCTTCTCCTGTGACCTGTTCAGCTAAGTAAATCCTAGTAGCTTCCCCAAAAGGATGCATGGAAGGTAAATTTTTTTAGGAAGTCGTCTTCCCTCCAGACCAGGGCTGCCGGTCTGCCAGCTGTTGAGTAGCCTACAGCTGGAAGCTGCTTTGGGTCTGCCCTGTCCTCAGCCTGGAGCAGGGATAGGCTGTGCTCCCTCTTCCTGGGACGCCTGTTATCCCAGTGTTGGACCTCTGTTGTTTGCTTGCTTGTTTATCTATCCTCCTGTCTCCTCTGCTTCTCATGCCTTTATCCTCGGCTCCATCTTAGAGGTAGCCTTCCCTAACCTCTACTCCCTGTCATTTCACAAATTTTTCATTTTTGCTTTCCTCTTCTTTTGTTCTGTGAAGCTCGTGCTTCATAAACATTCCCATTCTGTTGTTTCATGGATGTGGTTTCTTCCTTCAGAGTATGAATGGAAGTCTTTCTCGCATTAGCTTTGTTTTCTCTGAAGGTTTTTTTTTTCCTCTCTGCCTGGACCTCTTCATATTAGCGGCCTTCGGCCTTCGTCAGCACCCCGGGGCCCTTGGGTGTGCACCGCTTTGCTCAGTGGAGCTCTCACTGCCTCTGGGGATTCATCGCTGGAGTGGTCCTCGCTGATGGTCATGGCAGCATCTTGGGAGCCGCAAATGTTTAGGGACCTTAGATCTTCTCGCTGGGCCTGGTCAGACGCCTCAGGAACGGCTGGCTCTGGGTCTCCTGCTTGAGGGACTCAGCTGATTTTCTGTGTTCTGGTTGCTAAGGAGGAAGAGCAGGCGGAGGAGGTGGTGATAGAAGCAGGTGGCACCCACTCCTTAGTCCTTGTTGTCTGGGTAATAACTGTCCTCAACCGTGCCGGCACCCCCCCACACCCCATTTTGCTGACCCAGAGACGAAACTGCCAAGTGCTGCAGAGTCTGGGGAGACAGAGTCCCGTCAGCCGCCCAGCTGCTGGAACCTCGGCTTCCGGAACTTCCTGGTCTGCAGGGAAGGAAAGGGGAAGGTAGAGAGCTCCACTCCCCTCCCCCTCGGTTCAGGGTTCCATTTTCTTGAGTCTGTTCAGTCCATTTTCCATTTCCTTCTGCACTTCAGAGTTCCAGTGTTGTGCCTTCATCTCTTTCCCTTGTTCTCTAACTCGACCATAAAAAGCTCACGAGTATTTCCTTTTGTTCTGAGTTGCACACCATCCGAATGCTAGCAGCTTTCAGGTCCCTCTGCTGTTTTTTGAGGCTATAAAGGACTAAGCGTGTCCATCCAGAATGAACTGAGCTTTGCAGCACGCTGGGCCAGCATCGACAGGAGCACGCTGTCTCCCTCCCCAGCCAGGTTACCCATTCAGACACAGCCCTCGGCAGATGCCCTGCATCTGCTCCCTTGCAGGGTTCCTTGGGGACAGGTGCAGCCAGTGGACTGAGGCCCCTGTTGGCAGATGTGAGCAAGCCAGGGCCCTGCAGCTGAGGCCCAGGTGTGCCAGCCACCTGATCAGGCAGGTGTGCCACCTTCCGGAAGTCCTCGGTCCACATCACACCTGGCCCTCAGTTTACTCATTTCCCCTTTCCTTACCACTCTGCTTAGTGTTGCCCCCCTCCCCCGCAGCTCTGCTTTGTGATGTTCTGGACCCCCAACGTCTCTGAGAAGATTCTGATAGACATCATCGGAGTGGACTTTGCCTTTGCCGAGCTCTGCGTCATCCCTCTGCGTATCTTCTCCTTCTTCCCAGTTCCAGGTAAGGAACAGAAGCGCCCCCATTTGCCCTCGTGCCCAACTGAGTCTTCTTTCTTTGAGAATTTCAAGTCACTCTAACAAGTCACCCCAACAAAAATATAAAATTTCACAGTAGATTAGAAGGATGCAAAGACATTCACTACCAGGTCAAAAGTTCAGGAAATAAATCAAAAGTATACAATTTCAAACAGTAAAATGAGAGGAGACCCTGAAGAGTGGCATGAGGAGCTTTGGAGGGAACAGTAAATCCATCATTTGTCCTAACTGTGGTGATGGTTACTCACATTTATGCATGAAATGCAAGTTACTTGAACTATATATTCCAAAAGCCAGTTCAACCGTGTGACAGGTTAAAAAAGAAAAAGGAAATAGACTGATTGGGCTGCTGAAACCTGGAACTGTATGGAAAAAGAAAATAACTTCTGGAGAAAAGAAGAGTCCAGGGGCAAAGCTAAGGCCAGATAGCACAGAGGCAGAAAGGAAAATTCCCACAGCAAAAACCATACGTCAGTGTGGACATTACCAAGATGGGTCAGTAATATGAGGTGTACTCCGCAAGAATAAGGTTGTGCTAGATTAAATGAGAAAACCAAGCAGTGGAGTAGTTCATGCGTATTCAACCATTGCTATAACAAACAAGTTCGTGAACACTTTTGTTTGCATAGAATTTAATTCATGGCACAATTTTGGATTTTGTTTCCAAACTCTACATCAGGCGACAAACACAGCTACAGCCATCTTTCCTGCAAATACAAATATGAGCATCTTTTCCAAAATTGCAGAATTAAGTTCATGCACTGAGGTGCCACTGTATATATAGCAAGTGCTTCATTATCTGTATTGAGTTTCCAGAAGGAACTCACCACTGATAATGGGTTGCTGTGGAAAAGGCATGATTAAAGACTTCTTCATGCTATATTTCCTTTTGCACCATTTGAATTCTGCACCAAGTACATGTCACCTAGTCAGAAATAAATTGCCAGTTCTGCAGGTGTAAGCTCACATGGTTAGTGTGCTTAATCCCTAGCACCAATGAAAGAAAAATTGCCAAAAATAATCCACCTAAATCAGTGCTGGCGAAGCTATGGCAGGTGCGCCGCAGTGGGCTGCTGGTAACACTGAAAGCTCCGAAAGGTTCGCCATCACTGCCCTAAACCGGTAAACCTAGGAGTCAGTCTACAAAGCCTCGATTTGGTTAAACTATGAGCTCCAGAAGTTGGTTAGGCCAGGCTGGTGGCACCCGTGCCAAACTGTGCTGTCCCCAAATTAGGCAATGGTCAGTCCCACTTTTAGGCACTAAGCCTTTTTGGAGGCCAGGACTGGTGGGTGTTACTTTCTGGGCTTTGGTGGGGGTGGCGCCTGGCCTTTTGTCAGGAAGATCCGGGATAAGCCAAGCCTTGGAAAGTTAATGCCATCTAAGGTGCTGATGTAGAACAAGCAAGACGCGTGTGGTACATTTGCCACGGTGGTGACCTAATGAAGGACCAGACCTTGAACTGGGCCAGCTGGGCCAGGCCGTCTCTGGGTGTGTGATTCACCCGCAGTCTCCTCTGGCTGCACCTCTGCCTGGGAGGCGAGGGTCTCCAGACAGCTGTCAGGCCCCATCTGCTCTTGGCAGGCTGTTGGGTTTGGCCACCAGATTAGATGCCTGTGGTGACCCTTAGCATCTCCCCTGGCCTAATTTAAGTGGAGGTATCTGTGCCTAAGAGAAAGTGAGCCTCAGTGGTACACCATTCCATCTCTGGGGACATCAGGACACACTTTGAGACCATGAGGCAGCGGGGCTAGGGGGGAGCTCAGTTCAGTGACAGGGCGCTTGCCCAGCACTCACAAGGCTCTAGGTTCAGTCCGGCGTGGCAGAAGCGAGGCAGCAGGTGTTGCCCAGGAGCAAGGCCTTGCTGTGAGGGTCCCACACCATAGCAGGGGTAGGGGATAGTACATCTGAGCTTGGAGTGGTCATGGCAGCTGAGGAGGACAGGATGGACATGAAAGGAAGTGGGGGCAGCTACAGTGCCCCTTCTTTTACCCACAGCCCTCGTCTCCTGGCCTAACTTGGCTGGTGGGAGGGAGACAGCTCTGGCGTTTCTCCAGGTTTCCTCCTAGAGGTGCAGGCCATAGCTGGGTAGGTGGGGCTGGCCAACGGGGCAGCAGTTGAGGAACAAGGCTCCTACCTGCATCCGCTGTCTAGACACTAGGCCTGTGGGGGGGGCAGGAACCTGCAGACCGACCCCAGCCAGACTCAGAAGCACCCCGATGGAAGGCCGGCTCCCAGCTTTGGGAAAGTAGTGGATCCCAGGGCTACCGCCTAGGCCGGAGACAACAGCAGGACAAGCAGGCGCAGGGTGGCAACCGGGCACAGCTGACAGGCCCTCCCTCTCTCACAGTCACCGTCAGGGCCCATCTCACTGGGTGGCTGATGACTCTGAAGAAGACCTTTGTCCTGGCGCCCAGCTCCGTGCTGAGGATCATCGTGCTCATCACCAGCCTTGTGGTCCTGCCGTACCTGGGGTAGGTCGCCAGGGGCTTGGGGCTGGGGGTCCTTCTGCCACCAGGTACCCTGTCCAGGAGGTTAAACTCTGCTGCTTCAGCTGAAAGCCCCAAGTGTGTTAGAGCCAGGCATTCGCAAGCATATTTGTGCACTGCCAACCTTCCTGGGTGACGCCTGCTGGGCCAGGAGCATGGGTGGGAAGGTGATAGCCTGGAAAGGAGGCGTCATCCCCACCTCTGAGAGCTGCTGGGCCCCAGGAAGGGGACAAGGCTGGTTAGCAGGGCTGAGCTGATGCTTGGCACAGGAGCCCTTGTCAGTGGCAGGAAGGAGACAGCTCAGCTCTGGTTCTAGGTCCTCCAAAGATTGGGCATTAGGTTCAGCCCTTCCCAACCCATCTCCACTCTGTACCATTCCTGGGCCTGAATGATGGACTTTGGTGTCAGCTGCTGTGGCCCGACTTGCTTTAACGGATGCTTAAACCACCTGCACCTTCTCATCCCCAGGGTACACGGAGCCACCCTGGGCGTGGGCTCCCTGCTCGCAGGCTTCGTGGGAGAATCCACCATGGTCGCCATCGCAGCGTGCTACGTCTACCGGAAACAGGTGAGAGATGGTGACAGAGCTGCCAGGTCCCTGCCCAGATGTCAGCAGATCCAAGCCCCTGTCCACACCTGTGTGGTGGTGACCATGGTGGGCACTGTACCTTCAACCCATCCTCCCAGGGTCTGCCCGGCCCACTACAACTGCAGGGCCTGCGTGAGAAGCCCCCGGGGCCAGCATCACCTCAGCCTGAGTCAGATTTAGTAACGAAATGAGGATGTCACTCCTGTCATTATATACAGAGTCCCCCCCCCAAAAAAAGGTATACACACATCAGGAAAGGAAAAACATAAATGTCTTAATACTAAATTTATTGAGACATCATGAGAGTCATACAAGTTACCTTTGGCCTCTACAGTTATAACAGGTGCTTAAAGTGGTGGCCGTGAGCTTCCAGACATTTAGTAATTAGCACAAACTGCTGAAGTGCGTATACAGATTTGTGGTGGACTCTGTATATAATGACAAGAGTGACTCAGGCTGAGGTGACACTGGCCTGAGGGCTTCCCACACAGAACTGGCATGTCTCTCTGAAGAGACGACTACAAGGATAGATGTCTGTTGTCCCACATCCTGGTGTTACCTCTGGAGAGTTAAAAAATGCAGAAAGTAAGTGGTAGTATTAACCATGTTAGAAAAGCCTGATTTCATCTCCAGTGAGCCCCGGAGGACAACTACTGACCACACGGAGACATTCTAGAGTCAAAGCTCAGGGCTTGGGGGAGGAGGGAAACAGTTCACAGGTGACCGTCGGGTGGGAGTGGACAGCAGTCCACATGTGAGAGGGCTGCAGGGGCCAGTGTCTGAGACAGTCCCAGGGCACACAGGCAGGAAGCGGAGAGATGTTCCTGAAGGACAGCATGAGGCACAAGGGTAAGCACAGCGACAGGAATGTGCTGGACCAGGCTGCGGCCCGTGAAGTCACCCCAGCCATAAACCACATCGAGTCTGCAGCTCTCCCCACGCCCCCCCCACCCTAGAGGTGTCTCCCTGTCACGAACGTGCTGTGACCTGTGCCTGTCCACAGCCCCTCACTGATGAGTCTTCCTTGATCTAGAAAAAGAAGATGGAGAATGAGTCCGCCACAGAGGGAGAGGACTCCGCAATGACCGACATGCCTCCCGCCGAGGAGGTGACAGACATTGTGGAAATGCGAGAGGAACGTGACTGAAGCACGGGACACCGAGGGGCACCGCACCGCAGGGACAGCTGGACACTTCGCCATCGTCTCCTCCCTCTCCCACTGTGTCCTCTCACCCCGTGTCCCCCTCCCAATGGAAGAGGCCTTGCTTAAAGGTTTCGTGTAAATCCTCTAGCATACTGGGTATGCTCACTGATGCGGGGACCTAAGGAAGGGTCTTTACTGTCGCTTTGTAAACACAAAACCATTGACTCTGTGCCCCTGCTTCACGAAAACCCGAAAGACACAGCTGCCTCATAGTCCAAGTCTCTGCTCCTCCCGGAACAATCTCCACTTGGAACCAAAGGACCGCGGCTATGCCACCACCCGGCGGGCTCCTCTGCAGGCCACGGACTCTGCCCCTTTGTGTCTTTGGAATCAGCAGGTGAAAGCACAGCCCCCTCTGACTCACTTCCAGCAACGTGGATGTACAGAGACGGGAGCCGGCAGCCGGCTCCAGTGCCCACTGCACGCAGAAGGTGGCCACGGGCCACAGCTGGAGTCACCACTGGATGGAACTAGCAACAGATCCGTGACCAACAGATCCGTGACCGCACCGGTCTGCCCTACAGAAACTCTCCTGCAGGAAGCTTCGAGACGCCACCAGAGCGGCACCTCACTCTGTGTCCTCGTTCGCGTGAGCTGTCACTCCCCTCCCCGCCCACCGTGTATATACGTGAGCTGAGTTTTCAAAGTTGTCACACAAGCGCATCTCCAAATGCCAGCGTCCCTCCCACCCTCCTCCCTCCCTCCAACAAGCGCATCTCCAAATGCCAGCCTCCCTCCCTCCCTCCGCATGACTTTCCCCGAGGGCTTGCTTTTCACTCACCTCTCCTGAAGGTGGCACTAGAGCGAGTTTAACGGCACCTTCTAGCTTTCCACTTAGTTTTACCGTGAACTGAAGCTTTAAGTCATCTAGCATTTTAATGCCAGATTGCTGTCTCCTAACCTTTGAAGTAGATTTATTACCTGGTTCTGCCATCCCTAGTCACAACTCTGCGGTACAGGTAATTCAGAGTGTACCATGGTACTTCTGTCTCACACACACCATAAAGCAAGACATTTTATAGACGATTATCAAAGTCACTATGTGATATTCCCTGAAATAATGCATTGGAAGTTCATTTAGTGCAGTATATTTTTCTAAGTTTTTGAAAGCGGGTTTTTTCCTTTAAAAAATTATGGCCACAGGTCACTAAATTGATTTAGTCAAAATAACTAGACAAAGAACCTAAACAAAAAAAAAATATTTTAAAGATATAAATATATGCTGTATATGTTATGTAATTTATTTTAGGCTATAATACATTTCCTATTTTCGCATTTTCAATAAAATGTCTCTAATACAATATGGTGATTGCCTGCGTACTAGCATACATACAGTAGAATTACATCACTGGCCATTCTATCTTATTTGTGGCAGTTTTTTTTTTAAGTCCCTCATTTCTATATGAATGTAAGGGTTGGTGGTAAATGACAACAGAACTATTTTCCATGATGCGTAACCAGAAATCAATGGGTCCACTGGTATAGACAACAGGGAGGATGAGGGTAAGTCAGACGGGCAGCAGAGAAAAACCAAAAGGCCTCGCGTGTCCTTCGTCTTCCATGCTGTGTAACCACACGGTTCCTCAGAGAGACGAGACTATAAGGCAGTTGGCTGTGGACATCACTGGGTTTCACTCACATCCCTGAATACCCAGAGCCCCTGGGATGTGCCTGCCATGGGGACAAGTCCCAGCATACTTCCTCCAAGTGGCTTTTCCATTTATACAGAGAACATTAAGATCCATAGCTGCTTTGGGGAGGTTCAGGGGCAGATCTGAAATGATGAGAAAAAAAAAAAAACATCTAATTGTATTGGCTTTTTTAAAAGTACGTGACTAGAAAATTAAACAGTAGTATTTTTTAACTTGTGTGACTTTTCATGCTTCTGGGGTCAAAACTTAAAGATCAAATTGCAAAAGCAAATCCTTCCCCTGTCCAGGAACGATCAGCCAGTGACTCTTCACTATGCAATTAGGAGGGATAATTATAACTCCAGAGACACCTTCGGTGATAAAGATTAATGAGCCATCCTGTGGTGTTAAGTTGCCCAGAGCCCAGGAAGCAGGACCAGCCCCAGATCGCAGCTACAGGGCTGCAGCGTTCCTTCCCCTGGGCTGCTATCGGGGCCAGCAAGCAGCTGAACCAAAGCAAAACTCTCACGGGCATCTTCTGTTCTCACCAAGAATGCAACCGTCAGATGGACACAGTGGGGGAGGGGGCTCCCCACTTTTCAGAGTCATTAGGAACAATCTTTCAACTTTGCTAAACCAGAAAAGGTTCCCCGACACATTTATTTTTGAGCAGTTCATTCAGCTGACCGACATACTTAGATGGGCACTGCGCCTGTGAGACTCTCACCTCAAGGTCTGTGGAAAGGCTGGTGTGACTTTCTCAAGATTAAACAATTGCTTGTAGACAAATGTGATCCAAAATTAGAAGGCCATAAAGCAGTGTTCCACCTAAATGCTGAGAGATGAGCTGGGGCAACTCAAAGCACAGCCTTTCTGGGAGGATTTTCCCAGAGGCCTTGGGGGGCCCCAGTGGTTTCCTGAGGCCATCTGTTCTGCAGTGGGCTTGTGCCCAAGAGTTATTCAGTCTTCAGAGTCACAAGAAGAGTCGGCAGCTCCCTCCATGCTCCACCGTTCCGTATTTGGGGATCTTCTAAAGGGAAGGGGCAGAGGGAAAGGAACTATTTCTGTACCCTTGGCTTCTAGAAACACACCTATGTAGACTCGGTAGCTCTGATTTTTTTCCTCCTTTCAAACTGAAACAGAAGAATGTGCATGTGTTATGAAATGGAAAGTATCTGTATGATTGTAACTGAATTACATCACCTTGAAAACTGTTCTCTGTATTTAGAAAGCTTCCTATGTCAGTCACATCAGTCAGTCAGTCTCTAGTAGACCAGTGCCCAGAGCACCGTGGGCCAGTCTGTACCCACCAGCCGTCGTCTCTGGCTCTGCAGTTAGCTGCCGGCCAGACTCAGGGTGAAGTCTTCATCCACCAAACCAGTGCAAAGTCCAGAAACGGGGTCCTTCGTGTTCCGAGTTCGGCCCCCACCTCTGCTTACGATGAAAACTGTGGCATGGTGTGTGGTGGACCCTGAAGGCCTCAGTGACGTTGGGATGGAGACGTCCGCTGCCCAGAGGGTTCTTGCATAAAAAGCATCTGGACTGTTGAAAAGCATGTTTTTGAGCGACGTGTGTGGTAAACATTTGAGATACTCCTCTGTGTGGTTATTCTGAATCTCTATTTCTGTCATTTGAAGCAGCAAAACATCAGGTGATTCATCAGCTGATCTAACCACACATGAAACAGGATGTAGAAAAACCCTGAAGAAAATCGTAAGCCTTTGGCTTGCCCTTTCCAAAGGCTAAAAATACTGAAATGTTCGACAGGAGAGAAATGATTATGTAATCAAAATAACCCTCGTTCCACTCAGAAATCAGAGAAGGTAGCAATTATGTATTGACTTTTTTATCTCAAAAGGGAAAAATAATGAGATGAAGTGACCTTGTTCTAATTTCTTTTTCTCCACAAAAGGGAGGTTAGGGCTAGATTTTATACCTCAGTGCTAGGAAAAGCACTTAAATCAGAAGAAAAAAATAAATTCTCTGCCAAATCCAAGAGGTTCCAGGGGAATTATTACCAATACCTTTAGAAACATTTCACTTCAGTGATAATTTTTTTCTGCTTCACTTGCAATCAACCTGGGCCTCTTGAAGACAGTGTAAGATATGAATGTTTACAAATGGCAGTTCACTACACATGGATTCAGCAAGTGTTTCTTATATGCTATTTCAAGTTAGGCTACATAATTTCAAGTGCACTTTAAAGACATTGGTTTCTACATTATATACATCTAAACAAAAGCACACAACACAGAACCCTTCTTTTTGAGAAATATAACAGCTTTCTTTAGGTTAAAGAACGGGACAGACCAGCTCCAAATGGTTTCACCGTGCTCTGGACACCTTATGGCAGCTGAGTGATGTGGAGATCAGGCACAGCTGTAAGGTTCAAGGGCAGGTGCTCCTGACTACAGGGAAGGGGCCTCTGAGGTGGGAGCGTCACAGCTGGGCGCGCTCCAGGCCTCTGCAGCGTGCAGTGTGCACTCCAGGCCTCTGCAGCGTGCAGCTCTGAACTGCAAGGACCCATGTTTTGGATGAAACAGCTCCTGCAGGTGACTCCTCAACCCCTCTGTCACAAAGCAGGTGCAGGTACCCATCATCTCCAGTCACCAAGAGACCCTGGCCATTCACCATGAGGCAGGCCCTTTGGCCCAAGGCTGCACCTCACACGGCTTGTAGTGGTGAATCCCTCGCTCCTGGTCTGCTTCACCATGGCTACACAGGGTGGCCATCTAAAACCGGCGCGACCAGCGGGGATTCCACGCAGTGCCGCAAGCCCACACGTGCACGCCGCTTCCAAAGCCCTCGTGCAACCTTCCCTGTCACCCATGGCCCTCTGGCCTCACCCTGCTCATCTGTGAGCCTGGGCCACCACTGCTACGACCTCATCCTGGTCTGACATTCTACTATACTAAACACAGGACGGGATCCGACACCGGAAAATCAATCTACCTCATCTTCATCGCGGATCTGAGTATGAGCAGCGCTCCAGAATCGTCTTCATTTTCCATGGAAGTTACAAATTAAGTCAACGGGGCGTCAGTCCTCTGCAGTCCTGTGGCTGTCAGCTTACGGGCTTTTCAGTTTCACATGGAAACTGCGGTTTCACTAAAATTGTTGAAATCAGTCACATGAAGTAGTCTGTGTAGCCTTGGATTAGAAGTGACTGCAGAGGTAAAATATATACTGCATTTAAATAAGTGCTGATTGTGTGTTTAACAGCTGGAAGTGTCTGCTTTAAGAGCATTTACATAATCCCTTTGTTTTGGCTTTTCTTCTTTTCTGGATTTGTAGCTATACATTGTCAAATAGGTTTCATGTTTCAATTTTAGTTTAAGTAAAGCTTAAACAGTTGACATATAATTAAGGCTGCTTATAGTTTGTTGATTTTCTAATGATTGGTCTGTTTACTCATCACAAAGTTACTGGAATTCCTAATCCTGATTATAATTTCCCCTTTTTCCCGACTGACATGAGGTTTTAAAATGTGTCCCTTGGCCTTGGAGTCCTGTTCTTACCAATCTTTGTCATGAAAACCATTACTCTTTTTTTTAAAAATCTCATTTTAACCTCCAAGATGGCTCTCGTTTTTTTTTCCCAAGCTCCTCATAAAATTCTGTATAAAGTGTTTTTATGGTTCCTATAACCCATAAACTACTGGTTTGCTAGAGATACAGGTTTCTTCCCTCACCACTCTATTCCGTCCTTGAGTTGAGAGCCCGGCTCTCCGTCCCACCTCTGCCGCACCGTGTCTTCGGAGCCTCAAGGGCCTCCCGTGTCCATCTGAGCACTGGGCAGCATGTCTTCACACCCAGCTACAAGGGCAGGCTCGTCGGTCCTGGCGGTGCTGCCCGGACACTGCCTCCATAGGGCGCAGCGCTGCCATGAGGTGTGAGTCTGCACCCTCCCATGCGTCACATTCGTCACCTCTTCCAGCAGCCTACCAGCAGTCTCACCTGTGACTCCGGGAGGCTCCCATTTCTGTCCCTTCCTGCTGAGCTCAGGAGGGGCCTCTGGGAGCACAGAGACAGCTGCCCCTCCCACTTCTCCCAGATTCCCTGATAAAGGGAACAGGGCTTCCAGGGAAGGGGATGCGGCTTGCATCTCCTCCTGCTCCTCCAGCCCTGTCCCACCTGGACAGTGCAAGCCAGTGAATGCCACACCAGTGTCACAGTTCAGCGTAACAAAAACAGCAAGAGCTGTATTCTCACCTGTCTCCTGTGCTTATCAGCCACGTGTCCGGAAGTGAGGGGCCCTGGACCCACCACCTGCACACCAGGGCAAGAGTTGCTCTCGTTCCGATCTACTGCAAGTACAACTCCTGACGCGCGCACACAAACGCCGGCAGTGCAGGACAGAGAGGTCACAGCGCTAAACTTCTGAGCGCAGAGAAACACCTCTGCCAGAAAATCTAAGACTTCAGGTCTGCTTTCAAAAAAGGAAAAACACTAGCACTTTCAAGAAACAAAGTGAAATCTAATTTTCATCTCAGGTTCAAAAGCCATTGAACCCAAAGTCCTAAACAATTAATCAATGGGGACCGGGGATTTAGCTCAGCCAGCAGCATCAGCGCCTGCCTGGCAAGCGCAAGGTTGTGAGTTTGATCCCTGGTGCCCAAAAAAAAAAAAAGCATCAATGGAATAGTTATTTTCAAACTGTACATTACACTGCACATTATATCGTACACCTACCTGCACGACAACCTTGCTTCCTGCGGCCTCCAGAGGCGGCCAGCCCCTGCATGAACTAAGGTCCTATTGCTGTACCTGCAACCGCAGGGCCGACAGGCCTCCCTGTGACCTCAGTCTTCTGTCCCTCTCAGTGCTCCTGCCCTACGAAACCACTGTTCTGTGAACTGTGATACAAGAACCAAAGGTAGTTAGAGAATACAACCAAGGGGTGGAGGACGTGAACAGATGGCTTCCACACGGAGACCCACAAACAGCTCAGAGATAAGATGTGTTCAGCTTCACTCAAGTCAAGACATGCAAACTGAGCTTCCAAAGATCAGCTCAGGAAAATCAAAGCCTGATAAGGCTTGGTGTTGGCCAGGGCCCAGGAAACTGGCCCACATTCTCTCCAGCGGGGCTGCTCCGTGGGACCATTCAGCAAGGTATTTCCAGTATACACCCAGCTAGGGAATGAGACTAGTGTCACAGACACAAAATAGTCTTGGTAATGTGCCTAGGCTAGGCTCAAACTTGCAACCCTCCTGCCTCAGCCTCCCAGAGTGCTGAGATTACAGGGATATACAACCACGCCAAGCTGTTGTCTGTATCACCAAGAGGTCCTTTCCGATGCCCTTACCAACCTAGCGGTGCTTTCTAAGAACTGCCCTGCCCCTGCCCAGTGGGTGCTTTGGAAGCCGGGCTACAGACTCCCAGAGTGAGTGGTTCTTTGTCTAATCACAAGTCGGACGTTTGCTGGTTCCTTCATTCTCTATTCCCAAGACACCTTTACAAGTCATGCCCAGTCGTTACATTATCAACTTCTTTCAGGGACACAGGATCGTGTGCAATATAACTTCACATCACATTCTCAGGTGTTTCCAGCAGCCGGAATGGTTCAGAGGAGGTGACAAATGTTCCACACACAGCAGGCCTCTGCTCGGCAAAGACACAGCAAGACTGGTGAGGACCGGACCACGGCCCCAGCCTGCTCGGGCAGCCTGGGGAGTCTTCCCCGAGCCTCTGTTACACGCTGGCTCCTCACCGCACCCACACGGCCACCCAAGCAGAGCACCCTCGGAGATGAAGACACTGAGATGTAGGAGGGTTCGATTCGGGAACATGCCTACCCACACCCAAGCCCCCCAACCTGTGCAGCCTTTATGGGGCGCTAGCTAACTGCTTCACTGCATCTGACCCTCAGCACTGCCCGGTGACACCGCCCCAGGTGTCACCTCCTCCACCCACACAGGACGCAGACGTCAGGAGGTGAGCTCTGGGCGTCACTGGCCTGCTCGGGGTGCCAGGAAGCAAACTCACCGACTCAGTCTGCCAAAAGCCTCAAAAGCAGGCACTAAAGCATGGCCAACTTCTTGGTTTTATTTTCTAAGTTTATTTTTAGTTATTTGTTTTCATAGTCGCCACTAGCCAGGCTCGCTGAAGGGGCTTCAAGAGCAGAAACCAGCAGGTCCGGCCTCTGACCATGAAGACAAGAGACTCGGTGTAACCGGGAAACGCAGAGCACGAGCCAGGGGTCTGGACACCTCTGCGGTGGCGTAGGGCCTCGGGGGCCGCGTTTCAGAACAGGCATCAACGCTGACAAATGCTCACGCCCTGGCTTCCGGTGCAAACGGGCGAAGCGGCCGGCCGAGCCAGCCGGGAAGGACTCAGCAGGCCCACAGCACGTCCCGTCCCCGGGGAAAGCCGTCACCACCACCACCACCCCGCACAGGTTCTGAAACTGGGTTGTGTCCTGTGAGATTCACAAGACAGGAAGTCAGAAGCCACCCCAGCGCAGGAGTGGTACCAGTTTTGAAAAGGAAGTTCACTCCACACACCTGGCTTTGTCCCCACCCCCACGTCGAGATGCCCACAAGTCGCACGCACAACTGTTCTGCTGGGGTTCTTGTACGCGTACCGTCTTGTTAGCACCGTTTGTGTGAATAAGGACCCAGGTGTTTTCTAATATGTAAATGAAAGCTACCAAAACTAACTACAAACAAAGATTTTGAAGTTTGAAATGAAGCTCAAACACCCCCTTGTGACTTGGAAAATGACTATCAAGGCTGATTTGGGGTTTTGGTGTTTTAAGGTACAGAGGACTGAGCCCAGGGCATTGGCACTGAACTAACAGTTCCAGACCTTCCTGAATGTTGAGAAACGATCTCTAAGTTGCTAAGGTGCCCAGGCTGAGCTCAAACTTAGGATCTTCCTGTCTTAGCCTCCCAGAGTGCTGTGCCAGGCCCAGACAAAACTGGTATTTTGAGACCAGTGTCCTTTCCCCATATTGACCTAAGTCTTAGTAATTTCATTCGTGATCCAGTCTTATACCCGAGAAATCAATGAAATTACATAAAACTCCAACCAGAGTCCCACAGGAATGCTACTGAACACTCTCGAGCATTCAAAATGCTTCAGTATACAAGCAGCTCTCCAGGCTGGGAATAGAGACGTACATAATAAAAGCATATTGAAGACGTTTCAACACAATGTTCCCAGACTTAATGATCACCCCAGCTTAAACATACATGTTAATTCATTCCCCCATACCCAATAAGACGTTTTCATTTACTGTGAAAAAATTACAATCACTTGGGACAGCTCATCTCCGTCCCCGGGCCACTGCTGGGTCCCCAGCTGTAGGGCTGCAGGGCACATGCTAGCCATGGCCAAGCCACCTCACTCCCACCGCCAGGGGCATCCGGGCAAAGCCAGGGGTGGGGGCTGCCGAAAACAAGTTCAGTTTGGTGCTTTTCATGCTCCTGAGTTATGAACTGAATTAGATGAACACTAGTAATCGGTTATCTGGGTTTCCACAGTCACTAAACCCTCTCAGAGCTCAGCCCTGGTCCCTGGTTCTCTCCATCCCCTTAGAAGAGACCACAGTTCCCTAAAAGTTACTTTAGATACTAGCCCTCTCTCAGATAGGAGACTTAGGTTCTAGAAGCAGAATTCCTGGAATACATGTAACATAAATCTTCCCACTCAGATTTTTATTCTTTACAGCTTATGCACAGGCTTGTCAGAAAGTTTTGTTTCTTCATGACACTTTAAAAGTTACCCTGTGATCAGTTCCTCCTTCAGTGTGCCACTTCTCACAGTTCCTTAGGCCCTTTCTCAAGTACCTGTTACTGTGCCTTGCCTTTACTAAACTACTTGGAGATTTTATGTTTAGACACGTCAGACTGACCTTATGGCCTGATGGCTTTCTTTTCCTTTATTTCAGTAGTCACAGATCTTAAATAAAGGCATTTATTTTTATGCATACCTACAATCAAGATTCCCCAATGGTTTATGTTTCTAAAAATACTTTCTGGGCTTTGAGGAGAGTATTTGCAAAATATTGCTTAAGAAACAGAGAGAGAAACGTGATCAAACCATATTTTAACATCAAAAGATGACACAGCCAGAAACCTTACGGAAGTCCTGAGTAGACAACTGGGGTCCTGGATCACTGGAGGTGACCCCGTGTTTGCCAGGCTCTGGAAAACCTCCCCAAAGTAGAGTATGAGCTCTTAGGTAACGCAGCACTTTGGGATGAGGGAACGGGAAAAACAACACAGAGCTTCCCACCAATTAAAAACAACAACGAAGACCAAGCACATAAAATCCATAAATGTGTCTTCCAACACAGCTGTTACTGACTGGTGTGTTCCCTAAAAGGTATAGAATTTCAGGGGCATACAATGGTCAAGTCCATTTTGCTTGATCAAGGAAACATCACGTTAACTAGTATAGTGTAGCTGAGATCCTATATCAAAACAAAAAAATAAAAAGGGGATGCAGCTCCATGCCTAGTGTAGCCAAGGCCCTGGGTTCGGTCCTCCACACTGCAAAAATAAACAGAAAGTAGGTTTAGTTTGCTTCTGTGTGCTTAAAACATTTTTACATGCGGTATTCTAAGAAAGAGGAACAGCGATCCTTTCAGGTCAAACCCCACCCATGTTCAAATGACAAGGCAGACACCGCATGCTGCTTCGTCCCTTCAGGTCACCAGCACTCATCCAAGTGCAGGCAGGAAATTGGTGGGATCTGTACACTCAGAAGGAGCTCAGGTGAAAAGGATCTGCGACTGCCCTGGAAGAGCAATGTTAATTCTGTGCGACACACACAGGAAAACTATTTTCAGCGTAAATGTACCTTGAATGAGTTCGAAGATGTACGTCAGGCCTGCTTAACATGCAGACGGTTTCTCTGCCAATAACACAGGGCCCAAAACTTTGGAATTCTCGCAATAAACTCTGGATCAGAAAGGAAGCAGAGCACAGTTCCCACTCTCTCACCCTGCTCTGGAACAGGAGATCGCTCTGAATGAATCACCCTTCAGAGTCCATGGCACCCCAACTCGGTTTCCATTCTGCTGATGTCACTTTACCTGCTCAGGACTTACAGTCTCTCAGCATACTGCCACAAATGAATATTTTTATATGGATCAATTTTTCTATTTCCTTAAGTACTATTTCTTCGAAAGCTTAGCTTTTCTGATGCTATGACTCCACTATAGCTAGATGATGGCAAGGCCTAGGGACAAACAGTAATGTAAAATAAATACACCCTTTTGAATTATCAATGTGGTGGCTACGACTGCAATATCTGTGCACATTCTAAGAATATCATACATGGGAAGAAGAAAAAAACATGATATATAAATGATCAAGTTACCCGAAGTCTAGTTCAAGTTCACTCAGGATATCTTCAAAATACAGATAATTGCTTACTAAAATCCTATTATTTTAAAATCCTATGGTTAACATTCAATGGTAAATATGAAACAACAGTCAGATCCAATATTCCTCAAGCACATGGATATATCTACTGTCAGATATACTCTCAACACTTCAAGCTGTGCTTTAAAAGCATTCAGTCTCAGGCAGCAGGCAAACGCTGGTAATCCCAGTTACGTGAGACACTAAGGTGAGAACATTACAAGTTCGAGACCAGCCTGGATAAAATACTGTCTCAAAAGGAGAAGGGCTGGGGATGGGATGTAGCTCAGTGGTAAAACACCAGGCTAGCATGTGGCAGGTACTGGGTTTAGTCCCCAACACTAAAGCTAAGTTCAAAAATGAACAGACAGTAAGCATCTTGGTTGTACAGTGACAAATCTTACAGTGTCAAGGCCAACAGGAAGTCACTATTATTAATGCAGCTTCTAGGTACCTCCCTGTTCAAAGCACCACTGCATTTCACAGTGAAAAACATACAGCCTCAACGACAAACACTGAGCAAAACGTGAGGAATATTACTAACGAGGTAATAATGGGCCAAAGGCTAAAGTCACAGAACAGTTTGTGCATCCTGATTTTTCTTAACAAAGACTTAATTTTTAATAAAAAATTTCATTTGGTAAGCTTTATCCCTCCCCTCAAAACTGGGAAGGTCAAATAAAGATCTGATTACAAAATTAGCTCAGCACTTTAGGGACAATTTGGTAAGTGCTGAGCCCGCCGAGGAGCTGCTGCCTGACTTCCTCAGGGACAGCGTAGCCCTGGGCAGACCAGGCACAGCGGGCTGCCTCCTCCCGCCCAGGTGGTCATGGCCTGTGCTGAGCAGCCCATGCTCAGACTGGACGCACGCAGCCGGCCTTACTCTCCTCTGGCTTCCTCACAATTCCACTTCAGGGGACTCAGGGACCATCTCAGATGCGCTGCTGACTCGGCCCCTGCCACCAGATGGGCTGTGGGGATCTGGTAATGGGTGCCACCCTCAACACTGCACACAAAGAGCACAGGAAGACTGAGGCCAGCCGGCTCCGCCTCTAATGGAGGTCAGTAGCTGAACTCACTGGGCCATGGTGTCCACTAAAAACATGAGTGGACATAAACTCAGCTGTGACCATAAAACCGTGACTCATGCAGCTGTAGAATAATCAGCACCCCCAACACCAGAGCGTAACTGTGAGCAGCACTCTTGGCAGGACTCTGCCCTGACCTGGCGCCATCAACAGAGTGAGAAGCTCTAGGTTCCCCCCACTGCCAGAAACTCCTTGAGCTTTCAAAAGCCCCTTTGTGGCTGTGCATCATGACATCCACCTGCAGTCCCAGCCCGCGGGGGGCCAAGGAAGGAGGGTCACAGGTTGCGGCTCAACCTGGGTAACTTGGTGAGACCCCACTTAAAATAATAGTAGTAATAATAATAACAATAATAACAAACAGCCAGGGATGTAGCTCAGTATGAAGGTTCTAGGTTCGATTCCCAGTACTACCACCAAAAAAAAAATTCTTCAAATAACCTCACTTTTGGACCCAATTAATCTATGAGGCAATCCGCTTAAAACAGATGTTAATTATGTAAATCCAAACCACTGTCCATTCTTTCCCAAAAAGACTATGGAAGGATATTATGACTTCATCCCAGCATTACACTACTTCAGCACATCATACAGAAGATCACCACAGAGAGCCATTACCATCCCAAAAAAAGTCTTAAAAAAGACAGGTTGCCATTAGAGAGAATTTTGATTTCAGACATTAACACATTCCCCTCCAAAATGAAGTTCCTCTGGTACAAAACGAAGTGCCTTTGGGGAAGGGGACGGATTTGTACTTCTGATGAGTATTCCCGGAGCCCCCACGGAAACCACCACGTCACAGGCGAGGGCAAAGACTCAGGTACAGCTTATTGTCCAGGCTACTCTGCGGAACTCCCCGGTCCAGCGTGGCCTCAGGGCCGGTTCAGTTCTTACAGACTCATGGGCAGCGCCAGCCCAGCCAGGAGTTGCTTGCAGCCCCGCCCCGTCGCCAGCCTGGGGGCGAGTCACAGGCTCGTCTCCTCGCACAGCCGCACAGGGACGTTGTAGTGCCGATCGTCCTCCGCGATGAGGGTCACCACCGGCCAGTCCCTGGGCGGGTCCGTGGGGTAGACCGTGATGAACTCCTCGGTGTTGTATTTGGACAGCCGGTACACGCGGATGGTGTGGCGCACGGCATAGGCGAGGAGGAACATCTCCACCTGGAGGAAGAGAAAGGCGCGCACTGCAGCAAGCGGGCGACAACGGGCCCCAGGCGGGATCCCAGAGATCCCAGAGCACTCTGCGGCAGGTGCTGCAACCTCCCCTCCAGGGGCCCACTGCCAGTTCTTTCCCTGCTAAAAGGCAGAAAATCAAGAATGCAGCAGGTGCTTGAGAAGGGACCTGTAACCAGAATTATAAGTAATATTTACAACCCAACAACTGACAAAAAACTATCGAGGCACAGTGGGTGGCCCATGGCTGTCATCCCAGCACTCAGGAGACTAGAGCAGGAGGGTGTCTGTGAGCTCTAGGCCAGCCTGGCCTACACAGTGAGTTTGAGGCTACTCGTAACTATGTAAAACAAAAAACTCAAGAATAAACAGCTTACAAAAAGGATCTGAAAGACATTTCTCCAAAGAAGATAAGCAAAATGGCCAATAAGTACTTGGGAGCAGGCTCAGCAATATAAATCATCAGAGAAATGCAAATCAAAACCACAGTAAGACACCACTGCACACCCACCAGAATGGCTATAATCAAAACGGAAGGTGAAATGGGACACAAATTCACTGCCGGTGACAACGTACAATGCTGTTGCTGTTTTAATTTTTGACACAGGGTCTCACTCTGTAGCCCAGGCTGGCCTCAAACTTGTGATCCTCCCGCTTGAGCCTCCCGAGCAGCTGCAATAGAGTCGTGCACCACCACACCCTGCTCCGGTGCAACCGCTTTAAGCAGTCTGGCAGTTCCTCAAAAGTCTGACAGAGAACTGCCATGTGCCCGGAAACTGCACTAGTCAGCATACACCCGAGAGAAACATGCCCACAGAAAACCACCCGAGAGTGTTCCAGCAGGATCATTCATAACCAAGCAGCAGAAACAGCCCACATACCCAACAAACTGATAAATAAAACACAATATAGCCACAAATGAGATATCATTTACTTGTCAATAAAAAGGCACCAACCAATACATGGTGCAATACAGATGAATCTTAAAGCATTATGCTCAGTGAAAGAAGTCAGTCACAGGAAACTACACAGTACCCAATTCCATTTATATGAAATGTCCAGAACAGCCAAATCCAGAGAGAGAAAACAGACTCTTGGTTGGCCAGGGCTGGGGGGGCAACAAGTGACTGCTAGTGGCTTGGAGGTTTTTTGGGGAGGTGGTAAAATGATCTAAAATTAGACTGCAGTGGTGGCTACAAAACTCTCAAAAAGTGAACCTGACTGGATGTATGTAAATTACATTTTTTTAAATTTTGCTTAAAAGAAATGAACTCACCACTACAGGGTCTCAAAAAGGACCCACTTCAGTTTAATACACAAATCATGCTCTTGCAGGTCTTTTACCAGCAAGTATTTACTATGGTTCACGAGACATCAGTCATCCACATGACAAACAGAGATAACTTTTTAAAATAATCTTCTTCAGCCTGCCTAGCCTGGCCATGGCCATCAGTCTCTGCTGTTCGTTGCACCGAGGATAACGATGGGGTAGATTCTACCCACCAGGACAGCACAGAGAGGGCCCAGCTCAGCTCTGCACTCTTTATTCTGTCTGCCCTGGCGCTCAGCCGTTTAGGACAAGAGTCCATGATGTAAGCAGAAAGGTGGCACTTCAGACAGAAACCCTACTGACATCTTAACAGCCCACTAAAACCTTTTAGGGAAATGACCATACCAAACAAAGTGGGACAAGGTATGGTGACTCAACTGTTGGCTTAAAGCACAGTGCTGTTCTGGGTGTCTACATAAAACTCCAAATTTAGCACATGTGTAGAGATCCAAGAAAGGTTAGGCTCTACTGAATAGGGTAACCCCATCTCTACTTCAATGCAGCGACAGCTACCAACAGTAAATGAGACTTTTCCAAGGGCTCCACTTTATAGCCTCCCAGAGCCAAGGGCTAATGCTACCCACCCTCCTTCAGAACAAAGCTCAAGATGCTATAAACACAGCAGCAGTAAACTATCAGCACCATTCTTTGGCACACCTCACTGGGAAGAGAGAGCTCAGTCCCTTTCTCCTCAAGAGTGGGACTGCAGAAGATCAGATCACAGAGGCGTCTTCCCACTCTCTGCTTGGATCACTGCGACATGCCAGCCATGAGGGGGACACCCGGGTAGCCCTCTGAAGAGGCACACGTGGTAAGGAACTCGCCCATTAATGAGGAGTTGAGGCTTCCTACCAAGAGCACAGGTCACGGGAGTTGATCCTGCAGCCCCAGTCATGACTGCAGAAGATGGTGGCCCTGAACATCACACACAGGTGACCTCGTGACACCCTGGGCCACAACTCTCACCTGAGCTGCTCCTGAACTCCTCATCTATGAACACTATGAGACCACACTCCACGGTTAGAGCGGCTGCATTCTGAAACAACAGACTCCTGAGAGCACACCTTACCTGTTCAAGGCCACCGGTGTGTCCCACCTGGTTCAGGTGGTTTCTCAGCAGCTGTCCAGGGTCACTTGATGTGTCCCGAGCAAACAGGAGCACACAGAAAAGTGGCACATCCTTCCCCTTCTCTTTGTCATCATACAGTTCGATGGCTCTGTTCAGCATTAGAAATTTTACAGCTTCGTAGAGGCTATACTCCTCCTCCTCATTTCTGAACAGTTCGTCGCAAGCCACCTGCCTCTCCTCAGCAGTCATTTCAGCCAGGCCTGCCCACTACAGTAAAGAAGTTATGTGACAGTTAGTTATGTTGCTCTAAAAATCCCCAGTATGAACACTTCCACATTATGAATGCGAAATTATTTTCAAAAGTGGAGATCATGAGTCATCCCAATGCACACAACAGTCAAGCTCCAGTTCGAACACAGCACCCCTCAGACCACTCGGATTTTCTCACATTAATGTGAAACAGGTGTACAATGGGGTAAGGAAAGGCACAGGGCCACGCAGCCTCGGGATGGAAATTTCAGAGGAACTGGACAATCAGAGACACTGGGAGAGCAGCACACGCGTGTGGCCTGTGTGCGGGGCTGAGAAGGGCTGTACCTCTTCCCACTCCGAGGGGCTTTCACAAAACCCAATGCCCCCCATCCAAAATGGAATGCAGGGAAGGAAAATCAATGGGCTCGCCTGAGAATCAGTTTACTAAACTTACCTTCTAACCTCTTAAAAATACACATAAGCTCCAAATGTCCACTTAGAAAAGTCTCACTGACTACTGACTGAGAACAAAGCAGGTATCAAGCACTCTACTAACATAGGCCAACTCTTTCAGGGAAGAACAAATAAATCCTGCAGATAAGTGAGCTTTTAAGTAACAGTGAATAAGAGATGTCAGCCTAACAAACACCAGTCCTTATGAGTAATCAGGGACTAGGGCCCCTTTCAAAAACCTCTATAGAGTTTACATCCAAGATGAAATGTTACTGGTAATGACTACCAGAACTCTCAACAGTATTTGAGTTGAAACCTAGAACATGCTGGCCACATCCCGTAGTTTCCAGAGTAGGCCAAGATGGCAGTCAGTAGCAAGCTCTAGAGGCAGACAGGACAGAACCAAAGTCCTGCCACCAAGCAGCTAGTGGCTTCTTCAGGACCTTTAGCCAACCTCCGGGTCTTTGTTTCCCCATCTACGAAACAGGGACGATCACAGGGACATCACTCTCATAGCTGTGAGAAGAAACTAACCCTAAAACTTTCAGTGTAGAGTATACAAAAGTATCAGTACTGCTGGCTCCAGTTACTAACGAGGACCAATGCTGTTACATACTGGTAAAACTTACTCCCGTGAAATGACAGTCTAATGAGAACAGACATACCCAGTACAGCAAAAATCCTAAGGCGAAAAGGAAACTAACATGCAGTTCAGCTGTAGACTCCTCCCTGCTCACACACACACAGCCTTGCCCTTCAGCTCCCCCAAATCCTGTACTCCACTCCAGTAGGTAAAAGGAAAAGAAAGCCTCTTCCCTTTTCTCTCCCCCTTTCATTTATAGTGAAAGATAAAATACTGGGCTTCATTTGACAAAATACTTTCCAGTAAACATTTACCTTTCTAAGTAAAAATCAGATGCCAGGTATCAGGGCCTCAGCTCACTCACTCAACAAAGCATTTACCGAATGCTTGTCACGCGCCAAGCTCAGTGCTAGGCACCGGGCACGAAGCAACACACAAGAGAGTCACTCACAAAGCTGGAGTCTAAGGCTGCAGACAGACTAAACGAGAGCAAACAGATCAGCTGGGTATACACTAGGAGGACCTCCAAAGCGCAGGGCCCACCCTCCTTTCCTGTCCCTTCCTCTACTGACAAAGCCTGCAGCAATCGACAGCCCCTTCCTTTGGGCTTCCCAACGGGGAGGGCTCCAAACTGCTCAAAGCAAGCAACCTGGAAGATAGTGCAGGCCATGTCCCAGCAGGATGGCCAACCAGAAGAGACAGCAGAAAACCACAGAATTTTAAATACCAAATCAAGGGCAATCAGTACACCAAGTTCTCCCTAAACTCTATTTCACCTGAACCCTCAGGACAGTTTTCAAAGGTCAAGTTATGAAATCTACTCACTAGAAGACCATCAGGAAAGAAAACAAGTCTTCAGTAAACATAGACAGAATCTTCCCAGAAGAACTGGGAAGAATAAATATGAATTAGTATCACAGGTATTAAAAGAACTACGGACTAAACAATGATCCCTGAAACCTATAAATACAACTTGGAACAATAACTAAATTTAAGGTTTCCATTTAAGAAAGGTCTACATTTCATGACATGATACACTAACACAGGGCGTCTCCTCCACGAACACACTGGTGTTTCTCATTTTACCAAAGATCTCATGGGAGTTTCTGTTTGTTTTGCCTAAGTATCAGCCCATTACAGTCTTCAGAACCAAGAACCAAAATACGCCTTCTCTTCATCAGCTTAAGTGAATATGAATGAATCCAGAGCGCCTGCTACTGCAGACAGTGGACACTATAAAGGAGCACGGCCGTGGCGGTGGCAGACGGGAAGCCGCGCAGTCCAAACCTTGTTCCTCAGCAGCGCGAGTGACTCCTTAATTTTCTCAACCAGGTCCTCACTCCTCCCGTCGAATTTCAGTCCCAGTTTCCACTGTCTGATCCAGTGGTATCTGCTTATCAGTTTTTCTGGCAACTAGAATAGCAAGAACAAGAAGATAATAAAATAAAGTGTTAACATTCCAAGAAATCTACCATAGCTGAGCTGGAAGAAACCACGAGCCCTGCAAAACCTACCTTTATTGCCAAACTTAATCCCTGCAAGTCTGTCCTGCAGGCTGAGGGGAGAGGACCTACATCTGGAAGTCAGGAACCACATGGAGGGCTGCCAGGGTGAGGGGCAGTTTTGAGTGGGACGCACAGGTACAGTCCAGCCTGAAGGACCGCGGCCGCACCCAGGACACTGCCCAGCAGGATCGTGCAGGGGGGCCTCTGGGCTCACGGGCAGCCTCCCCATGCTCCTAACACATGGCCCCAGCAGGCAGTGCCACGCTCGGGATGAAGCCAACACCTGTTCTTTTCGTGATTAGGAAAATAAAACCTAACTGCGCGTTTTTTAAAAAATATCAACTAAAAGCAGAAAAGAAAATATTTTGGTTAAACGATATTAATGCACTTTCAAGGGGTATTCAAAATATATGGTGAATGTGTAAATTTTTTTAAATGTATTACGGTAAGACACACTGCCATGATTCATCTCAAAGTACTTCTCCTTACTTTGAACACACCTGTCCCATCGTTCTGGGGAAGGCCTCGGTCCTGAGGTCTAAAGAAGGTGTGACCCACAATACCAGGGGCACTGCTGCCGACTTCCATCCAGTGGAAGGACAGGCTTACAGAGACACCGGCGTGTCCTCATCCACCTGATTCTCTAGATCTGGTCCCCAAAATGACCATGAAAGGCAGATGCTTTAAACTGATTCAGGACACTGAGGCAGCCACCATAAAACGCTGTGCTAGAGACATGCATGCAAGACGACATCCAGAATGGCTTCAGGAAGTGGCCAGAATGGTGGCCGTGGCTGTGCTCAAAGCGAGGCGAAGACTTGCAGGGGGCTTCATGCCAATGTGCCTTCTACTGTAATACATGTTTCACTGTAAACATTCACCATATTTTTGATTGTGCCCTGTACTGAAAACTTTAAACTTTTACAGCAACTATTTTCTCATCAGCACAGTGAGATAAACAGACAACCAAGGCTACACAGCGAGACAGGGGAGCTGGCACTGTCGTGCTCGTGAAAACACGAAGGCTGAACTGCTGTGCAGCTAATTCCCTTTCTTCTGTTGTTGTTCCTCAAGTATTCATTTTGTTTCCCCCTAATTCTCAGCAGAATCTGGGGGTAAAAGGCAAGCTGAGACACAACCTGACTAACGATGGCATGGGAGTTTGGGCTCTCCCACCAGCCCTGGGCGTGTCAGGGGAGAAATCTCGTACTTGGGCGGGGCACAGGCATGTCACTCCACTGCTATAAATAAAGGAAAAAAGTTCACCTCTGTATCAAAAAGATCACTAATGAACGGCTAAATCCCACGTTATCTTACAAGGAACCTGACCTTGTCTAACAGTTACGAAAGACAGTTTGAAATAAGGCTGTACGTTCAGTTTTACTGGAACCCAAGGCTCAAACTGCAATCCTGGTTGTGCCTCCTCAATCTATGGCAGTCATGTGAAATCAAGGTGGTTTCATCTCTACAAAAAACAGAACCACACCCGGGATATAAATCACTCTTCACCCTGACCACAGCGCTGGCGATCTGTATCACTCGTTAAGCGCGGATGTCCTAGTCATCTTATTGTGACGGGAGGTTACCGCCTAAGAGCCATGAAAGCCAGCTCAGCGCCACACTGTCCTGCACATGGACAACATGTGGCAAAGCCCTCACTCTGGTCTCTCAGATCCATCACCAGGACCTAACACGCCCTCAAGTGGCAAGGGGCTGGAATGACATCCGACATGAAGCAGCAGGAGCAAGCAGAAACTCTGGCGCCACAGAGCGAGCGGGGAAACAAGGTAAATGCAGCCCAGGACATCAGCAGCGCACTCCCTGACGCGGCTCAGTGGTCTACGGAGCATGGACAGCATCGACTGAATTACTCTGGAGACCCCAGAGATCTGTGTGCACCAAGACACGGAGTTAACTTCGTCAATAGTCTCACTCGTTGGTCAATCTGTTGCTACAGTGATTATCCAATCCAGTGATTAACCAATCTCCTGCTTGTTTGCAGGAGATGGGAAATCCTGGAGAAAGTCCAATAACTTAGACATGAAAAAGAAACTATCAGTAAAGAAGAATGGAACTGGAATTCTATTTATACGGCGGAAAAGGCAAATAAATTTTGTATCCTCTCAGAATCGTAATACACAGAACACACACACAGTCATTCCTTTCCTCTAAGCAGAGACAGGACCTCTGTTAGAGTAAGGGAGATTTAAGCCAAAAAAAAAAAAAATCGCCAGATTTACAACATGAAAGCAATGATTGGAAACATTTAATAATCCAGTAGGTAGGTTCTGTGCCATTCCACTTGTGGCTAAACTATAAAGCAGCCTACTTTCTCAGTAAATGCCTATAATCCTTGTTATCACTACACAGTGCAAACAGCAAAAATGTGCCATCCCCAAATCAAACTCACAAAGGGAACTTTGACATCATGCTCTAGCAAGACCCCTGCTCTGAAGCACATCCCGTTCTTGGGGTGCCCGGCGCTGTCCTAAGAGGAACAGCCAAACTGAGCCATTTCCAAGGCTGGGTCAGGATCAGGTGATTTAACTAAGTCAAACCCAGAATGGGTTCTGAATAGAAAAGGGAAAACAGGAGGCCCAGGCAGGGACAGGAGATGAGGGGGCAGCCAAACTGAGGGCAGAAGGGGCACAGTCAACTGACAGGCACGTAACAGAGCAAGGCCGGGGAAAGCCAAGCGCAGCAGGGTGCCAGGGTCCCTCCCAAGAGGAAGGCTGCACAGAATCGCCACAGTTTCCCTTTCATACTCTGAAACCAAAGGTCACTCAGAAGAGGGCAAGATGATGTCTGTAATATGCAAATGCAGGTTTTAAATACCAAATCGAGGGGTGCACTCGGGAAGCCTTTGTCTGGACCGACTGTCCAGAAGAGGTGATGTGGGAGCCAGAGAACAAGGGGTACCCAGAAGGCGTTGCAGAGGGTGTGGGACACAGCCTGCTCGGGCACAACGGACCAGACTCCATCCCACAGCCACCTCCAGGAGGAAGCCAGTGGGGGCTGTCACCACTGAGCCTCTGGAATGAAACAATGAAGCAGACTGGGTCCAGAAGGGGCTCAAACCCCATCACACTTCTGGCGGCTGGACCAGCAGGGTGCTATTCCAGGGCATGAGGGCAAAAGAAAGCAAGTCATCTCTTTGGCAGACGTTCAGCAAGACCGAAGTGCGGTACACACACACACTGGACTCGCAGGCAGGTAGGATGTGTTTCTTCTCTTTTACCCCGGCCCTCTGGCACTTAATAAGGCTGAGATGAAAAATTACGGGCAGCTAATTAGACCTGTGCTCTCAAGAGAAAATACACTGGCTGAAACACATCTAAGAGGGAAGAAACCGGAAAAAGCACTGGAGAATTCCTGAACTATCTTGGCACTGTTCACAATAAGTCAGGGAAACCACAACACAGCCCTGTGATTCACATGAGCAACAGATTCTAATGTGAACCAGAGACTTAATGCTGTTTTTATGAGGGCAGATGCCGTAATGCAAATAGACCCTGTTACTAGAAGAGGAGGGGTACTGGGCTTTACTTACTTTTTTACGGTTTACTTTATACTGTTGCACTATTTGCAGCAGCTTTTTAAAAAATATAAAAATTTAAATTGAATGTCAGTTAAATACATCTAAAGAGTCCCTTAAAGATTTAAAAGCAAAATAAGCTTAAACTGAGAAGAACTGAATGCCATAATCAATAGACTAAGCTATGGTCATCCAGCAGACGGCAAATTCGCCATCCGCTTCCCTAGTGTGGCACGTGTCCTCCCAGGGCATGCTTTTGCTGACTGACCCACAAGTCTGAAGGAGTCTACTATTACTGCTACTAATAATTACCATCAT
The DNA here is from genome assembly GCA_004027295.1 of Dolichotis patagonum. Lineage (NCBI taxonomy): Eukaryota > Metazoa > Chordata > Mammalia > Rodentia > Caviidae > Dolichotis > Dolichotis patagonum. The sequence continues at coordinate 144,091 of PVJX010000977.1, forward strand.
TTGCGAATGAAAAATCAGCTTATATATCAATTTCTTTTGCCTCCATATTAAAGAAATAAGCTAAAATCTGTTGAAGATTTTAAGATCTCTGCTGAGACTTCAATGTCCTTCCTAGACGCTGTTTTGACTGTTTATAGAAGTGTTGATTTTACACTGGTTTGTAGACTGGATCATAATGAAAAGGTCGATCCCCCACCACCAGTCCTAGTGTTGCCCTAAGAGCTTAGCCAGGAATAAGTTTCCTTTCAGAGTTCTCTTTTTATGGCTTCTCAGTCTTCTGGCTAAGATCAAGTGCATTATCTGTTATCAGTTCATAAAAGTCTTCTTCATCCCCAGTAAACATCCTGGCTCCTTCCACCGCCCCTGGAGTGAGATGAACATCTTGCTCACACACACGTGCTACTGAGGATGCACACACGGAGCTCAGCTCAGCCCTGAGGACAGGCTCTGGCCACCCATTTCACAGAGGGCCTGTCACCTTCTGATTCACAGGAGCATCCGTCCCTCCTGTAGCACCGCCAGGGCTATTATCACTGCTGGCCGTCACATTCCAGGAGGACACACAGTGGGCCTGCAATTAAAATTCTGCTGCCCTTGTTCCTTTCATAGGTCACTTTCGGGCAGATCTCCCACAGCTAGCCACTCCGGGCGAGGGTGATTATTTTCTTTGTGGAGGACTTTACAGATTTTCTTCCAATTAATGTCACACTATCAGTTTCACCAATCATTCCTGTATATCAAAATCTTCCAGGATGTTCTATCACCCAACCTATCGTGCGAAAGTCTGTCTGTCAGGACCCATGGTCCCCAGTGTATTTCTACTCTAGGGCAGATTTAAAAAACCAGGGTCAGGCCTGCGTGGCTTCTCTCCACGGGATGCGACACATCCCACCATGCAGAGAGTACTGATCTTTGAACTGTAGTTACAACCAAAGACATGTGGATTCTAAAACTCTGGCAGGTTCTCAAATAGTAAAATGTACAACACCTAATGAAAACATCAAAACACATCAAACTGTTCCTAAGTGCCTTTCACAAACTCTAAACACCTAGCTTCCAGTTTAACAGAACTGCTTCAGCCTTATCATTTCTCTTTTTAGGAAATAGCAATTACTTCTGGTCACTTCACTATGTGAAGTTATCCCAGACACACCACCTGGATCAAGCCATCGGCTGACATCACCCTGCAGACGCGGGCAGGAAAGGGGAATCTCCTCTCAAAGCCACCCGACTGCTGCAACAGAGCGTGCAAACCTGCCGCGACAGCGCGTACCAGCGTGAGGTCGGGGTCCCGCAGCCAGGGGGGCAGCTCGGCCGGCTGGCTCATCGCCTGGAACAGCGTGGCCCGCAGCGCACAGTAATTGTCCCCACGGACTCGGCGGATTGAGGTGAACTTCTGAGAGACCTCCTCATAGCCCTGGGAGAAAGGAGCAAAGAATTCAGAATAGTGGTTACAAACGTCAGGCAGTAGTAAGAGGCCCATTCCTGTGGAAATATTTGCCCCAGACCACTGGAAAAATGGGAAGAAGACGAGCAGAGTCCTTCTTATAAAACATTCCAGTTCCTCTTTATTGTCCCATGTACTCTAAATAGAGTTAGAAGTGATAAAGCATCAGCTTATGTAAGAAACACAACAGACCTGACCTACAAAGTAGTAACAATATTCGGGCACCAGCCACCCCACAGCTGGAAGTCTAATGGCCCTTTCTAACAACTTCTAGAACACTGTTCACTGACAGCATTTTAAATAAAGGTTTAAACCAAGATGCCCATCAACCGCAGAGTGGATGAAAAAGATATGGTATTTTTATACAATGGAATATTAGCTATGAAAAAGGATGATCTTGAGGCCTTCATAGGTAAACAGAGAGGATACATTAGTGAAATAAATAAGAATCATATTTATATGTATCACATTGTGTCTCTAGTGTAAAAAGTAATAAGAAATGTAGGAGTAATAAAACCCAAAATGTGTAATTGCTACTGTAAAAAAGAGAGGAAAAGTGCTCTAAAGGATATAACTGCATGTAAGTTTCAGTGTGTAAGATGAATGACCATATTGCTGTTTTTGTTAGATCGTGAAGCAGAACTGTTAACAGTCTCACTGTTTGAATGTCTACTTTGTATGTTTTAATTTTGTAACTTGAACAACTATTTCCAAGATGACAGAATGTAATTTACCAAGTAGTGATTTCTTAGTGTTTTTTGTTGTTTTCTTTTTTCCTTGGAATTCTGTATTGTTGCTACCGTTTTTTCTGTTTTTTTTTCTCTTTAAATAAAATTTAAAAATAAATAAATAAAGGTTTACCCTGTGTTTAAATCCCAAATTCTCTTTGATGAACAGGAAAAAAGAGATACACTACCCTCACACCTCCATATTAAAAAATACAGGAAACCCCCAATGTCTAAGGCATATGTATACAGGTACAGACACACACACATCTTAGTCCTCGGAGCATAAGAATAATTTTGTCATCAAGACACAAACAGAACCATGTTTACTCTTCAGAAATGTTCTATTGATGAATTACTAAATTTTATAAGTATTATATTAAACAATGAGTACTTAACAGGAAAATCACAAAAATAAAGTATTGATTTTTTAATATTTATTGAGTGTCTAGAAAAATGCATCAAAATTTTCAACATCGATTGGTTTTTTTGGTGCACAAAGTCCAAAAAAGAACATCAAAGATAAATTTCCATATGCACTACAATGAAAATACCAAAGCACTCTACAAAAAAATAATCTCTACCTTAATTATCACACCAGCACAGTCTGCAAACTTGACAAGAGCATTTTCCACACACACATCTCTTACACTGACACCATGTCCTTTGCTTTCCTGGCCTTATTGTAGGACATACTTAACATCTCGGTTGTCTCACTGTTATGTCAGATTCTCATTACACAAAGTATAGTTAACAGGAACATAAGATATCAATAAATTAATACAATATTAAGATGTATTATGTTTAGACATCAGCATTTTCACATAAGCTCTGTACTTCCTTATAAAACCTAAAAGACAGCAAAAGAAATAAGTCTCGTTATGAACCACAATGTGAACACAGAAGTCTGCCACACAAACACGCTTTGCTTTGACCGCACACCCACAGCTCCACACACAGGTCCTCCTTACACTGACAGGTATCGCTTACACTTTCCTTTGCTATGTGGCAGTTTTGTCGCCTCTCTTCTCTTCCTGTTTTGTCAGGAACTTCCTACTATATTGTGCAACATGCACTTAGCAGGGAAATAAGACGTCAATAAAATAAAATATCGAATATGTAATGAATGCTAAGAATAGACATCAACATTTTCACATCAGCTGTTTACTTTCTTATAAAACCTACAAGATAACAAAAATAAAAACTGGGCGTGGTGGCACAAGCCTGTGATCCCAGCACTGGAAGGCAGAGGCAGGAGGATCACTGTGAGTTTGAGGCCAGCCTGGGCCACAAAGTGAGATCAAGGCCAGCCTGAACTGCAGTGAAACTCTGTATCAAAAAGACAAAATAAACAAATGCGCACGTGTCCGCGCGCGCGCACACACACACACACACACACACAGTCTATGTGAACTACAATGTAAACACACACTAAAGCACCACAGAAAGAAGCTTTGCTTCAGCTGCCGCTCCCACAGAAGTCTTCACACAGGACAAGTGCATGGTCCATACACAAGCAGCGCTTACACTGATAGCACGTATGTTTTGTCTTCCTGTACCTTCTTGTAGGGCACCATTAACATCTTTGTTGTTCTCTGCTGTAGGAGTAGGTCTTTGTGATGCTGCACCTGCCTGTTCACCTGGCAGCTCGCCAGTGCTCCACAACTTTTTTGCATAGTTCCCTAAGCAGAAACTTTGTTTTTCCTCTGCTGTAAATGATCTCTTATGAGCTCCAGTGCCAATCCTCTAAGAATATTTCCCATTTGTTATTTTCCTTGTAAACTATCAAACCACTTATGCCACACATGTTTACGACTGAGTAAACCACAACCGTTGGCTGATACTCTGGGTTTCAAGGGACATCACAGTTGCTGCATAATCCATCTACAACATCTACTCTCCTCTTGGTTTTGCTGTAGAAAGATCCCATCGCAGGCTTCCACTTTGTCGAGGCTTCCCTACCAATATTTCCATCACGGTGCAACGTGGACATCAGCAGTACCAGTTTGCTTTTCTTTGCCATATGTAAGTCCAATGCTATATCTTTCTGAAATTCAAACACTGTACTATACAATTCTCTGTTTTTACATTGCAACATTTCATTTGGAATTTCTGCTTTGTTCCTGCATAGAGTCTCTGTGCTGGTCAGTGTGTGCTCTGTTAGCAAATGTAACATCAACTGGAAGCCAGTAAACCAACTGTCGAATGTCGCATTCCAATTAATTTGGGCGATGGGAGCACAAGTCTGTTCACGACACTATTTGGTTTATTACTGTATGAGCAAGGACCTGATGGCTGAGGTCCAGGATAAGTGTCTACAATGAAAGAATAGTTCTTCACATCTATAAGGGCATAAATTTTTAATTCCATATTTTGAGTCATCGTTCCTCCATAATTTTTTTACATTCCTGCGAACACATGAAAAACCTGTGCTGCGTGCAGCAGACCCATGAATTCTTTCGGTCCAGCTAGCAAGGTGTCATAAATACACTTTTTAATACGGCTATTGGTGCATACAGAGCTTTTTACTTGCATTTCAGCCTCCGTCTATTTCACAAGCCTTGTAGCATTTTGCCTGTTCCAATTTCCAACACTAAACAGTGCTGGCGGTCTCTCCAATGCCTTTCACGCTGCCAACACACACCCCCCCCACTATATTTTTGGACCTAGTTTTAACATTGGATTGCTCTATTTGGTTGCAAGGCCATTTTGTAACATTTTGACTAGCCAAATATGTACTCACATTGCTGTTTTCCTCATCATCTGAATCAAGGAAGCCTGCATACCCTGTGTCTATATCAGTTGATTCCTGATCCATCTTACTGTCACAGAACTTAGGCCCACACAGCCAATGTCAAAGTCATCATCATCTTCTTCATCATCATCATCATCATCATCATCATCATCACACCCACACACTCTCGTTATGAAAGCACGTTACTTTACCATAATGGGTCACCTTCATCATCCACGAATGAGTAATCTGATGACTCAGTGTTGTTTTTTTGGTTTGGTTTGGTTTGATTTGGTTTGAGACAAGGCTTCACTACACAGTTCAGGCTTGCCTTAAACTCATTTTGTAGCCCAGGCTGGCCTTGAACTCACAGCCATCCTCCTGCCTCAGCCTCCTAAGTGCTGAGACTGTCACCACACCCAGCCAGATGATTCACTTTTGACCTCCTCCAAAATTTTCAAGTCTGGTTTTTCATGTGCCATTATACTGAATTGCACTACTTCTACCAGAAAAATCTAACGAAAACTTAAAACAAAGCCTGGTGTGAATGGACCCTCTGTGATGCTCGGGTAAAAATACACAAAACCAAAGTATAAAGGTAGTTCTAAAGTCTGTTTTAACACTTTTGCACATGTGTACAGTCCTTGCCATTCATCATACCAAGTGGGTAACACACAGATTGCCCTCTGTATGCCTCAAGGAAAGATACTGAGACACACAACTGGCTACAAATTTACAGCAGAAAAGTAAGGGATGGGTCCACTGAATCCAAGCTTATGCCTCAAGGGAAACGGGAATGCATTCTAACAATGCATGTTAGCAATTTCACCCCTGTTCAAGCATCACAGAGTATACTTGTACACCCCTCAATGGCACAGCTGCCTATATGGCTAGGTTATATGGCTTTGTCCTGGCAACTGGTAGTAGTATATACCTAAGAGCCATGATGAACAGAACATCATACAATTAAATCAAGCACAAAAGAAAACCAGGTAATCAAAAGACAAAGTAAACATGAGCTGTATGAGGCTGCTGCCAGTGTGATGCTGCATACTGCTGTACAGTACGCTTTCTAAAATATGACAAAGTTAGTAAAAACATAACACAGAAGTCACTTGTTATTAAGTATTATATACTATACATAACTGTAAGTGCTCCATTTTTACATGCCTGGCAGTGCAGAAGGCTTGTTTACATCAGCATTACCACCAATATCTGAGTAATACGTTGCATCACAATATAACCATGGCTGCATCACCAGGCAATGGGAATTTTTCAACTTCATGATAATTGTACAGGACCAACACTGAATATGTGGTTTGCTGATCACAACATTATGTGGCACATTATTGTGTATGAGTATGTAAAAATCTACAAGCTAGAAAATGACCGGTTAATTCTGTTGCTTTAAAAAAAAAAACAAAGTGGATTGAAGTTTTACTCTTGCTCAGTCTGGAAGTACATAAATGGTCAGCAGCCAGCTTAACCACTCAAAAGTAGATTATCTAAATGAACCATGCTAAAAAACACAGACACCCAGCGACTGTGGCCCACAGGCACACGTGATGCTCAGTTTTTCCCACTGGGACTGACCTGCTCGCTGGCCAGCCAGGCCTTCCACACATCCTGCTCTTCTGCCCCTACTTCCTCCCCCGCACTCACACAAAGGAAGAAGTGTCACGGGAAGTAAGCACCGTACGGACCACCCCACCCTCACAGTGAGTCATTTTCAAAGTCCGTGTCACAGGACAATGTTCTAACATGAACACGAAAGTACTCCTTTCCAATAGTAAAATTTTGAAGCGCTCCATTTGTATTTTGCAGTCCCAATACTGCCATATACAAAAGATAATAAGGGAGCTGCAGACCTACTAATATCCACTTGTTCCCTCTGGTGGGTCCCTATTTATCCAAGGAATACTGACCAAAGAAAATTCAACACAGCTACACCTTTCTAAATATATAAATTAGGTATCTACATTTTAAAAACATGCTACTTCAGAGATGAATCAAACTTTTTAAAGTTACAGAATTACACACACTTATGTATGTCCAAAAGAATATTAAAACAGTAACAACTGGGCAAATAAGAACTAAAAACAGATCAAAGCTGTTACCAGGCAATTATGCCACAGGTCCTGACAAGATGCTTCTCCAACTGAGATGCTGTAGTTATCGGGTTACTGAAAGAGGCCAACTACAGGGTCACAGCTTTCTTAGATGTGATCCCAGAGGAAAATAATTTGAGCAAGACTTCCAAAATATGGAACATTGGGGTAATGCATCACTGAAATGCAAAATGCCAACTTTTTAAAATACATCATTTAAAGAGATCCAAGCCATAATATAAAGCTACAGGCTAGTGAAAGCATTTCTTGGAAAGCTTTGAAAATACTGTTTTGATATCTGGCTTTCTGGTTACCTAGTCTGGAAGTTAGAAGAGCTTATGACTGACTATCAGTCAGAAAAACTATCTCTAGTAGATAGGAAATGTATTCAAATTCATAATGTAAACAACCCAAAGAGAAAAACAGGCAAAAGACACAATCTAGAGGTCACAAGAGGTAGTCAAAGTTTTAGGTTGACAGCTATTGTTACACTCTTATACTTTCAGAAATAGCAGCTATTTGCCATGGTTCAGCCTATTAAGGTAGGATTGCCTGGGGTGCATCCTAAAGGTGGGGTCCATAGGCCCTGCTGCTCCCTCTGGCTGAGGTATCTGAGCCAGCAAGACCACATCATGGGAGCCTCTGATATCATCCCACAGTCTTAGAGGTGACCTCAGAACCCCATGCATTGCCACTCCATGCAGCGGAACTAAAAATGAGCAGTCCTGGGACACTGCCAGCTGAGAAAGGCACCCCAAATGGACACCACTGGGAAGCCAGCTCCGAACAGCACCATCATTTAAGTGTTTTTCAAATAAATTTAAGTTACTAAATAACTGATACTGGTTCTATATTAACACTATGACTTCAGACAAGCCCCTTTTCTTTAGAGTCAGTTTCTTCATCTCTAAAATTAGAACAAAGTCTGCTACCAGTAGTCTTAACCCACATCTAAAAATATAAAATGACATGGAACTTAAGACAGACCGTTCCAAAGACCTGAACGTGTGTACCCTGGCTGTACCTTTTTCATACACGTGGCTTTCTGCGTATTGCCCCTCCACTCCTTTTTGCAGTAGTCCATTATGTCCATTTCAGGAGCCACACTCAGTCTGGGTTCTGTTAAAGAATCAAAAACAAAAACAAAAAAGGTAACGAACCAAAGCGCGATCAAAATAATGGCGCGGCTTTACTCAGGGTTCACCCTTCCCACCTCACACTCTCACTTCGTTTAAAAGGTCCAGAATCCCCCACTGCCTGCCCACGAGGCCAGACTGCCATCGCTGCACCCAGGGAAGGGCACGGTGTCTCAGTGGGTCCCCTCTTGTCACCAGGGCCTCCAGACCGTCCTCCATGAGGCGGCCAGCCGGGGATCCCAGCTAAACCCTGAGTCAGACGACAGTGCTCTCTGAGTTCAGGGCACTTGGGGGGCCTCCTGCCCCTCTTCTCATGGGAGAGAAAGCCACACCCGTTGCACCCCCAGAGACCCCCACTCCCCACAGCCCCAGCCACAGCCCTCCCTGGCCTATCGTACACTGCTGGCCACTGGTCCCCAGGCGGCAGCCCCACCGTGTCCAATGCTATCACAGCCCCACGCACCACCTTCGCTTCTCTCCCTCGTTCTCTCCTCTCAGTGTTATCAACACCTGGCACATTTTTATGTAAACACACACACACACACACACACACACACAAAGGTAGTGTAACAGGAGCCCCTTGAGGACGAGGGCTTTGTTTTGCTTCTGAGTCCTCAGGATCTGAAGCTGGACCAGCCCACAAGTACCCACAAATGCTGCCCGCAGCACAAACGCAAGCCTCATCCGTGAGAAGGCGCTCCTACAACTGTAATTAGCAATTTACATTTACTGCACAAAGAGACAACCTGTAGTGTAACAAAAATACATTTAACTGTCTATAATTGATATATCTATCTATCCTGCCCTGATCCCAAGTAATCAAAAATAGCAAAGTTCTCACTGTTAGCTGATCCACAGATTTTGACTCTAACACCACATTACCCAAAATTATAAATACAACTCATGATCAAACAAATATTACAGGTTTTAGAAGCAAAAAAGGTTTTTAGATTTTCCTTATTTAACTTATATGTGGAGATTTAACCTATATGTGAGGTGTATGTACACACACCTATGCAAAGCTAGTATGTATATTTCAGGAGGAAAAAAAATGAAGAAAATGAAGTAAATTCCTGGGTACCTCTTGACTTCCTTTGTAAATTATTAGAAATAAGGGTTTGAGTGAAGATTTTGAGACACACACCCAGAAGTACTTCTCAATTTACTTACTGAGGAAGTTATATATGTGTTTTTTGAGCTGGAGTCAACAAACAGTTACTGAGTGTGTCTGGCATATGTCAAATCCTGAGCTAGGAAATGAAACTCATAAGGCAACGAAGATACAGACTGCCCTGAAGGGCCTCACAGAGTACTGACAAAGACCACAGGCACTCGAGCCAGGATGTGACAGACACCAGGATGGCCAGGGCACGGTCGGCAGCCAGAAACCCTCCCTGCAGCTTAAGGAAGTCAAATCTTGTAAACTGTAAGAATCGCCTACTTTCAGTCAGGCTGGTGGTACATGCTTGTCATCTCAGCACTCAGGAGGCTCAGGCAACAGGATCGATGCAAGTTCAAAGCCAGCCTGGGCTATGAAGTGAGTTTGAGGTCAACCTGAACTGCATAGTGAAACCTTGTCTCAAAAAGACAAAAAAAAAAGAATTGCCTACTTTAAAAAAAATACTCACTGTGAATCCTTATCCTTTCATGAAGAAAATAAACCTTTTACACAAAAGGAAAAATTATACATACATTAGGATTAGCTTAAAAACCAAACAGACCCCTGAGGTATAAATATATAGACATCACCTACACCAATGCTGTACAACCAATCTTCAAAGGCTTTGCATCTTCTAAATTCAAGAAATATTTTTTGTGTCTGCTTAGTGCAAGGAAGTTTTCTGTGCTTGCCTTTCCACGCCTTTCCACTTACCTCCCCCCAAATCAAGAAGAACTATAATTGTACACATAGTGAGAATACACTTCCTGCTTCCCTCTCCGCTGCCAAGAGACATGCTCATAAACACGTGCACACGTGTGCACGCACACACACACACACCCCCCCCAAGACCTGGCCTGTGGGGGGGAGGTGCTGGGGCCTCACACACGTAAGAGGTCAAGCCACAGGTCACCGTCTCACACTGAATCAGAGCCCAGCATGAGGAGGAGGGACAGGAAACTGGGTGCCGGCATAGCTGGCAGCATCGAAACCCTGCCTGAATTCCCATCTGGCCACTGCTCTCAGGAGGACTCCAGAAGCCACTGCACGCCTGGCCAGGCTGGGAGCAGGAGGGGAAGGCCAGCAGCTCACCATGGGCAACAGTCCCTTTCTTTAACTGTCAACTGCAGGCTCTGACTTCCATTTCTTGGAAAGAATGTCTCTATACACCAGAGTGACAAACAATGAAGCTGAAATAACCAAGGAGTTTGGGCTTTGATGACCAGATGAGTGACAAACACAAGGATCAGACCCCGGGAAGGCAGAAAATTAACATCCCTCTGGGAGGCTGGGACCCTCAGCAGACAGACTGGAACAGGAACCTCAAACTCTTTCTGAACTGGGGCAGAAAGGAAACAATGTCAGCTTTAAGAACACAGGTTTCTGTCAGAACCACTCAACTTCACCATGCGCAAAAGCCACTGAAGACAGTGACTCACCTAAGAAGCTGGCAGGTCAGGTTCAGCCTCAGAACATGGTTCTCAGACCCCCTGAAAAGGGGAAGAAGTTTTTTCCTTAAAGGAAAGAGAAGCTAAGAACCCTTTCTGCCTCAGTCTGCACCCCGCTTTGGGGGAGAGGGCGCTGCCCAAGGAGGCTGATTCAGGACAGTGAGCTTAGCACGGCCCCACGGAGTGGGAAGGGATCCATTTTACTCTCGTCCTAAAAACAAGTTACCAGGGCTACAGAGGCGCTTGCAGGTCGTGTGAGACGCAGCGCTGGATGGAGAGTATCACAACAGAGAGAGAAAGCTGGGGGGCCCCCTTGGCAGTCTTGATGGCTGAATGCACACACTCCTCAAAGAACAGGATTCTGGGAGGGGAGTGATGTGGGAAGCCCCGGCAGAGGAGAGCGGGGGGGTTTTCATGAGGCCCAGGACTAGGCCAGGACACTATGAAGAACATCTCTCCTCTGGTCTCCACAGGGCAGAGGTCACTAATTCCCGCTGAGGAAGACTGGAAAATAGTATTGAACGCTTACTGCATACATCTATTCCTAATTACAGTAACACTCTGTGACCCACACATGAACAGAAGCCGGGTCTCAAAAGCAACAGGAGAATACCTAAAGCCGCACAGCTCTGGAGAGAGAAAGCACCTCTGCACGTTATCTGTGCAGCATCCCCTCAGCCTCTGAGGGCCTGTGAAGAAGGATGTGCTTTGTTCAGAGCCCTGCAGGCCACCTCTCACCAACCAGCAGAGCAGGAGGACCACGGCCTGCCCCCGCCATGGGCCTGACCGGGGGTGGGAGTGGGGAGTAGCTCTCATAGGGAAGTGCGTAGGATGTGAAATCACAGAAGCAACAAACAGTGCTACAGAGCCTCGAGCTTTCTTGTTAGTCAATCAGATTCGCATGGTCATCTGTGTACAAAGATGCACACGGCCAGCTTCTCAGCAAGTCCTTCAACTGGGAATGAAAAACGCATTTCAAATCTGAGCTCTCCATCTAAGCATGTAAATAAATCCAGAACTGAGAGACGGTAGCGCTGAAAGATTAAACCTATCCTCACAGGTACAAAAACAACGTGAATATAAAGAATACAAAGAATAACAGCATTAAAACTTTAAAACCTCAGGAAACAGTCTTCCTCTTAAGCAAAATGAAAAACCATTGAGAATCTTTCCTAGGAAGTATATCCACATTGTATGAAAATAGATAGATGGGCTTAACTGCATTTTCTACTAGACAGTAAAAACTCTATAAATAAAACAATTCCAGACATACCTGATGCCCCTCTTTCATGTATAAGCAATTCTTTCTCCTTTTCTATTTCATCTGCAGCACGGTACATGTCCTCCTCGCTGAAATCACACCAAAGTAGACATTTTCAAACACTGTGGCACTGACATTTTCTGTTGCATCACAATAAAAAGCACTTACAAATGTATAGGACACTAATGGTCTAGTTTTTCACGTTACAAGGCAATAATTACAAAATAAGGGATCTATCCTAGATGCTCTTGTTTCTATCTCACCACTGTTCCACTTTAGAAGTTAAAGTGATACAATTTATATCATTCTACTGTCTACATGGCTCTAAGGTCACTTAATTAACATCTATTAAAGCCCTAGCTATATGTCTGGACATCTTAGCATGAATCTATCAGGGAAACTCCTGAAATGACTCTGTCAAGTTTCAAGGATGGGAATCATAATCGGAATACAGTACAACTGCCAACGTGCAGTACACGTCACGCAAATCTGACACTAGGTATTCTAATATCAAGAAGAGAGCATCAATTAGGGCAAGTCTCCAAAGCTAAGGATCCCTTTGAGATTACTCCTATCCCCTAACCTTCACAGTCAAGGGGTCCACATGCTGTCGCTGCAGAATGGTAACTGAGCCAGGCCAGGAAGCAAAAGGCTGGTGGAAGAGCAACTGTGGAAGGCAAGCGAGCAAGCCCAGCGGAACCCCAGAAAGGCTTAGCAACTGGAGGAACTAAGTTCTTCTGATGGTACACAGAGCTAAAGACAAGGAGACCAGTTGACACCCACGTAAGGAGCGCTTAGATCCCCAATTCCCTAAGCCCACACCACACAGCATGGAGGGCCCTCCAGACACCACAGTACTGGAGGAGAAGGAGCTTATCAGATGAGGCACTCCCTCCAATTCCCTTATTACTCTACAGCCCAGTACGAGTTGGGGAAAGAAGAAGGGGTAGCACGAAGCAGCGGTGCTGGGAGAGGTGAGACTCCCATGCCCTGCTGAAGCCTGTCAGTGCGTCCCAACACACAGGACCAACGTCAGAATCTGCACAGCCGCCATCAGTCACCTCTGGCCCGAATCCCTTACTCACCTCTGATCTAGCACACTGCAGTCCCAACCCTGCCCAGCGGAGCACAGGTCCTCTGCACCTGCGATGAGCCCCAGGCGTCCTCTCTGCTGCACTGTCTGGCTCCCTATCTGCCCCACCCAAGGCACACCGTGGGGGTGAGAACTCTCCAGACAGCAACAGCCAGAGCAAGCGGGGCCCAGTTAGACCCTCAGAGATTAACCACTCTCCCCCCAGCCCTTATTAGCTGTGACAACAGCCTCTATAGTAATGACACCTCTCAGTGCCTAAGTTTAACCACACATAAGAAGGACAGTAAGAGTGTTCCTGTCACCTCACAGAACTGCTGGGAGAAACAGGCATGTGTGAAATAACTACTATGCTAAGAGTTAGCTATTCTTATTAACTCTCCTATCTATTTATTGGAGCAGAGTATTAGAAGGAATTGTGGGGGGCAGCCCTGGGGATGGCACCTAGGGTCGCAGGCAAGCGCTGCACCGAGATACAGCCCCCACCTCCGGCCATTTCTATACTTTTCATTTTATTTTTTTCTTTCTGAATAAATGGGGGGGGCTGGTTTAATGAAGTGGGGATGAGGAAACAAATACATCAGAAAAGGCACTTCTGACTACTGTGAGACCTCAAGTAGAAGATGTGGACTCACTCACAGAGCCCTTGCCAGAGTTAAAAGCAAACAGGAATCTGATTCTAGAACTATTGATCAAAGACCTAAAATAAAACGCAATCAAATGTGTTCATTCTTCTCTCAGAACTACACACCCTTAAGTCCCTTCCTAGCTTTATCAATGAGACACGTTCTCATCCTCTAAAACAGTCGCCTAAGCAAACCACACTCTTAATATTAGCAAAAGCATGTCTCTGGGCAAGGCACTTCCTCAACCCTGCCCTCGGTTTTCTCATATTCACAATGAGTAGACAAGATGATCTCTGAGCCATGCCTCCCCTACCAGTGCTGACTGTCTACACAGACGCCTGTCACTAAAAACAGCACTGCAAGCCAGTGTTTTGGCTTCTCTGCATGCGTGTTCAGCTCCACTTTGGTTCCCTTCCTTTTTACTCTACGAAAACAGAATCACAACACCCATGCCCAGAGGATGGTCTCCGTACAAGCATCTGACCACCACACAGAAACAAATTCCCACAAAGGCCAAAAAGAAGAGAAGGAAATGAAACAGAACAAACCGGAACTCGATGCAAAGAGAAGACAGGATAGAGATTACTGGAAATAAAAAGCAGTGATTCAGAATTCAGTACACAAAAAAAGCAAAGCAGAAACTGATGAATAACAGACCTACAGTATATGCAAATTATGCAAATCACTTTGGCCACAAGTAGATTTCACTCACAGCCTGTGTAAGAATGTTTGTTAACTTCCTTGGCCAAGGACATGTGGAAATTATAAATGACCCTGAAAAACAATCCCAAAACTGCATCTCTCTGATGAAAAGTATGAGCTTTAAACCTAAGTGATAAAACAAAGCTCAACAAACATGGAAAGAAAGGCACTGAACAGAAGGAAAAATTAATCCACCTACTGTAAGAAAAGAAAAATAACAGTAATTTTGTTTTAAAAATACGTCAAAACTTTGCCTTAAATATCAAAATATTAAAGTGGAAAATAATGACAAAATGAAATTATATTTAAAGGTGGTGATGTAAATTAGAAGTGTGATTTGAAGTTTTGTTATGGGAAGAAAACACAGTCGAACAATAAAAGAAAAAGAGATATTACAAAATAAAGTAAAATTGGAGCTGAACAACTCCAGAATAGGTAACTTTGTCTGCTGAGTTGGGGGCAAGAAGGTGACCACTCCGGAAAAAGAAAAAAAAGAGGCCACTGAAGCCCACAGCCCCAGATAATCAGTATCAAAGGTCTTTCAGAAAATATAAACACAGCTAGAAAAGTGGAAAAGACATCACCGTCAGTGACTCAACTTCCTGGCATGTGAGTCACAATTACATTGCTAAATTAAATTTCAGAGCCAAAATAATAATCCCTAGTCAGAAAATTAATTTTATGCCACTATTAAAAAGTATATTTTTATTAATGCACTATGCCATTAAAGTATATTGCCACGTTTCCACTGAACCTGTTCTCCTAAGTTAGAGATGAAATATTTTAGTAGTAAGATAATATACCATGCTGAGTAAGCTATATGATACTGCATACTAAATTATAACTGGTAACTGGTGCTCTCTTCAAAGACCTCCACACTAACAAATTTCTGAACACTTTTTTTCTCACTATAATAAAGATAAAGTTATACTATTTCTAAAAGTAAAAGCTGAAAGTTAAAAGCAGAGCTCAGTGAAGCAGAAGACATTTCTGTGGAGCTAATTTTTCAATTTTTGATGAAAGCAAAAGTGTAAAGAGAATTCCAATAGCCACACACAAAAGCTAACAAGACAGAACTTTAATCACCATTATGAACCTCTGTACCAAATGCCCGCAGTTGTCTAAAAGAACTGAGTAATGGCTTTCTTCACCTCTCTGAACTTGAGCCCTGCAGTTCCTGCTCGACTTGGCCTATCCTAGACTAGTGGCATGGGCAGTGTGAGTGAGACAATCAACCAGTATGACAGCGACACATCTTCCTACACAGACGCAGCCAAAGCCAAGACCACTCAAGCCAGCCCTCCGCCACTGCTGAGTGGCCAGAGAAGGGTGAACACCACAGTAAATGCAGGAAAGTACCGGCACCCAGGCCAAAATTCCACCCCCCTCTCGCAAGTGGACTTTCCATGACTGGTTCATGTGGCTGTGTGTGACATCCTGTGGTATGCAGGTCACCCTCAACAAGGATGTCTGATTCCTAGATACCTCTTAGCTTGATCCCTGAGGCAGGCTTTCTCTGCCATCAGATGGGACAGGAGAGGGAATTGCTGTTATCTGCAGTCTAAAACTTATCTCCACTCTATACACTAGGAGCTCAGGGTGGGATAGAAAAGATTGCACAGGAGTAGGCTTAGTACACCCAAGAACAACGGTTTTACACTTTCGGGAAGGACTTACAACCCTCTGGAGGATTCAACTTCATGGGACTTCAAACAGTACATTCCCACAAACAGCTCCGAGCCCCAGATTCAAGTCCTGTCACACCCTCAGGCAGAATGAGAAGCCATGAACCACGTTCTGGAGAACCAAGCTAAGGATAAGCAGCAGACATAGCAGGAATCAAATGCCAACAGTATAGCAAGCAGGAGATAAAGAAAGCACAGGAGACCTGCTAAGAGTGGGGAAAGAGCGTCCAGAAAAATCAACTAATCTGACCGAATATAAGACCTCTTCAAACGTGACCCTGAATTATCCTGTGAGCTATCCTGGGGGCTTGTCTGAGAGACACCAGGCAACCACAGCTCTCAAACAACCAAAATTAAAAACTAAAACTGCAATGAGACTGAGAAAATAGCTTGCCCATGTGGTTTATATCCTACTTGTCTTCCTGGTGAATCACAATGAGCTTGTTGAATAAGAATCGGAGTAACCTGTGCTGTTAGGAAACAAGCCATCCCTCATGGCTTCAAAGAGTCACAGCCCAACACATAACTCAGCTGCAAAAGATGGGCAATGATTTGTATGCATAACTACTTTCCAGGCAATGTATTAAAAATGACTCCATGGAATATCTTAAAACATCAATAGTCTTCTTACGTTGCATATTTCCATCTGCAAACACGTTAATTGATTCTATCTGGTTGGAAAGAAGAGCCTTGGCGCCAGTGACTAAAAAACATTTTAAAAGGATGTTATATTATTTAAATTTACACTCAAACTATTGAGCTGCACATGTTTATATGGCACGCAGTAGTTTCTCTAGCCCACTAGAAAATATTACAGGACGAAAAGATATTATCACACAACCCACATAGTACTGCTGATTCAAAAAAAAGAACTAGGCTAGGAAGCCCAAAACTTACGATTAGGTTCAAGAGTTGACATTTGAATGTTATACTAATGCTCTTGATTTCTCCATCTAGTGAGAGTTGAAGGAGAATGGAATAAAAAAGGCAACAAAAGCAGAGAGAGAAACGACATCAGGCTGCTAATAAAATCACACACCAGAATATCTATTCCACTGAGGCTTGAGCTGCTTGGCTTTGCTAAGGAAGCCTGGGATAGTGGGCAGCGTGGGGACGCTCCCACCAAGCACGGGAAAGAAACCTGGTCACAGTACCTGCATTTCCCTGGCCAAGCTGCACCTAAGGAATCTACAACTGTTCCTTGAAGTGTGACATGACAAACCTGTAGCATGTTTTTTAACTTCAGCTCAAAGTATGATAGGAGTCGAAATATGCACCGGTGCCATAAACTTTTCCTCCAGAAAGCTCTCCTTCCCACCATGCACAGAGCTCAGACTGAGAACTGCTTCCAGAAAACTTGCCAGATAGCTAAGAGTTTAAGCTTCAAGCTCAGGCATCTAAGTGCAGGCTCAGGGCAGCGGAAGCAACAGGTAGGAACCAGCACAGCTCAGTGAGGGCAGAGGCAAGAAATCCCCTCCTTTGCCCTGTGTTAACTGAGGTAGACGGCACACTGGTAGCCACAGACCACATCGACTCATTCCTGGACCTCTACAGTGTGTAGATTTTAAAGAAAAATGGGGGTGGAGGGGGAAGACGCTATTTAAAAATCAGGGTATTTCATGCACAAGCTAGTATATTTGAATTCTTTAAATACAGAAGATCCAGCAAACTACTGGCTGAAGCTTAGAAACATTTGCCAATCAAAGTTCTTCATATCCCTTAAAAACACCAGGTCAATTTCTCTAATTTAAATTACATCCCTATTTCTGAGAGCAGGAGTTAGATATCTCCTACTCTCACTCCTTCCTAGGAGTGACTGTTACCCATTAAATGATTATCATCATACTTGAGTGCTCAATAAACGAGAATATCCAAGTCCATGTAAAGCACTATACTAATGAGAATTAAGTTACAATATATTCATAAGAGGCCCCCAAAGAACTCCACAGAAGTTTAAAAGGGGATCAAAGAATCTTACAAGTGCATTTAAACACACTTTGCAATTTAACTTTCCAGGGAATAAAAATATCTGTCAAATTGGCCATCGGAGTGCCTTCGGTGACTTTGTAAAGCCAATGTCACTTACACGTGCCTACAACTTGAAAGTATGGAAAAGTTTTACTCAAGTTCCAATCTGGCTTCCACTCGCACCCTGAAGAAATTAAACAAGTGCGATTTTCGCCGTCCGTACTGACTGCGGTTTGAAAAGGCGCCGGGCCGGGCCGGGCCGGGTCAGGGCAGAGCGGCGCGCGTGGGGCGGGTGGGTCACCCGCGAGCGGGGACTTGACTTCCACGAGCGAACTTGTCGCGGGCCGCCTGCCTGCGGCTGGGACGGGGGCGGCCGTACTTCCTCCCCGCGCTGGAGGACAGCGAGCGCCACCGGGAGCCAGTAAGAAAACAGACTCTCCTCAGGGCTGTTCCCCAAGTTCCTGCAGCGTTCCCTAACTTCGGAGAGCTGCAAAAGTCAAAGCCGGGAGAGGGAGGCGCTGGGGACCAGAACGTGACGGGGACTCTCTCTCCCGGTCGCAGACGACCTCCTAAGGAGCCGGGGCTGCCGCCGAGGGATCCAGCCCAGCCCTGCGAGGGGACCCGAGCCCACCGCCGCCCAGCCCCGCTCCCGGTTCACTCACTGCTCGGGCGGGCCCCGCATCGGGGGCCGGGGCTGCCCGCCGGCTGCAGCCCTCCCACCCTCGGCGCCCGCCTCCCGCGCCGGCGTCTCGGCGCAGCTCGCGCTCGGCCACGCTCCGGGCTGGGGCATACTGCCCCGACTCATGCGGGAGCCTGCCCGCAGCAGAGGCTCTGCTGCCCCGCGGCTTCCGAGATCCACAGCACGCTTCCGCGCGCGTCAGCACGGCCCGCCCCTTGGCCTTTGACCCACGGGGAAGGGGCGTAGCTAGAAGCGAAAAACTGTTCCGCGTCGCCCGAGCTAGCGCCTGCGCAGACTGAGCCGCCGAAGCCTGCGGTAGTCCGGGCGCGTCGCACAACCACTGCGCATGCTCCGTTCCCTAGCGACGGGTTTGCACCACCCAGTGGTGCGGAGACACGTGCAGACTGAGAGCGCTGAGAAGGACCCGAGGAGCTCTCTGACTCCCCAAGGGGGAAGAGCAGGACGCGTTGTGGCGTCGGACAGTGTCACTGTGGGGTCCCGAGTGAGCGTGCAGTCCCTGTTCCCCCTCCGCAGGCCGGGCCCTCTGCTGTGGGAGGGACCGACTGGTTCCGCTGGACTCCGTTGAGCAAGCGCAGGCGTGGGTTCTTGAATCGCATTCATTCGTGTGGAAATTTTCGTTTAAGTGGGATAAGAGCAAAGGTCAGATAGCAAGACCTCGAAGATCCAAAGGTGAAATGTTTCATTCCACGAGATGAGCACCCCGCATGGGCATTACTGTCGCTGAGACTGGACCTGCTCGAGGGGGACGGGAGACACCGAAAGACGAATTCTTGTCAGGTCGCATTCTTGGAGGAATTGAAGTGAGTGCCATTGTCAAAGGCTTGAAAGTTGCAGAGTTGGTAATACCACATCCCTTTTCAACTTACCTGGCATATGCAGAACACAGATGGCTCCAGGAGAATGACATTGGATTCTCAGATTTAGTCATGTGGTGACTCCGGTTTCACTGCTGTTTTTCAAATCAGTACATCCCATACGAGGCATGTAACTATCTCTGTTGAAAGCGTTTACATTCAGCTAGCAAGACCTGCAACGTACCTTCCTCCTGCCCTACTTCAGTTAAATGAGGTCAACCCTGGGTCATAAGTCCATAGTAGCCACATTTGCGTTCCCTTTCTAAAGAACCTCATATGGAAGATATGCTGATTAGCCCTGGTGGGCAGGAAGTAGCAAGCACAGTGGACTTACTGGTAGTATATTTACATGTCAGAGTGGAGGAAGTAAATCCCCCCAAAACTTCAGGAGCCCTCTATCTCCGTGAAATTTCTAGGTCCCACATGGGACATGCCACTATATCACTTCTCAGGTGAAGGCAAAGCTGTTTCAGGGGGGCCCTCCTACAACAATAATAACAAAAAGGTTCAGTGCCTAGGACAGGTCTAGACTAGTATGCAAGTCGCTGGGTCATGTGATCCCAGGGATGCCGTAGCTATGGAAGTGGCAGTGACAGATTGAGGTGCTGTGTAGTCTTTGGCAGGCATCAGTAGATGAATCACAATACAAACCCTTCAGACTGGAGCAACTCCGTGTTGTCCCCTATGGAAAACTCTACTCTTGGTTTGCAACTGGACTTTGGCAGAGACTGAATCCTTAACCATGGGAACAAGTTACCGTGTGAACTGATCATGTGATAAAGCATGTTGTTAGTATGTAACCTGCTGCAATGCACTGTGGTTCTCTGGTTTTCCTTCTCAAACCCCAAAATAATTATGAGAAAACAAAATATGATTCCATTGGAAGAGTATCACACAAAACACCTAACCAAACTCTTCAAAACTGCCAAAGTCAGGGAACACAAGTTTGAGAAACTGTCACAGTTGAAAATCAAAGGAAACATGACAAATATGTTGGTATCCTGAGAAGTACGCTGGGTCAGAAAAAGGCACTAGATTAAGCAAAGAGGATCTCAATAAAATGTGACATTTAGTTATAATATGTATGAATTCATTTCATTAATTGTAACATGTGCCATACTGATGTAAGATGTTAGTAATAGAGGAAATGGAATCTAAGACAGATAACTCTGTCTTCTCATTTTTTAAAATCTAAGCTTCTGGAAAAGATAAAATCTATCATATTAAGAAAATCAAACTCTGATCACTATGTCATAGTTAACCCACTACTTTCCAAAATAATAAACCAAATCAAGTTATATATATTTTTTATATATAAAAATATTTATATATAAAATATAAAATTTTTATATATAAAATTTATATTTAAATATATATATATATTTTTTTTTTGAGACAGAATCTCACTATGCAATTCAGGCTGGTCTTGAACTCACTATGTAGCCTAGGCTGGCCTCAAACTCATAGCAATTCTCCTGCTTCAGCCTCCCATGTGCTAGGATTACAGACATGTGCCACCATGCCTGGCTCCATGTTCTTATTTTGTACTTCAGTTAAATATTAATTATTTCCCTGCCTGGCAAGTGTGAGGTCGTGAGTTCAATCCCTGGCCCCAAAATAAATAAATAAATGAATGTTAATTATTTCACCTTTGTCTCATCTTTTAAAATTTCTACTATGTATGTTTTATAATATACATAATACCTAAATGTTTGCTTTATTATATGTGCATTTTTAGCATGCATACTAGGGATATGCTAATTTGTACTAAGATTATAGAACTAAAGTATTAGCTATACAGGTGAGTTAGACTAAATAAGTAAAGAACTAAATTATGACTCAGGAAGCTGAAGCAAGAGAATCACAAGTTCAAGGCCAACCCAGACAATGTAGCAATATTGTCTCAACGTTCCAAAAACACTTTGTTAAAGGGGGAACTAGGAGTGGTAGAGCACTCCTGGATTTAATCCCCACTAGTGCAAAAACAAAAACCCACACACTAAATTATAATAACTAGTCCATCCATATGTTAAGACAAGTAAATAATACTAAAAAGCTATAAGCGTATGGTACCACTAAAGGCAATTCCAGTTAGTTTCTAGTTTTCTGGTATCAAACATTAGGTACCTAAAAGTACTATTAGGCATTGTAATTGGTAAATATTTGATTTGGAATCATGAATTAATACATATATCTACTTCAGGGACCTGCCTTGAATAGTTAAGGTATGAAAGACTCCAATTCCTTTTCACTGAACATTCCAGCCCTTACTTGTAACAACTATTTATTGTTCTCTTTTATTCCTTTTCAAGAACTTAGGATGAGTTGGAATAAAGTAGCCTTTATTGCTAATACCATAAACTCATTTTATCACAAGGTCAATATACCTTATATTTTTACTCTATGGAATTTCCCAGTGCTACAGCAATAAAAAAAATAGATTTCAAGTGTATTCTGTACATCAATTTCTGAAGTATTCACAGGAAAGGTACTTTTTAGTTGGCTAGTTTCATAGGTTCATTTACTGTGCTCAACCTTGAAAGGAAATATTGTTAGTTTCACTTAGAAATTAACTACTCTTAATGCCCAAGTGTTAATTTGAAAGACCTTTTCCCCAGCATGCCTCTTGATTATGGGATACTCATTTTTTTTAAATGGAGAAAAACCTTATTATGGCTTTGCTGTCCTGAGATTAAAAGTCATTACAGAAAAAAAAAAAAGGAAAGGAAAAGAGAACAAGTCCAATGTTTAAAAAATACCTTGCAATAGTATTACCTGGAAACCCCCAAAACTTTACCTAAAAGTTTACATTGGGAAAAGTATGGGTCATAATGAAATTTATTTTTATCATGAAAATGAAACTGTTTTATACTTAAAACAGATAAGAGAATGATGCAATCCTAATTCATAAACTTGGAGGTGTGGAAAATATTAAACCTGTCATTTGTCTCCAGCCAAACAGAAATTTTGGGCCAGGGTTTTAGCTCAGTGGCACAAAAGCCTGCTTGGCAAGCACAAGGCCATGTGTTCAATCCCAGGTACCTAAAAAATAAAAATAGAAAAGTAAACACAATTTCATCCTACAGAAGTGATCTAGGCAGATGATGAAAATGATCTTAAATGCAGTTCTGTACCTTACTATCTGATATGAATTGAACTGCGTTCCCCTCAAGTTTACAGACTGTGGCTCTGAGCCCTGGGGTAATTATATGGGAGGTAGGCTATAGGGAGTGATGGAGGTATAAGGGTGTGAGGGTGAGGCGCTCCTGTGGTATGGCTGGGGCTGAGGCTCTTAGAGACCCAGAGCGCTCACCCCTCTGCTGTGTGAGGATACAGCAAGAAGGCAGTCATCGAAAGCTAAGAAGAAAGCTCTCACCGGAAATTCCCTTGGCTGGTACTTTGACTTTACTCTCCAGTCCCCAGAACTGGGAGAAAAAATAAAAATAAAAAAGGCAGGGAAAAGATCCTGTGTCACTTACAGTGCCTTCATGTCGCCAGTTGTGTGATATTAGGTCAACAATTCTCGTTTTGCAGCCAGAGAAAAAAGCATCAACCCTATTGCACAAAAAGTCTACTTGTGATAAAGTAGCTATCCCCCCACCTGAAAAAATCCCATCTGGAAATGCTTGACAAGTCCCCCAGATCTTCTGTAATTTGTCTCTTTTTCTCGGTCCGGAATTTTAGGACGACTGACTAGGTCTTCCTCAGAAGACAAGGCTGTATAATTTCCTCGTCCTTCCCAAAGCCTCAGACAGCTCAAATCCACCTGGAGTAGTGGCCTTCCTCTGAGGGACCCTGGCTGGGATGGAGAGGCTTGGGGGGAGTCCCCTTCTCAGCCATGGAAAGCCAGGGTGGGGGCTGTTCCTTCTCCAGCCGCCCCTTCATGTTCCCCATACCCCTCCTTCCGAAAAGCAGGACCTACCACCCAGCACCCCCATCCTGCTGTGGTGTGTGCCTGGTGATCCGTCAGCACGGTTACCATGGTAGCCACCGGTCACCCCTGACCCATAAGTGACTGAAAGGCAACGGGGCAGAATCATGATTGGCATTTGTATAAAACACACGCAGAGCTTCAGGGACACGGCACGTGAACCTGTTTCTATATATTGATGGTTATAGATACATACATTTTGGATATATTTGAGTTATGTAAAGTGTTAATTACCCATGTTCCTTTTTACCTTTTTTTTTTTTTGTACCGAGGATTGAACTCACGACCTCACGCTTGCCAGGCAAGCACTTCCGCCGCTGAGCTAAATCCCCGGCCTCCTTTTTACTTTTTTAACATGGCTCGCAGAAAACTTTAAATTACCTTTTACTGTGGTCACATCATATTCTACCAGATGTTGTTCTCCAGCTTCAAAACAAAGAAATGACTGAAATAATGCTTTCAGAGTAGCCTCCTGTGCAAGGCACCAAACACTTGAGTCCAAACTTTATGTTTCCTTATCTTCCCATCGCCATGGGGTTTTTGGTCAGTTTTTTAAAATTAATTAAGTGATTGGTACATCTTAGGTATACATAACGATCACATTCATCAGAGGGAATTTGTACCGGTACATCGTATACAACTTGATTTTTCCCCATTTTCTCCATGCTCTTCCTTCAACCCCTCCTCCTTTCCTTATTTACAAAGGTTTTGTTTCTATTTTTCCTTCTTTTTTCACTTTTTCTTTTCCCTTCCTTCCTTGCACCCTCCCCCTGCCCTAGTTCTCCTTCCCACCTGAACATTTTCTTCCTAGTTCACAGGATCCATTATACATTTCGGTCCTTATTTACCCTTCCGGTTTCTCACACCAGAGAAGCAATGAGGCGTTTACACACGCGTGTCTCAGGCATCCCATGGGGTGGGGGGCAGGGCTGCAGTGTGGCAGAGACCCCTGGGCGACCTTAGGCAGCCATGTAACTTCTCCGAGGCCCAGGTTTTTAGCTTTTATTGTGAGACTCCGGAGGGAGGCTCCGTAGAACGTAGCAAAGCACATAGGTAAGCACTTTTGGTGGCACATGGTGACATCCAGGTGACGGGCTCATGATGAGACGCTCCCTTACCTAGCGCTCACCTTAGAACGGAGATTTCAAGTGCAATAATTTAGTCTTTCAGCACTTTCCCAAAACGGAGAAGCTGGCTGACTGATACCTGGATAGTCAATCCTTCGCTAGTTTTCTAATGTTTGTTTTCAACAAATTTGGAGAATACAAACTTGCTAAAATAATATTTAGTGAGCAATTGCTATGACATTTTTGGCATGCAAGTCAGAAGTTCAAAGAATTCATTTTGTTGTAATAAACCTTCATTTCCATCTTTTTATATGAACAGTGTTTCTCAGTGCTTACATCGGTCAAACTCCAAAACAGGAACAGAATTGAAATTAAATCTTTTTTTCTTTGTTTTTGGCTTTTTGAGACAGAGTCTCACTATGTAGTCCAGCCTGGCTTCAAGCTCAAATTGATGCTCCTGCCTCAACCTTCCGAGTGCTGGGATTACAGGTAGGCGCTACCATGCCTGGCCTAAATCTTATTTCTTTCCAACAAGAAATAGAATTAATATATTTGGAAGTAGTATGCATATGCAATAATTTTCAAAAGTGATATATTATTTTAGTCAAATTTTTTCTACTACATAATTTCATAATAAAACTTTCAAGTGATTAAAAAAGACTTTCAAACAACATTGCATGACATAAAATTCTGGAAATGAGGAGTGCAAAAGAAGTTAGAATTCAGTGAGTAAAAGGACTGGTGTAAAATTACTTTTTTATGAGTGACAGCTAATTGTTAATAAATGTTATTTAGATTCTGTTGGAAACTTAGGAGTCACTTGAGGATTTTATTTAAAACATCAGTATTTATTTATCAGTATTTATTAATCAGTATTTATTTATTAGGAATTACATCTTTTAAAACTAAATTTCAGGTCAAGGATTTAGCTCAGTGGCACAGAGCCTGCCTGGCAAGAATGAGGTCATGGGTTTGATTCCCAGTACAAAAAAGAAAACTTAAGTTTCTAGGCACGGTGTATTGTAGCAGATGTATATAATCTATAATCCCAGTGACTCAGGAAGCTGAGGCTGAAGAATTACAAGTTCTAATCCAACCTAGGAAACTCAGCAAGGCCCTGTCTCAAAAATTGACAAAGGACTGGGAATGTAAGTAGTGGTCGAGCATTTGCCTAGCATATGGGAGACCCTGGGTTCAATCCCTAGCACTACAAACAGGCGCACACAAACTTTTTAGGACTGTGATAGAATCTTCAGTAGACAGCGATGGAGTTGGTCCATCGATTCATAAAATGAGCATTGATGGAGCATCTCCCACATGCCAGGGTCTGCCCTGCAGCCCCCTCTGTGCACACCCAAAGGGAACGCAAGCCTCTCTCTCTGCTCATGGTCTAATTCCCATACTATAGGCTTCCTCCTCCTGTCCGGTTTTCCTTTCCCCTCTGCTATATTCATGCCTAATGGACAACATTTTATATATATTTTTAAACTTAAGTTTCCAGTAGAAAATTCAACATGTCAACTTTTATATGTGGGAGCAGTTTCACACTTTTCAAAACTCACGAGGAAGAAAATGAACAAAATACATATTCTGACAAGTGCCTTCCATAGTCACTGTCAGAAACCCTTTGTTTTACAAGGGGGATGGCTGAGGGTCAGAACTGTGATTGAATCAGAACCCAGGTCACATGTGATCACTGGCTCTGTGACTACATGGGATCCCTCCTCTGACCTCGGGTGGGGGGCTGGCACTGCTGTCTAGGATCTGGATGGGGTGCCCAGTTTGCAGGCTCTAATGAGGCTTCCCCTGGCTTAGAGATGCCCACATTTTCACCGTGCAGAACAGTAATCACAGTGGATCGGAGCCCTGTGATCACTTCTGACCTCAATTACTTTCCTGTAGAGACTTCATCTCCAATACAGCCAGAGTGCGTGACTGGGGCTTCTACATACTGTTTGGAGACAAAGCACAAGTATCCAGCCCCTAGCATTCAGTCCTCATCACATACCTTGTTCCTAACCCAAGAGATTGTGTGCAGTGTTCTGTAATAGGTTTTTGCTGAATAACTTAATTTTAACTCCTCATAATGAACAAGTGGTATAACCGAAAATTAGCTATGTGGCCTTTGGCAAATTATTTAACCTTTCTGAGCCTCTTCTTTCTATGTATAATTTGGGTAATTCACCAGCGCCGTTAAAAGAATTTGAAAGGTTTGTGTCAAGAAGATAGCTTAGCTTCATCTATGACTGGCCTGGTATTTTCTAGTTTGTGAAGCATCTTTAACAAACTACTCCAGTGAGTTCCGATCTGCACTTGGCAGACACTTCCGGCCCCGGCCTCATGACCCACTATGGAAAGTGACAGAGAACTTACAGAATGTCTTGATTCCAAGGCAACATTGGACTTCACACGATCATTGCCATTTCTTTTAATAAATTGTCTTCCAGAATCTTTATAGCTGAAGCATGGTGGGTAAGTCCAATCGCCAACACTAGGTGGCACCATAAGAACCTCTCTTGGACCAGTTCCTGGCCACCGAGCAGGCTTTTCATCTTTTTTGAGCAGTTTTCTTTCTAAGGGATTGATTTCCTACCAGGGCAATTATGGAGAGGAACAAGGCTCTCTTGGCAAACTGCAGTCAGCACTGACCGGGTCAGGAGACAATTTGAATCCCAGAGCTGCCACTTACCAGCGGGTTTTCTCTGAGAAGCACTGTTTTCTGTCCTGTCTCATCTCATCGGTTTGGTTTGGGGATGAAATGAAGTCATAGAGGAGGACTGCCAAGTGTAAATTAAAAACTAGAACTCTCCCTGCCTTCTCCAGAGAGTTCCACAGGAGAGACAACTCACCTGCCCCCTGTTTCCTGCTAGGCCAGGGTCATGGCAGAGAAAGTAAACTGACCCACATTTCCAGGTGGTGTCCGTGCCCTTTGATGGACGTTAAGGTAGCCCAGACTTCCATTCTGCTGGTGCAGTGTCTCATCCAAGTCCCAAATGTGCTGAGTACGAGATACAAACCTTCAATCCTGGCAGGGGGACTCCGACTTCAGCCTCAATGGAGCCTGTGAAGCTAGCAGGGGCGGTGGAGGGGGCACTGCCTGGAAGGAGGATGGCGCCCCTAGAAGGAAGCGGGACAGTCAAAGAGTGCGGCTGTAATAACTGATGTCTTTAGAAGGCTCAAAACTACTTCTGCTCTAGGCTCAGGGGTGGCTTGCCTAACGTGGTAACATTTCCTAGAAAGAGTATAGTCTGTGAAGGTCGCTGGGCATGTCTTTCCTAATAGTCATCCGTACAGTAATTATATTTTAAGTGAAATTTAGTAGGCATATTTAATAACCATGGAACAATTATCCCAGTTGAGCCATGATAGATGAGTCTTAACCCTAACGACTAGCCCATATCAAATATGTTTGCTATTCACTGTGTTCATCTCCCAATGCTATTATACACTATCACTCAGATCTGCTTGAAAACCAACACTGTGAATGTTATATGATAATGAAACCTATCAAAGGCACTCTGAGAAGAGTGAGAACTCAAAATACATTCGCGATGGCTGTCAAACTGGGAGAAATCTTGTCTCTTTTAGGTAATTTTTCACTAGAAGCACACTGGGAAATGCCTGGAGGCAGGAGCTGACACAGGCCACATTTACCATAGGCCACTGTGCCCTTGTTATTTTCCTTTTGCCCGTGTGATTTTGAAAAAAATACAGGAGCTGCATTAGTTGATATTGATAGTAAGGAACGGCATGGCTACTTGCTAACCATTTTAATACTAAACTTTGGGGAATTTTTTAAACATCTCATGAATTCAAGTTATTTATTCTTGTATTCCTGGCTGGTTTCAAGGTTGATGACATGATTTGTTCTGTCTGTGTGAGTGCACTGTGCATGTGAACATGCATGCGCATAGAGGGAGCAGAGCAATTATTTCAACTGTCTGGTGGAAAAGCAGAAATGCCCAGCCAAATACGGTCTATTATGCCACCCTCTAACACCAACACACAGTGTATTGTACTCCTGCAGTAAAAATTCATTCTCTTAGTGATACCATAGCATTCATGACTTCCAAACGTCGGCTGTCAGCCCCATCTTCTCTGCCAAGATCCAGACCGTATATTCACAGGGGCATCTCAACAGGGGCATCTCAAAGCCATCACGCCTTAGAGAGAATCGATGGCCTGCCTTGCAATCTGCGTTTTCTTCTCTATTTTCTCTTTGCCTGTGACACTGAAATCCACGTACTCTTTCCAGTTAGCCATTTCATTCATTTTTTATTGTTGTTGTATTGTGGTCCTGGAGATTGGACCCAGGGAATGCTGAGCTACATCCCCTTTCCTTTTCATTTTATTTTTTATTTCGAGACAGAGTCTTGTTAAGTTGCCTGGGTTGGCCTTGAACTTGTGATCTTCCTGCCTCAGTCCCCCAGTTAGCTGGGATTACAAGTGTGCAACGCCACATCTGGCAATTTCATTCACTCTTTCAAAAACCAGAGTGAAGTCCCTTTCCTCATGGGTCTTATATTGTATGTGTGTTAGTGGCAAATTCTATGGAACACCTTAAAGCAGAGGGCTAGTGATAGATGTTCAATCCTGCACAGGGTATCAGAGGAGACATCAGTCACTTCAGAGTTAAGTTTCTCCTTTGACTCTTATGCCCAGTGGACCTCCAAACCCTCTTGCCAGTCTCTCTGCCCTGGTGTCTCTCCTGTAACTAACTCCGTGTCCCATAACCCATCTGAGTTATTCCTTCAAAATTCAAATAACTGTTCTCTATTGACTATTATTGACATGAGATTCTTGGCTCCTCAGAGTTTGGTCCATTCTGCTTTTTCATCTATAGCTTCCACCATTCTCCAATTGCCTGTGAGAATTTCTCTACGTTATTGGTTCAAAGTATAGATAGGTATAAAATGTGCATCAGCATTTGTTTTCCACTATTCTCTCTACTACAATGTGACCTCTTTGTTAAAGACTTATCATTCATCTTGTGTCCCCACAGCTAGCTGGTTCCTGGTATGCAGTAAGCAACAGGGAAATTTTTACTTGGTTCATTTGAAATGAATAAAACTCTTTTTCCTTGCTGTCAGCTCTGGAAGAATTTGCGCGTGTCCGTATGACTGTTGTCCTGGCAGATCTCCTAGGAGTGCAGGGCTATCCAGACCACCAGGCGTGGGACATTCTGTTCCTCAGATATCACAGTGATTCCCAGTGTGCCAGTGTGCCTCCAAAAGCTTTGGGCACTCTAGGCAAATGTGGCTAGCTCTGTACCTGCTCTGAAGCTTTTGGCAAATGAGAGGTGATGGAAACTGGCAGAGCTCTTGCCTTTGTAACGCTCTCATCCCTCTGAGACTGTGGGGGCAGAGTAATGACCAGCGTGGTCACGCGACAGAGGGAAACCTTTGAACTCTCCTTTCCTAACCCCAGTTTTTGTTGAAGACTGTGACTCCTTTATAAACAACAGGAAACAATGGCTACAAAATAAAGGAAAACATTTAAATAAAAAAAAGCAAAAAACTATGGTCTGTAACACTGATAAAGGAAAGTTCAAGGACTTATTAGTTATTCTTGCAGCATTCTCAAGAGATGGAAAAATGAAAGTCATAGTTCAGTATCTTCTAGAAGTCATAGTGACATCAAAAATAGTCTTCTAAATACCACTGCATTTTTAAAAAATAAATCTACACAGGAATTATTTGGATAAAAAGTACTTCAGATGACCAATATGGGGGTAAATGATATTTAAAGGCTTATAAAGTAACAATTTTAAATATTTGTAAATGAAATAGTTTATGAGCTCATGCACTATTATATCACTCTCATTTCTGCCTCATAAAATAAGCATTGTAAAAAATAAATATTAATATCATTTATCTTCATGAACAAATTAAACTTTAAATGTTTGAATAATTCAATTACATTAATATGAATTTTTGTTTAACAGGAGAAATAATAGTCCCTTTATTTTAAGTATTAGAGGCACACTGCATCTGTAGAGGATATTTTCAGCCCAGGACTATGAACATTGCAAGATTCTTTTTCAACTTGATGTATACCGTATTTGGAAATTTTAATGGAAAAACTGATCTTGGTTCACTCAGTTGTTTTTCTTATTCTACTTGGAGAGGTAATTATTTCCTAATTAAAAGATATTTTCCTCTCTGTCTCTCTCTCTCTCTCTCCCTCTCCTCTCCCTCCCTCCCTTCCGTCTCCACTCTGAACTATTTCTTGTTCTTATTGTGTAAAAGGAATATATTTTCCTGCCCAAGAACAGAATGTAAAAACAGGAGCTTAATTGTTAAGATATAAAACAGCTCTATGCTTCCATTTATTCCTTTTTCCTAGCTACCATTTCCATTCAGTTTGTTTTGCTGAAAGCATGAACACCCAGTACAACAGAAAAGGCACTGCACTCGAGGCCTCCTCTTCCCACAGGGCAGAGATGCGTCACCCAGATTCACAGGCATGCATTTTACCAAGGACTTATTAAGCATGTTTTCTCAATTGGTATTTTCCAACAATTACATTGTGAAATTAATTCCCTGTTTCATAATGACCTATTCGGAGCATAGGCACTGGATTTCTAATTGTATTATGTTAACAACCTCTTGGACAGTTGCTGAGGGAAAGGCTGAAAAGAAAAAGAGAAAGATATTTATGTTGAAAATAGCCCTGAATAATACAA
Source organism: Dolichotis patagonum (assembly GCA_004027295.1). Lineage (NCBI taxonomy): Eukaryota > Metazoa > Chordata > Mammalia > Rodentia > Caviidae > Dolichotis > Dolichotis patagonum. The sequence goes on from PVJX010000977.1 coordinate 175,417, forward strand.
AGAGAGTGAAACATCAAGCCACAAAATGGGAGAAAATATTTGCAAACCACTTATCTGATAAGGGATTTAGAGCCAGGCTATGTAAGAAACTTTCATTTCACCAATAAAAACCAACCAACATTTTTCAAAAGGCAAAGGACTCTGACAGATATTTTTCAAGAGATAATAACAAATGTCCAATGCATACATTTTTTTAAAATGCTGGACATCATTAGTCATTAGAGAAACGCAAGTACAAATCAAAGCCACAGTGAGATACAATGTCACATCCACTATGATGGCTAAACTCAAAAGGAAAGGTAACATTTAGTGAGCATGCAGAGAAAGTGGAGTACTCATCAATGCTGGTGGACACAAAATAGGGCAGTTGGCTTGGAAAGACATCTGGCAGTTCCTCAAAGTGTTAAACAACGATGTCATATAACACAGCAACTCTACCCTAAGTATGCTCAAAAGAATTGAAAACTTATGTCCACACAAAAAATTTGTACACGGATGTAACCATTAATCCAGGTATGTCAAGTTCAGTGGATTAAGAAATGCATAGCAGATTAGAAAACTTGCTCCTGGATGTGTCTGAGCAGGCCAGGAAGACATTACCTGAGGGTTATATAAGGTTCCTTGACCCTTCCTCTGATGTACTGCTTCCCTGCTCTGCTCTCTGAGCTGCCATGAAGTAATGAAGTAAGCAGATTTGCTTTGCCACATTCATTCATCATGATGTTTTTGCCTTGGACTTGCTGATTACAGACTGAATTCTACCTAATCATGAGCTAAATTAAACTTTTCCTCCTTTAAATTTTGGGTTCTAGGTATTGTGTCCAGCAGCAAGAGTTAGAATGATGATGTCCATGGAAGTGCTATTCAAAATATTCAGAAAAATGGCAACTCCAATGTCCATCCACTGATGAACAGTTGAATAAAATATGGTACATGCATGCAAGAGATTATCAATAAAAAGCAATGGAATATGTATGAATATTAATACACAGACAATCCTTGAAAACATGCTGTGTGAAAGAAGACAGTCATACAGGTCCACATACTGAATAACTCTAATTACATAAAATCTTCAGAATAGGCAAATGTATGGAGACAGAAATTAGATTCATATATTCCAAAGGCTTGGGGGATGAGGAATACAGTATGTCTGACTAGATATAAGAGTATTTTTGAAACAAAGATGTTCTAAAATTATATGGTGATAATAGTTCCAACATTTTGTGAATACACTGAAAGCTACTGAATTGCTCAACAAGGTGAATTTAATAGTATGCAAATAACCCTATAATAAAGTTGTTATTTTAAAAGTGCTTCAAGTTCTTAAAAAGGAAGTATTTGATTCTTTGAAGTATTTCCCATGCAGCTTGCGTTTTGTTCGTGAGTTCTCTGCCTACCCCTCTGTCTCCAAGATTTTTTTGTTGTTGTTTTTGTTTTTGGTACCGGAGGATCGAACTCACGACCATGCGCTAAGCGCTTAGGCAGCTGAGCTAAATCCCCGGCCTGGAAGTATTTGATAAACAGCGATTTTTTTTAATAGTTTTGTCCCTGGCAATGGAAGCCTAGAAGAAAACATGTACACAACTGATGAAGATCACCCTCCAAGCTATTTGCGTCACTCTTTGTTCAGCACCACGGACAGGTCCTTGACAACAGCCGGTCTTTCAAAGCTAGCTAACGAAAAGCTAACTAGTTGGGGCTGGGGATTTAGCTCAGTGGCATAAGCGCCTGCCTGGCAAGTGTGAGGTAGTGAGTTTGTCCCCTAGTACCGCAAAAAAAAGAAAAAAAAAAGACTAACTAGAGCCTGATAAAGTCTGCTAAGTGAGTTTTCTACTACACTTCTGTTTAACATGTTATACTTGATAGCAGCCATGGGTACCTTTATATGTATACTTTGTGATCATATGGTTAGTAAACAAAGATCTGTTAGACTACCCCATTAATTGATTTAACAAAATATATAGGTCATATGTCAGACACTCAGATGAAGTTGCCTGTCTCTATTGGCTTCATTTCCATGTCCAAAACCTGTTAGTAATTACACATGCATGATAAACTAAGACAATACTTACAATATAACTCATATCATTTATATTCATGGAAGATTTTTATTACTGAATTCTTGAACAGCCCATCTCATTGCATCATCAATTTATTTTATTCTTGAAGCACAGAATACACCATGAAACTGACACCCAGACAAGTGTCCTGCATATAGTAAAAGTTAAGATAAAATCAATGAAAATCTCTCATAGCAAGAATGCTATTCTTTTATTGTTTGTTTTTAACTTTTTTTATTAGTGTATATTAGTTTTACAATAGTGGGTATAGGCATGTAATATACTGTGATAATGTCCCTTCCCCATTACCCTCTGTGACCTTTTTTCCCTCGTCTCCTATGACAGTTAAACTTAATTGTCAACTTGATTACATTGGGAAATGTCAAGGGGATTAGTGAAGCACATTTCTAGGCGTATCTGAGTGGGTCATAAGGGCATGACCTCAGGGTCTGTATCTGGTCCATGACCCTTTGACCTTCTGCCATGTTTCTGCCTTGAAGCCAGCTGACCACGGACTAACTCTTTAAAACTACATGCCAAAATAAACCTCTTCAAGTTGCAGGTATTTGGTATTTTGTACTAGCAACAGGAAAGGTGACTAAGGAATACCCCTTATTCTCTTCCTCTTTACAAAAATGATGGTCTTCAGCACAGTTCAGATGGTGCATATTCCCAAAATTTAACCCTGGATCTGATCTGGAAACGGGTCAATTTCTAAGAATGGGGACAGAATTGCAAGCTATGTATTTAGTCCTTTATCTTCCTAAATTTAGTTCCATGATGAACTTCCGCACAAAACTGCAAATACAGGTCCCTCACACATATTTTTGTGTCATCATTGTCATAACAAAATTTACCTGTAACAGGGAAGTTAATTCTAACTCCATATAACATCATTTGTTATAAAAGAATTCTGTAAGATTTACCATTCCAAAACAGTAAGTTGTATAGAAAGTCCTGGAATAGTTTGAATAGTAAAACTGTGTCAAATTACTGGGGATCCCTGCAGTGAGTCCCCAGTTTCCTGCAAGCTAATAGAGCACACAGCAGGGGAAAAAAAAGACAAAATGGAGATGTAGAGAGACCTAGGATGATCACTTGTTCACAGGGAACAAAAAGCCATGAGGCAACCAAAACCTCAGAACGTACTGCTCACATTTACACTGAGGAAAACGGTGAAGGGTTATCAGATGCCTCAGAGGGCAGCGGTGGTTTTATGCTGAGAAGAAGCTTACGTTGATGAGGATCACTTGGGATGATTCAGGGGGTAGGGGTGGTCTTATGCTAAGAGAATCTTTTGTTGATGAGGGTGTTGGGGCAAGATGGCAAGTTAAGAAGAATTTTGTCCTTTCCTCCAGGTGAAACTTTTTTTTATTGCTACTTGGCTCAAGGAACCAGGATATCTTCAGCTGATGTAGTCTTGCTCTGGGACCACTGAGGCCTCAACTGTGACCAGAGACCCAGGGACTTATGTTTCCACATACCGTAGCAGGCTCACGTGGCAAGATACTAGACCTTGGACAAGCCCTAATCATCATTTAATTATGAAATGATTTTTCTCCAAAAATTATATAGAATGACCCTCCACATCAAATACTGTAAGCTGCTGTGGTCTTTACATTCCTATACATATGATGGGAATAGGGAAGTAGACAGGATTATCTCCAATGGTCTAACTAAACATGCATGGTTTAGTTTCACTGGTTGTTTACTTGTTCAGCAGTTCTGGGGACTGAACACAGGGCCTCATGATCACTCCACCACTGAGCTGCGTCCCCAGCCCTTTTGATTTTTTATTCTGAGACAGGGTCTAACTAAGTTTCCCAGGCTGGCCTCACACTACTGAACCCCTTGCCCCAGGCTTCCACGTAGCTGGGATTGGAGATGCACAACGCCAAGTCCCCAGGTAGTTTCATTGCTTTTATTACGTTCATTTTACTCAAAGAATGAAACTTTAGCTGCTATTTATGAATCTTGCTCATATTTAAATGTTAAAAAAATTAGTACAAGATGCTTATTTCTGCCAAGTTCCATGAGACCAAATGCTACTTCCTTAAGGGAAAAAAAGCATAAGAATAATTATGAATATATTAAGTGAACAGGGTGGAAGGCATATGTTTGACCTCCTCCTGACTACTGTTTACTCTGGTTTAGATAAGAACCTGTGTAAGTGGTTAGAGTGCTTTTCCATGAGAGTTTTGTTTCACTATCACAGAGTAGTAAACAGTACTTTTCTGCCTGAGGAAAGAAAGTGCATCTTCTGAATAGGAACAGACAGGAGCCTCTGACATTTTAAGAAACTGGGAAATGGATCCATTTTAATTCTACAGCAACTCTGTAATGCTTACCTCATCCTTCAATGATTAATTTATTATTTTCCTTAACTCTAAGCATAATCAGAAGACAGCTTTTGTCCTGTTGCTGTGCAGAGAATCCTGAATCTTCTTAGTCATTTCCCCAACTTGACCCGCTGGCTACATCCTTCTTGAAGGCTGAAGCATGCCTTACTACCTCACATCACTCAGCCAGCAACAGTCAGCACATCTTTTCCAACTTTATTAATGTATTTTCTTTCTGGCTGGTTTCAGAACTCCATCAGAAAACAATACATACACTGGGAACTCTCAAATTGAAAGACAAAAGAAAATTTGCATTTATTGAAAAAAATTCATCTGCTGATGAATACCTATAAATAACTCATTAACCTAACTACAATCTCGGGGTGAACTATATGTGTTACATTGGATATGTGGCTACAAGTTCAGCTCCCACAGACTGCTAAGAGCGTTTACAAGCCTTTCCTTCCCTGGTTTCGTCAAGACTCCAGGATGAGGCAGTGCCGCATGCTGCATGCAGACTCTGTATCCTGGCTATGATACTCAGCCCCATGCACCCTGCTCTCTGTACCTCTTCTGTTTTCAGTAGAAAATGGAATAAATGGAATAAACAGAATAAATGGAAAACGGAAACATCAAGAATGTGGTACCCGGGCTCCATCAGGTTGAATGCCCTGATTTCTTTTGGGAAATCGCCTCCCTTACACAGTCTTGGTGGAACCGTACTTGTAGGTAGCAGCCCTCCTGCTAGGAGCCTGACACCTGCCCATGGGTCCCGTCATACCCAGGGAAGAGGCGCACGGTGCCCTCCTCCAGCAGGCTGCCATCTGAGCCAATGGTGTTTGTTTGGAAGTACAAGAGGAGGTCATTCCACGTCCTGCGATGGACGGCCACCTACCCAGACTCTCCCCGTGGTGGCCATTCCTGGAGCTCCAGCTGGAGCTGTGTGGATTCCAGGAGTAGTGTTCTGGTTTCCCAATAATCCGCTTTCTTTTCAGGCAGTCAAAGTCAGACCCTGCTGCTGGCAATCAAAGGACTCTAACCAGATTTAAATGTATGGCCCTGACTCTACCTAACTTTGGGTGGAGTCTCCTGCCGCATTTAATGACTGCTTACAACAATAGCTGGCACTGTGTGCCAGTACCAGCTGAAATGCCAAGTATTTCCAGCAGGTCTGGAACACTCTTCGGAGAACTGCTGCACGAAGGGTTCTTCCCCTGCACAAAATGAAGAGATGTAATGAGCACTATAAAATGCTATATAAAGACCTGGGATCGTAATGTTCTGTATCTTCAAGCATCATATTTTTAGTTTTAGTTTTTGTACTTTTACTTTTAGAAACTATATTGAAGTTTGGGGATTTAAAAATAAAGTTAGCCACAATCCCTTCCTAAGTCAGTTCAAGTGTTTCCATTTATTCATGCCAATGTCTAATCCTGACCTATGTGCAGAACTTAATTTTTATTATCAACAAATTTATCATTTATTTTACTCAACACTTTGTTTTGTCATGCATGTTTCCATTTTATTGGCCTCTTTTAATTATTCCTCCCTTCTCCTTCCTACAACCTATAGACAAACAATGTGAACAGTCCTATATTTAGTCTTCCACAGACACACAGACACACAGAGACACGCATTCATTCCTCACCATTCACAGGACACTGGTTCCAGGAAGGGCACCACATCTTCAGATACTCAAATCACTTACCTAAAATGGACAGTATTTGCATGTTTCCTGGGCACATCCTCCTGGTATGCTTTAAAGCCTCTTTAGCTTACTTACAATACTTCAAGCAGTGTGGATGCTATGTAAGTAGTAGTCATACTGTATCATTTAGAGAGTAATGACAAAGGAAAAAATCTGTACATGTTTAGTACAGGTGCAATTTTCTTCCTAGACATTCTCAGTTTGGGGTTAGTAAAATCCATGGATCTAGAAACTGACTATGCACACACATGTGTATGCCTCTACACATATATAAACACTTGTGTAGATATGGTGGATTCTTAGTTGCTGCTTCCCAAACACTAAAAAAAAAGTCAAGCCATATTTTATACATCAATGCTGCATATTGCTTTTTTCATTTCATGGTACATCATATTATTTAGATAGCTAAGTTAGGTAGAAATAGAGTAGGTGGTCAGACAGGGCTAGCCCCGGAGGAAGTCCGTGCAGGAGTTGAGAGTCCATCAGGACTGCAACTGGAAGTCGATCTGAAGATTCAAGTCACAATGGCTGGTTTTACATACTTTCCTAAGGGATGAATGGAGGCTTGGGATTATTGGTGTTACCCTTTAGAGATTTTCCAATGTCACATTGGGGGTGAGCCATCCTCTCCCACCTACTGAGACTGCTAAGACTAAAGACAAGGCCAAGGCTATAGATTATCAAATAAAGTTAATGACATCATTCGTGTACCCTTGGATCAATATTACATAAAGAACTGTACTTGCAGTCTTACTGGTTGGGCTTGTTGGCAGCCCATTCAGAACCCCTCCTGTCTCTCAGGAGCTATCCCAATTCCCTATTCCCCATTCCTTTTCTCCAATAGATTTTCCTACTCTTATCCTCCACTGTTTCTCAGAATTCATTCTTCAACTTTGGGGAACATGAACTTAGTGTACTTGACATCCAGCATTTCCCCTATATGAATATATTCTCTCTACTCTAGAGGATCCAACTTATTCTTTTTTACTGTAGCATTTATAATATTCGCACTTAATGACATCATGGGTTGTATTAAACCTACCATCATTGTTATCTATTTATCTCATCTCTCCTCTCTTCGCCACACCCAACTTACTTCCTGCTGTTGGTTTGTAAACTATACAATTTGGCTATTAGTGGTTGTACTAAAGTTTATAACTTGTATTGTGGTCAAGTCTACTTTAGAAAGTATTTGAATACTGTTACAACCTTTTAGCACTATGCTTTCATTTTTCTCTTATCCTTTGTGCTACTGGTGTGATACATTTTATTTGTGCATAGTAATGAAACTCAAATGCATTTGTTATTTTTGCTTTATTGTGGTAATGATTTTTAACTGAATTTTAAAATAAAAACGAAATACTTTCATATTTACAGCTGGGCACAGGAGCACACAGCTGTAAGCACAACTTGGGGTGCTAAGGCAGGAGGATTGCGAGTTCAAGGTCCACCTTGGGAAACATAATGAAACGCTGCCTCTTACTTTAAAAATTCTTCATATTTACCTATGTATTTGCCATTTCTTTAGCTTTTCACTTCTAAGTCTAGATCCAAGTTTCCATCTGGTTTTATCTTCTGCCTAAAAACTTATTTTAACATTATATAGCAGATTTGGTGGTAACAGTTGTTCAGTTATGTGGGCTTAGAATCTTTGATTGCCAAGGTAGAATTTTAAAGGACATTTTTGTTAGACATAGAATTCCATGTTGCTAATATCTTTCTTTTTTCATTCTGAAATGTAACAGTGTCATCAGACGTGCACTATTTCTAAAATTGGTTCTCATTTGTGTTCTTCTATGCATGGTATCTTTTTTATTAATTTTAAGGTTCTTCTCTTTATCACTACTTTTCAGCAATTTGGTTATAACGTAGTTCGACGTGATGTTTTTCTATGTTTCTTCTGCTTTGGGCTCATTAAGATTCTTGTAACTGTGGATTCGTACTTTGTCATATGTGGAGTTTTTCACCCAAAACCTATTCAACATTTTTTTTATCTTTGCACCCCACTTCCACTATTCTGGGACTCAAATACATACAATAAGCTGCCTGATGTTACTACCAAGTCACTGACATCTCAGTTAAACTTTTTTCTGTCCTTTTTCTCCCATTCAGTTTAGATAATTTCCATTGCAACAATGATCTTTTCCATATGTTGGATGTGGTTAACTCACCCCATACATTTTTAATTTCGTATCTTGTTTTTCAACTCTACAATTTCCACTTCAGTCTTTTTGTCCAGTCTTTTTTATATATTTAAAATCTTGTATGATTATTTTATACTATGTTAAAGGTCCTTAACACACTGAGCATATTTATAATAGCTATTTAAATGTCCTTGTGTGCTAATTCTATCATCCATGACTGGTGGAGTTTTTGTTTACTTTTTTACTGCTAGTCGTGGGTTGCATTTTCTTGCTTCTTGGAATGTCCAGTTATTTTGGGGGGCTGCTGAGCACCAAGTGTCACTTGTTGTTGTTGTTTTGAGTATCTGAAGTTTGCTACTTTCCCTTAAAAAGTGTCTGTTCTGGAAGACAGTTGTCACTTGAAGATCAAATTGGTTTGATTCCTTTGTGGCTTCTTTCAAAACTTCTTAAAGCTAGGTCTAAAGTTGCCTCTACTCTGGAATAGTTGAGCTACTAATGTGTTACCTTGCTGGATCTCTCAAAAAGTCATTGTTTTGGTTACTTTTCTCTCCTTGCTGAGACAAAAGTACCTGACACCTAAAATGAAGGAAGGAAAGGTTTATTTAGCTCACAGTTTTTGGAGGTTTCAGTCTCTACTCAGCTTGTTCCAAGGCAGGGTGGCGTGGCTACAGGGCAACAATTCATGACTGCCATAAGTAACAAGAGCAAAAGGGGGGAAAGGGGAAAGCACGCCGCCTTCCCCCCTTTTATACTACGCTGGCTCTGCCCCTGGGCAGGTGCAGTGCTCACACCACCAATCTCAGTACTAGACATGAACCAGTCCCACATGCTAAACTCAGCCACCCTCGAAAGGCCTGCCCCCCATGAGTGCATGAGGCTTTGGGGGGACATTTAAACAAACCACAACAGTCATTTTTACAAACTGGTTTTCTGGAAAGTATATATGGATGTTCCTCGAAAAAAAAAGACTCACAAAATGCTCTCTCCACCATGGTAAAACTGAAGATCAGAGTTATTTTAAGGGATTGGACTGTGAACCAGCTAAAATTTCACAGAATAAACCAAAGCAACTGAGAAATAGTTAGAATGCCCCTGCAAAGAAAAGAAGCCACCAGGTAAAGCTCATTGTCTATTTCAAACTTAGTAATTTTTCAGCACAAGGATTTAACAGCTCTCTGGTCTCCCATAGAAATGATGATCACGCTGATCTTTGTTGGGATACAGTGTAGGGACCGCACTAATCCAGCTGTGCATCTCCTTAGGACCTCAGCCCATAGAGAAGAACTTGAGCCACTGCTGCAAGTTTGAAGAGGCTGCCTTCCATCCTTAGATGACTTTGCTTACATTCTTGGACTTTAGGAACTTTTTAAAGTCCATGTGGTGACATGTGGACAAATTACTACATATTTGAAGAAGCCTATTTTGTTTTATCCATCTGAAAATATCTTTCATTGTAATTTTTCATCACTGCCCCTTGCTTAACACAGTAAAAGACTTTGAAAATCCATTACCTAGAAGCAATTAGGAGTAAAGTTAGGAAATTGTTCTGGAACCATTTGAAATTATTTCACCATATTTAACTTATTTCCTTTTTCTAAGTTTAACAACTATGAGTAAAGCACTACCAATTTATGTCTTATCACAGTGAGCCTTCAGTGGTGAAGACAGCCTTCCAAAACTTGTCCACTAGTTTTACTGACTTCATTGTCTAGAAAACTGCAAATGCACTTTAACCAACAAGGACAGCCGCCAGGTTTACCTTTATAAACAAAGCATGCTCCTCTGTTTCCTGGCTTCAGGATGTGAGTTAACAAATACAACATTCTCTAGAGGTCTGTGACAACCTGTGACAGAGCTTCTGAGAATTCTGTGCATGAAGCTTCAGACCATCAGGTTTGACCTTTGCGTTTATGCTTAAGACTAGGGAAATCAACTAGGTCACTGCCAGTAAGCGCTCACAGTCCACGGCACAAAAACAACAAATTAAGGAAATCATCATGAAACCTGGAGGAAGCTAACAATGCCAGATCCAGTGCTTGAAATGCGAACTTTCAAGTCCTGGCTGGAATGCTTTGCACACAAAGCTAATTGGCTGCAGCCTAAAGTGTCACTGACAATGTGCCTAGAAGAGGTTTACAACAGAGCCTTAACCCACTTTCCATCAAAACACTGCCGAAACCTCACAGAGGTTTTGCCTACATTTTAAAAATGGCACACAGGTATGTTTTCAGCTATTTAGATGGATCAATAGCAACAAATCTGCTGCTATGGTTTGACCTGAATGTTGCTCAAAGGGCCCCAGAGCTCAGGGGCGGGATGTGGGGCAGGTAACCGGATCGTGAAGGTACTGTACTCCTCACTCACCAGTGAATGCAACCTTTGATAAGCTCACAAGTGAATGCCCTGTGAGGGCGTGGGGCCTTCTGGAGGAGGTGAGTCACTGGACACATGACCTATTCCTGTCCCTGTTCTCTTCCTTGCTGTGTCCTGGCTGTGATGGGTTGAACACCTTTCCCGTACCATGTCCCTTTGCTATGATGGTTCTGCCTTGGAGCTGGTGGACCATGGATTTAAACATTTGAAACCGCGAGCCAAACAAACCACTTCCTCCTTTAAATTGTATACATCAGGCATTTTGTCCCAGCCGTGAGAAGCTGACTAACACACCTGCCCATGTAGAGAATTACCCTAGTCAGCTGGAGCTTTTTTCTTCCTATCTTCTACCCTCACCATTGAGAGTACAACTTTACAAAGGCAACTTCACATGACCACAGCCCTGAGGCTTTGGTGTCACCAGCGACCTGTCTTTATTTTCCTCAAGAGAAATGATATACGGTCCTACTGACACAGGAGGAGACTATTCTAGGAAAAGAGGGCAGACAAACTCCCAGGCCTTTCACCTTCACATGCCCAGTGGGTAACGACAACTAGACCAATGCTTGACCTTCGTTTGCATTTGTTTCCTTTGTTACTTTAACACTTTGAGTCTGCTCCTCTTGGTGCTGCATGGAGGCATGGCGATCATTTAGACAGCGCTGTCCAAAAGCTGGCAATATGAGGTTGCTTATCCCTAAATGTACATAGTCTTATTTCAATTTCCTTCAGACCGAGGACACCAAGATGAGATTACAGGGACACTCAACCCCCAGTGAGTACCCAGAAGTCTCCAGTCATTGCTCTAAATGTAGGATCACCTTGGATTCCAGCAGAGGCTGCACAAAACTGAGACTGGTCCAAATAGACACAGTTGTCACAGGGAAGCCAGCCTAAGAGATAAGGACTTCTCCCAGAGCCACCTCACAAAACTGGAACTGAGATTATGATTAACGAGCCCCTAGCCCACCCCAGCAAATCCATTAAAAGCTGGTCTCATTCTTCTGTAAAAATGGCCAGGCTCATGGTCTTCCTTAGAACTGTGCCCCCTTTAGCTCCTCACCTCTGTCTCTCATTGATGTGTCCTAAAATTATTTTTCTGAAAATAGAGTCAAAGTCTACGTGGGCAAGCTTAGGTCCCTATCTGTTCTTTGGGGGCCGCATCCAGGGCCAGTACCAATGGGGATGTTGATTGGATGACTGCCAACTTTATGCGCTGATCTGAACTAGATTCTTCTGTAATCAGGAATGGTTACTCATACATGTGTCTGGGCAGGGAAAGGTCCGGTGCGTAGTAGACACGGTTGGTGGTGGTCCTGCTCATGCCCACTTCCCAGAAACTTTGAATCTGTGCTACAGATGACTGGCCACAGATGACTAAGTGGCAATGTACACTTGGCTCGAGGGCCACAGGCAGGCTGAGCCACTCAGATCTACTTCTCAGGAATCTGAGCTGTGAACTAAGATGCGGTCCTTTCAGTGGGAGCAGAAGCCTTAGCTGCCAGGGACAAGGAGCGGGTGACACAGGAAGAGAGAGGCAAAGAGAACAAGGGAGCGAGAGAACGTGTACGGAGCAGGCAGACTAACCCTGAGGTGCCCCCCGGACTGAGACACAGCAGGGAACCTTAGCGCCTGGCTTCCTCCATCTAAGCAGTGTGCAGAGAGGCCTGGCCCTGAGGCCTGTGTGACTCTCTCTGCCCCACTCGCTTTTGTGTTTCTCTATTGCCACAATCTCAAGCGCTCAGGTGGAGCCCAAAGCACGTGGGAAGCTCATTTTCCCTGTTTTTCTAGCCAGACTGAGCTGGGCTCAGGCAGTATTTCCACTAGACGTGAAACAGAAAGAAGCTCACTCGTCATTCACAGTGAACACACAGAACTGGGATTCAGGAATTTGCTGAAAGCATTTAGCCTGTCCCTCCTTCAGCCATCCTGTCTTTAAGGCCTGTGAAGACCGCACTAGCAGAGCTTGTCTTTCACTCAGTGTGAAGACACCGCTAGGGAATTAAGGAATAATGGATGTGTCCAGATAATAGAATCTGATGGGGAAGAGACCACTCCATGCAGCCTATTATTCAACTCTGCTATTCCACTTGCCACAAAAAAGGGTTTTCCTTTGGGTTCACTGAAGGAAAAGCTTCTAGACCCTGTCTTTCCTGATTGCAGGTGTGCATTCCAGCCAGCTCCTTCTGCACCTCTGATTTGATTACTGCTGGATGGATGTGTGCTCTTGCCGTGGCTCTGCAGATTGCAGCTGCCATCGCCTCACCTTTGCTTCCTGCACACCAGCTTGGCTGAATACCCTACCTCCAACCTGTGACATGCCTGGTGGCTCTGCAGAACCCAGGGCCTGGAACCCAGTGCGGGTGTGTTCTCAGGATTTCTTAAGATTCTGCTCGTTCTTAGGATCTGCAACACACTAAATAACATTCCTTCCTGAGCCACATTGGTAGAAGAACCTGTTTTTGGGTGAACCCAATGGCCCTTGTCCATCTTAACCTCACTAAGGATATGTTTTGTTTCTCATGACCACACTGATTTAATGACTATGTCAGAGTATCATTAACTTCAAACAACTTCCCTTGCCAGGGCTACCTCTAAAAACCTGCTCTTTTTAAGTCCTGGATCAATTACAATTTTTTTTCAGGGGGGGAAATAATCACATGGTTGAGTTTTTGCCTCTTTCAGGACGAAAACTGAGCTTGCCTCTCCTTTTCAACTTTCAATTCTAATTCTGCTTTGGCATTTATCCGAGCACTGTCCTAACCACAATAATGGAAGACTTGATTGTTTTTCCCACAAGGAATCTAATGAAGAAAATGTGATGGTTTTTCTTAAGCACAAACATCTGTAAAGCAAATTGACACTCTTGCTGGTGTGTTCTGAGGGGATAGAGAAACTTGCACATATCTTCTCTGAAAAGAATGTGCGCCTTGGTAGTGGGACCATCCAGGCCTGACCATAGAACGTCCTGTCATGGGATTGTATGCAAGTTAGGAAAAGGTGTCCTGATTGCCACAGGGCTTGGTCAGCAGACTGAGCCTCCTTTCTCCTGGGGCAGTTGGCATCTCCTGCATCAGTGACCAGGGCTTGGACAGGAAACCTACGAAAGTGTGGTCTGTAAACTAGTGACATCTCACAAAATTACTGTTACCAGATTTCAAAATAAAGTATGGAAATTGAAAATGTTTAGAAAGTTTTATAGCAATCTGATCCCAGTAGGACATTTCTGTATTTACTAATGGGCCCATCTGCAAAGAATTGGAAGATTCAATAACTCTTTCACCATGGACAGCTTAAGGGGTATACTGCGACACAAATTGCTGAAAGAAAAAGCCGTTTCCTGCTTTAAAGAGAGAATCTTGGGTATTTCCTCTTCCTGGAGATTTCAAGGTATCTCTTCAATTTATTTGCACTTATGAAGCCATAACACAGAGAAAGCCAAAGCCACAACTACCAGTGTGCACAGCCCCCCAAGCATAAGGAAACACTCCATATTACTTTGTGACGTATAACCTAAGTAAAGAAAAAATTTTTACTCATTTACCATTTGCTGATTGAACATAGATCAGATATACTCCAGTGCTGTTTTTCTTTTAACCAACCCAGCATGTTTAACTACAGCTAAAGGTAGCTTCTGATAAGAGATATAAATATTTGTCTTTCCTATTTATCGACAATGACAATAATACTCTACAGCAAACCATTTTTTTTAAATTTTTATTTAAAGAGAAAAAAAAGCAATACAGAAAAAAGGGTAGAAACAATACAAAACCTGAAAAAAAAAAACCATAAATCACTAGTTGACAAACCACATACTGTCCTCCCAGAAATAGCTGTTCTTGTTACAAAATTAAGGCATACAAAGTGAACACACAGTGAGACTGCAAACAGAAAAAAAAGGATGGAATAAAGCCAATTGAGACAGTATAGTGAAATTGGCACAGAACATCACAGCAGGTCACCAGGACAACAGTAACAGGCAACATTGTATAC
>PVJX010000978.1:0-190038 GCA_004027295.1 Dolichotis patagonum
GAGATCTTCCCTTTCATGACCCCACATTGCAAGCCTGTGTTCAATTTTTGATAGTCTCTCTTTGGTTTCTTTCAAGCAGTTTTGCCAGCTTTCTATCGAGTCTTTAGTTTCCTGATAATCCCTTTGAATCTGCTTCATAAATTCTAGGTTTTTTCTGAATTCTTCAATAAATTTTTCTCTCCATTTGTGTTCCTCTATTATTCTGTCTGTGTCTTCTTGAGAGGTACCCAGCCCTTCTTTTATTAATCTACTTATCTCTTGTTTAATTTGAATTAATATTTCAGTTTTGGTCCAGCTTACGAGGTCTTGAATATATCTCTTTATGTCCGCTAACTCTGTGTTTGATGTTGCATTTTTGCTGCCCTCAGTCTCTTTTGTATTTACCTCTCCTGGATCAATGTTCTCAGGGTTGGGGGCTGGGAGTGTTTTCTTATTTCTCCCTTTCATCATGTTTTTGGTTCCTTCTATACAAGTATACAGTGTAATTCCCAGACCCTGTTCTTGTTGTTTAAGGCTCCTCTAGAGGGCACAGGCTAGGAGCTTTAGCCCTCTTCAATAGGTTATCAGAGATTAGAGTTCACCCACGTGCAGTGTGCGCTTGCTCCTCCCTTCTGGGCCAGTCGACCTTTGCAGGCCTTCACTGCGTCAGTGTGCACTGATCTCAGGAAAGTAACTGGGTCCCCGCCAGGGGCGTGGCCAAGTTCAAGCAGATTCCACCAATCCACTCGGCGAGGGGAATAACCAGCTGAAGCCACTTCCTTATGGAGTTAGGGCTGTCCTGCCCAAATCCAACATGTCGTCCAGTTGGTTTCCCCTTTCCCATGGGAGGGTCTTATTCTCATCACTCACCGTGTCCCCGAGAACTGCTGGACTGCCCGACCTCCGACTTCAGCGTGGCTGAGGTGGGAATTCACGGTGCCTCTGGGTGGGTTGTGTGCAGTGCCGTTCCCGGCGAGCTGCACGCAGGGCTGTTCAGCTCCGGGCTCCGGCGGCTCAAGCCAGTCGCTTTGGCGCGGATCGCTTGTTCAGGTCGGGCAGAATTCAGGTGTCTCGAAGCGGGTGCTGTGCTCACCGATCTTATCTTCACTAATAGTAGCCCAGGACCTCTTATTCGAGCGGGTTTTTGCGCTTTAGTTTCTTTCTGTGTTGTGAGAGTCTATCTCTCTCTGTTTGGGTCTCTCCAGGGTGTTTTATTCTGGCATTTGAGCTGTCTCTCTCAGAGAGGGTCTCTCTCCTGCTACCTACCAGTCCGCCATCTTGTCTCTTCCGAAGAAACAAACTTGTTTCATCGTGTGGTTTGAAACATAGAAAAGAAAGCCAACAGTTTGCTGTAACCAGAAGGTTTTACATATGTTTTCCAGAAGTAGTGATTCATGATCTTTCCTATTTTTTTTTCAGGTCAAGGTTTTGCTAGTTTCTAATTATACTCAATTTGAAGTTTTTACAACAGGAGAGAAAACAAAACCAAACAAATATTAAAAAGAAGGCAATGAGACAATTTCCTCCCCAATTCTAAAAGCAAAGTCTCCTTTAAATGATGTAAATGACATAAATTATAACAATTCATAAACATACTACATGAATGTTAAAAATGTAGTAAACTTACTATTCCTTGTCCTTAAAGCAATTAGGCCTATATGTAATAAAGTTTCAATCATTTTGCTATCAGCATAGTTAACAAAATATCTTTGAAAACTTAATGAAGAGGAAGCTTTGTATTATTCTAGTGGATGAAGGTGTGTTTGCTGTTAGGTATTCAGTAAAATTATCTTAACAAGGCAGACCTTTTTAAATAAAATTACAGCACAACATGTTTGTAGAATCATACATTACATGGTGAGTCTGCATATGGCTGCCAGGAGAAACACAAGAAAATGAAGCAGCAGATATGTCAAAGACAGGAAGATTACAGGGATCCTGAGAAGTAACAAGTGGGCCGGGTTTCTGGTGTCACCAGCACCCTCCTGCATGGTGTCTTTGCAAGGTGCAGCCCCCTTCGTCCCCCTGCCTGGAGTTTACAGAAGATCTACCACTGGGAGAACAAATGGGCCTAAAGACAGCAAGGTAAGGTGCTTCCTCTCAAGGTCATGAGAGCCTGAACTGACAGTTGAACAGGGAAGAGCAAACTGTAAACAGACCATTATAACATAACTTGATTTGGAGAGCTCAGAAGAGAAAATGGCTAAATGACTGCGGGAATCCGGAAAAGGCTTAACAAAGTAAATGACAGCTGACCTCACTACATCAAGATGAGATTTCAGTTAGAAGCAGCAGGAGTTACTTATAAAAGCATACATTTAAAAGGTGTCCAATTAACAGAGAAACTATTTGAGGGGAATGTGGGCAATTCTCACAACTGTTTTTTATGATTTTGCCCAGCTTCTCACAAACATCTGCCCAATTCACATTTTAGGAAAGGACTCTCCACTACTTTGCAGGAATAAATTTCTATTAGAATCAGTGGGGAACACTACGTTTCACTGAATCCTGATTCTCTTTTTCATGTATATCTATACTGCAGAGCAGGAGCCATACTTCATTAAACAGTGACAGAACAAGTCCCATGAGGGCCTCAAAATCTTCTCTACCACACAGTGCGTTTGCGTGCATTCCTCAAGTAGATATGTGATAATGACGGAGGATCTAGTTATATGTATCATTTTTCAGACTTTGTTATTCCACTTTTTTAAGTAGTACTTAAAACTCCTGACTACTCTTTTTGAAAATGTTAGCTCTCATCTTGATTTATATGATCTGGTTCCCTAGCATTCAATACCTAACTACGTTCTTAATTCAGTAACAGTATACTCATCACTAACATCCAAAGCAGTTCTTTAAGGAGTAAGAAACAGATCTACCAATCTGCGTTCCAACAGCGCCTACCTTGCTGCACAACATGAAGCATGCAAATGTTTCACCAGCTGATTTTATCTCCTAGAGCAGTAGAAGCAAACCTCGGGCATGTGTGTTATTTTTCTTTTAAGATAAAAGATGTTAATATATGAGCACAACTACAACCTCAGTATTGAGGTTAATTGCAGTGCTGGTACTTTGTGATAAACAAGTAAGTTTTGGGTTGCAGTTTGGGCACTTGTCTCTAAAACGTTCGCCATCACTGTCCTAGACCATTTAATATAAATCTTTCAGAACAGAGTAATACTAGCACAATGAGATGAGAACTGCATATCCTACTCAAAATGTACATAGGGCAAAGTAAGAATTAACAATAGGCTCCTCTCCGTTTTGCTCAAATTTCTAAGTTCATTTATCTTGGCCTGTAACATACCATATCCTTATAGTGGTACACATCTGTACTTGCAGCAAAGGTGGGAGGATCCCAGGTGAAAAGCCTCTCTGACCAGTTAGCAAGACCTTGTCTCAAAATTTTAAGAGGGGGCCAGAGATGTGCTCAGCAACCCCAAGTTCAATCCCCAGTATCACGAACAAAGCAGAAGAATACTTAAAAACCAAGCAAACAAATAGTAAGAACAATACCATACAAATCACACTCAAACAACGATAAACCCAAACAATAAAATGTCAAATTTAAAATAATTTGAAAATATGATATTTCTCTTCTATTCTTTATCTTCTGTTAAAAAGTTTAGTAATCAGGTTAAGGAAGACATCCAGTCAAAGAAACTAAGTACTGTATTAGTCACTTTCCTGACATTGAAACAAAGCATCAGACTCTCACAATTTAAAGGTGGAGGGGTTTATTTTGGTTCACAGTTTTCAGAGGGCTCAGTCTCTGGCTGGTTGTCTCCAAAGCAGAAATGGTGTGGTGTAAAGGCAAGGCTGAGGAAAGGGGAAAAAAAAAGCCCCCACAAAGCAAAGACAAAATGAGACAGGGACAAGAATACAGTCTTCCAGGCCAAGCGCCCAGCTTCTTTTGACAAGGCCCCACCTCCCAGCAACTCCCAGGAATGCATGACTGGACTGATTTCTACTGCTGAGTACAGCACCACCAGATCCAGGCCCTTTCCCAAAGGCCCATCTCTGAGCACATGAGACTTTTGGGGGAAATTTCAGATCTAAGAAGCTGTAACGCTCACGCCTAACGATAACCTGAGATAAGTTCCAAATATCTCACACACTTACTGTTACAGGTAATCTCAATGTCAGTGGAAGTCCAGAAGAGAAATAAGCTCTATGGCACAGAAAATCACAATCATTGTGAGTACTGGTCTAACAAATTCTTCTAAATGCTGTTAGTCATCCTCATATGACAGAAATATTACAAGTCCAGATATTTTTAGTTGCCTACCCAAAATGTGCAAGAGTTGTTCCATGTTATATTGGTGTTCTGCTAAAGAGTTAAAATTTCACAACACAGCAAATCTGTGGAAAAAGTAGCTGGAAGAGGTGAATGCTTTAAGAATTACAGTAACCCATAAACAACTGCTTAGGAAGAAACCAATTATAATGAAAAAGCCCTTCACGCTACCAGAATCTTCTTCCCTAAGGAGTGCTACCTACTGACATATACTTGCTTAGCAAGATTCAGAATCTTTTGATTTGAGAATATCCAGTTCCCAGGCCATTAATGAAAGGTTGGTCCTATTAGACCAGTTTAATAAGACTCTGACTTGACATTTTAAAATTCCTTTTATTTTTTCTTCCAACCCTTTTTGCATATTTCACCAGTGTGTATCACTCAGGTTCAGTT
Organism: Dolichotis patagonum; assembly: GCA_004027295.1. Classification (NCBI taxonomy): domain Eukaryota; kingdom Metazoa; phylum Chordata; class Mammalia; order Rodentia; family Caviidae; genus Dolichotis; species Dolichotis patagonum. The sequence goes on from PVJX010000978.1 coordinate 4,670, forward strand.
CAAATGTTACCTTCTCAGAGAGATCTCCCCAGTCTCTAGGTTCTAGAATCACCTATCAGGAATAACCAGCACAACCAACAAAATATGAGTCTATATACTTGCAGCTCAAACAACCTGCCAGTAGGAGATGTACATAAATTATTTTGTTTAATAAATAAAAAGTACAGTATATAGTCATGGAGACTAGACTAATGCACTAACACATTCATTTATACAACTGAATAGAAACCAAAGTGAGAGATACAGTGTAAAAAAACAGCAAAGATGTGGTTATTAAAACTGATCACCAAAACAAACAAACAAACAAACAAACAACACTGATTACCATCTCTCCTTCGTTTTCCCTATCATATGAAATCTCAACTCCTGACCTACAGTGAAATGTGTGTTATATTTAAATCTCCTTTGGCACATGTGAACTCTTTCAGTTTTGAAGACATTATCACTTGATGAAAAAAAACCCCCACATTCTCATTGGTGAATTAATTTTCACTTAAATGATTACACTGTAATTAAATGAATATCCAACATATTATATTAGCTTGTGACTTACACTCTACACTGACTTTCATTATGAAAAAAAATCATAAACTAGGTTTCTACAAAGCCTGATTTACCAACAAAATCAGTATTATTCAAGTCTGAACAGTCAATTCTTCACTTGTAGCATCTGCCTGGAAGATATATAGTCTGTTTTTGATGTAGGAATAGAATCAAACATATGACAGGTTTCATTATCATCAACAAATAGGCCTCAGAGAAACTCCATAAAGACTGCTTTGTGTTTCAGCTTGATTGACTTAAATTCCTGCATACTCTTTTCCAAGGAAGAAAGCACATCCACAGTTTCAAAAGTTTTATCAGCCCACATAGGACAGAATACCTTAGGGAGACAGACTTATGACTGAGAGATAGCCTTGGGACCTAGGAGACACTTCTATCTCTGCAACTGACTCAATGAAAGGTCCTGAGAAAGTAACTGACCTTCACAGTTGTCTGTTACTCAACATGACTCAGCACAGTGTACGATCAGATGGCCGTGTCCTTCAATTCCACCCTTGGGGACTCCAATATCCAGTAATACTGGAGGACAACTATTGGCTCTTAAAAACAAAACCACACACTTCCTTGCTGTGTAATAACCCAGAAGCCAAAGGCACAGCTTCAACTCACCACACTTCTATACTCACATTTCTGCCACTGGAATTATGATTTTTTTTTGTCTTTTTCCACACTTGATTTGTACAAATCCCTCAGCCAAGAAGTTTTTTTCTTCTTTTCTGTTAAGTATTTATTCCATCTACTGTTAAAACAAAATTAATCAAATAAACCTCGGCTGAAATTTAATTTTCTTGGCCAACAGCAGGTGTGTCATTTATTTAACAAATATTTACAGAGTATAATGGGTTGTTTTCTATAAAGCTAGCATTTTTCTAGATCCTGTAGGAAAATTTAAAAAATAAAAAAGAAATGAGAGATCCAAACTAATTGTGGGTAGATAAGAGGAATAGTACCTGGACTAAAATACAGGGAAGAATTTTAATTTCTGGGATGTTGATTATTATATGTCTGGGTATAGTTTTATTTTGGTTATGGTTATTTGGAGTTCTATATGCTTCACTGATCTGTATGTCAGTTCCATTCTCATGTTTGGGAAATTTTTAGCTATTACTTCTGTAAATAGCCTCTTGATATCATTTGTGTTGTCACCTTCCTTTTTGTTTATCCCTATCAACCTTATGTTGTTTCTCTTTGCAGTTGTTGAATTATTTCCTGGTTCCTTGTTATTTTTAAAAGATCTTTCCTTTCCTGTTCACTAGCTGCAATCTTGTCTTTGAGGTCTAAAATTCTGTCTTCACTTTCATTGCGGTGGTTTTGCCAACTTTTGATAGAACTTTTTGATTTCCTGTATATCTCTTTGAATCTGTTTCATGCATTCTGTTTCTTATATTCTTCATTCAGAGTTTCCATCTTTTTGCATTGTTTCTCTAATTTTTAAACTATGTCTTCTTTAGATGTGTTCAGCATTTCTCTCATTACATTTATCATTTCTTCTTTTACCTGGGAGACTATTTCTGATTTGAGTTCTTTTATAGCCTCCCAGAGTTGTTTCTTTACTTCAGTTGATATCATTTCAGGTATTCAGGTATATGGCTTATATTTTCTTCTGTGTCCATGTATCCTAAGCTTGCTTGGGTTGGGCTGGAAGTTTGAGATTGCATTTTGCTCTTTCATTTTGTCATTTTCCTATATTTCCAGGTTTCGAGCCATGTTTCAAGGCTTCCTCCGTGCACTGAGAATCACCTGGTCCACTTCTGGCCCCCAGGGCAGACAGTAGCCACTTGAAGTTCACTGGGCATGGGCCTATGAGGCCCACAGGGACTCCAGTGACCTCCTGTGATTTCAGAAGCGGGGTGTGGTCTTACTGCCTGGGAGCAACCGGCTTCCCTGTGTGCTGGGTATCAACCCATGCACGCTCTAGGCCCGGGACTGAGTTAGGCCCCCAGCAGATGCTTGGAGTTCACTGGGTGTCCAGGGAAGAATTTTGAGTCTGAAGCTTATAAAGGATGGGAATCTAGAGAGCATGGAATAGGAAGTCAAAGGAAAAAATACTGGGTCAGGGCTGGGAATAAAGCTCAGAGTGAAGGCCTAGTGTGGAAGGGGAGTGGTTAAAATGAAGGGATTAACTGGCCCCGAAGCCAGGCCAGCAGATCGCTGTAGCTGCTGGTTTCAAACAGGAGCCTAAAGAGAATTCTTTCTGTGGTCTGTTGGCCATTTCAGAACTTTGGAAATGGAATGGTCAATTCATCAGAAAGAAATAGCAGGCGAGTATGGTGGACTTTAGGGGGCCTGTAGGGGAGAGACCCTGGCTCCTCGAGACCTGCACCATGCGGTTGACTCCGAACAAGGAGCTCCTTCCCTCTATGGGGGGCGGCTGTGAGTGTGGCAGACTTTCGGCGGCCCGAAGGAGAGAGACCCTGGCGTGTTGGGACCTGCACTGTGTGGTTGACTTGGGGTGCCGGGAGAACAAGGAACTCTTCCCCTCTCTGGGGGGGCAGGTGATCCTGCTGGCGCGTGGGCTGAGAATCAGACATCTCATGTCATCCTGTCCCCTGTCCTGTGCCCCTCCCTTAGCAAGTGGGAGCTAGTGCACTACACATCTTGTGAAAAGATTGGCTATATTATTTAGTATGAGCTCCCCATATGCAAAGATATGGATAATCATTTGGAAGAAAACAAGAGACAATGATAGATGGTGAAGATCTCTGGTTATATAGCTTTGAAATTTATGCTTTCTTATGTCCCATTCTGTTCTGTTTTGTTGTGTTTAATTTTACCCCCTTTAAAATAAAATTTAAAAAAATATATATATATAAAGAGGGGAAAAGAAAGTGCTCTAAAGGGTATAACTGCATGTATGTTTAAGTGTGTAAGATAGATGACCATATTACTGTTTTTGTTAAGATTGTTGAGCAGAACTGTTAACAGTCTCACTGTTTGAATGTCTACTTTGTATGCTTTAATTTTGTAACTTGAACAACTATTTCCAACGATGACAGCATGTAACTTATCAAGTGGTGATTTCTTAGTGTTTTTGTTTTTGTTTTGTTGTTGTTGTTCTTTTTATTTTTTGCCTTTGGAATTCTGTATTGCTGCTACCCTTTTTCTGTTTTGCTTGGTTGTTTTCTTTTTTGTTTCTTCTCTTTAAATAAAATTTTTAAAAAATGAAGGGATTAGTTGGCTTGGTTATAATGCAGTGGTCTAGAAAGGTACGTGAAGAATAGGGTCAAAGGTGGTGAGCACTGTATAAAGGGGCCTGGTTAGGTGTCAGACAGTGGGACAGAGAGAGTACTAAAGAACGAAGGTTTATCAGCAGAGTAGTGTAAATTACAAGGAGGGCTGGCCAGGGTTTGCATTTAGGACAAATGCCCTTGAGAAAGCTGATCTTTTTTCCCTTGCCGTAGACGGTACTAATACTAACCACTCCACTATAGTACAAGGACCAAGGGAGGGCTCTCAATGCTCTCGCACTGCGCAGACACTATGAATCCAATGAATAAACAAATGAATGTAAAAGAAAAATAGTTTTTTCTCACTACTAGCCCAGGCTGGCCTTGAACACCTGTTCTCAAGTGATCCACCCACCTCGCCTTCCGGATTAGCTGTGAAAAGGGGCACACAACACCACTTTCAACTAGAAAATGAGTTTTGCTACTGACTTAGAAACAAGTTTGACTCAGTATACATCACTGTTTAGAATGTGAAAGTTTTCCTGAAACAGTTACTAACAAGCTCTCCACAGGGTCAAACTTTGATATCTGTAACTGTGGCTATCGCAGGAAGGTAACTGATTGCTCATTCTTCCTTTCTGGTTCAGCTTTACTCTAGGACGAATGCATGTACCTAGCGTTCCATTCCTTGTTTCCCACGCTTCTAGGTTCCACCATGAGCAGCGGCCCCTGAAACGTACACAAGAGTGCATGGGACCTCTGGCAAAGGTGTTTTAAAGGGAGCTGACCCACCTAGGAGAGTAATCTTTTTACTTTTTGAATTTTGGGGGGGGGGGCATGTCAAGCCAACCATCTGGACTATGAAGTAACCTTTAGAAAGGAAGTCTTATTCTAGGGTGCTGAAGTAGGGAAATGGCTCTGATCTAACCCTAGAATGGCTGTGTCTGGGGCTGTTTTACTTGAAAAAAAAAGAAATTTATGTGTGTGTAAGTCACCTTCATCTTATGCCAATCACTGGCACAAGCAACAGGACTGAGGCTCTAAGCACCATTATTCACAGCCTGGGGCTGAGGAAGCTCACCTTCCTGGAGCCCAGGAAAGAAAAAACCTGGACTCTTTCCAACAGGAAGAGCGTTGGAGGGAAGAATGAATAGCAGCTCGGTAGACACCAAAGGGGGTCTGTCACATTCAGTGCCAAATTAATAAACCAAGATGTAATTAAGCATGAAAAAACTAGTTGAGTGCATTAAGTGACTGGAAAACATAAACAGTGAGCAACAAAAAGATTAAGCTGCCAAAACTTTAAGTTGTACATAATAGAAAATATTATAAGAGACGTATTCAACTGGAAACTGGAAGGATACAACACATCTTTGTACAGGAAAATTATTATCAATGAAATAAAAGGCACACTGAAAATTGCTTACGTAAGAATATACTCCTCCCAATAATCTGCGTACCTAATTCTCCCACTCCTAAATTAGCAAAGCATTTTCAAAGAGTAGCTTATAATTAGGTATCAATTAAAAAAAAAGCAAAAAACCACAAAACAACAAGAGCAACAAAAAAAGCCAAATGGGATAAGTAAAAGAGTAAATTCAATTATTAAACACTTTTTAAATTTGTTTGTTCTGATACTTGGGGATCACAAGGTATGGATACTCAAACTCAAACTAGAAAGACTAGTTTCTTTCTTTATTTCTTTTCTTTTTTTTAATTTAAGTTTATTAGTACAATTTATCTCTACATATGATCATATTCATTATAAGAAATTTGTATGTTTCATAGGTTTCCTTTCAAAGATTTCATAACATATTACCTAATAATAACAAAAATTCCTGACTGTTTAGAATTAATCTGGAAGCCTGAGAGTTGGTTCTGAATCTAGTATATATATTTAGTATTGACAATAGTGTGAAATAGTGTAGTCACTGTTAGAAAACAGTTTAGCTCAAAAAATTCTGACATAAAAAAATCCCAGCAATTTTATTCCTAGGTAGATATCTGTAAAAATTTTACATGTGCCTCTAATAGCCATAGCAGCACTCTTCACAATGGCCAAAAGGCAGTAACAATTCAACCCAAACAACTGTCAACCAATGGATGAAGGGATAAACAAAATCTGGTATTTACATACAATAGAACATGATTCAGTGATTAAAATTCCTAAATAAATAAAATTTCTAAACATGCTAGATTGATGAACCTAAAATGATTATGCTAAGCGAAAGAAGCTAGACAAATAGTAATGATTTTATAATTCCATTTATAAGAAACCTGTAAAATTGGTAAATCTAGACAGAGAAAGCAGGTTAGTCCTGGTGGCCAGGAAGTGAGGGAGGGGCACATGGGGAATAATTGCTTAATGAGCACCCTAGTGACTTGTGGGGCAATAAACAGGTAGAGGTCATGGTTTACACACCACTGTGAGTGCACCTACTAAATCATCATGTCCCTTAAATGGATGCTTTTATGTTACATGACTTTTACTGTAACTTAAAAGTAACTGAAATTTATGAAATATGTGAAGATCTAAAGGAAGGTGGCCATTCAAATTTAATCAGTCCTGGCCAGTAGTATTTCACCTTGCTTTCTTATTATGTAATATCAAATATTATTCTACAATTCTTCCTTGGATTGGCTATGTATTGGGATCTTCTTCATTATACACAACATTTTTTTTTTTGGTACCAGGGATCGAACTTACAACCTCTCACTTGCCAGGCAGGCACTTATGCCACTGAGCTGACCCCCCGGCCCTTATATACAACATTTTAAGATTTCAAATGTGAGTTTACATTCTGATAGAATAATTCTGACACTGCTTATGAAACTGCCCAATGGTATATCCAATTTGTTCAGTAAAAAGTCTCAGGAATATTCAGATGAAAATCACACATGAAAAAGACAGTAATAGTTTACTGTTGAGATCCTTGAGCAAATTCCTTGGTAGTCTGGAATGCTCTAGTTTATTTGTTTACTTATCGCAAGAAATATGGGATTAACAAATTGCTTACTCCTACTGTTCTTGCTCCTAAACAAGTATCTACCAGAGTGGCCACTGCTACAAAGCAAACCACACAGGACAATATAACAAGAGAAAAGAAGAGGCAAAACTCGAGAATGCTGTATTAAAATGCCATCTTCATCTAGAAATGTTACATATTTGCAAAGTTTCACTTAAAAAGGAGAGAAAAGCCGAAATGGGAGAATTGCACACTGGAGGCCAGCCAGGGCAACTTAGAGATCTTGTCTCAAAATCAAAGCTGGAAAGGGGCTGGGAATATAAGCGCAGCAGTACAGCATTTACTTCAATGAGTGAGGGGGAGAGAGATGGAGAAAGAATGGGGGAAGGAGAGAGGGAGAGGGAGACAGAGGAATGACAGAGGGAGATAGTATGGGAAAGAGAGGGAGAAAGTATGGGAAGGAGAGAGACGAAAGGAGGAAGATAGATTAAAATCTTGCCCTCACATGTTTTAGGTGTGATAAGGAAGTTCTAAACTATTTCTAAGTGGACAATATGTAATTTATCAACTAGTGATTTCTTACTGTTTATTCTTTTTGAAATTCTGTATTATTTCTACCCTTTTTTTTTGTTTTGCTTTTTTTCTCTTTAAATAAAATTAAAAAAAAAAAAAGATAAGTAAGTTCTACACTGGTCCAGAGTTCCCACCATGAGAACAGTATAACAAGGTCACAGTACTTCTGCTCTGTGGAATGGGCAGGCTGGGGCTAGCATCACTTCAAAGCAAATCCAGCAGTGCAGAGGCTCTGTAACAGGTAGCTATCAAGCCTCTCACTTTAAGGAGGCTAGATGGCACCCTGCTGAGCACTTCATATGCATGCCATAAAGGCTTTCCTTTAAAAAGTCCACACCTCATCTTCCCCCTTATGTTGTAAAACTGTCATTCCACTGTGGAGGACAACAGAGCTAATCCCCGGTTTCACAGCTTCTAATACATTTATAAAGTATAAAACATATATCTCACTAGTAAATGTCATAAATTTTACTTTTAGAATCTATATATGTAATTACACCATATATATTCAATTTATTATCACATTACTTTTATTTCCATACTGCTGTTACTGAAAATGCTTTAAGTGAAAACAATCACTAAGATAAGCTCGGTTTTGGAAATGTTTTTTCAGATGAGACGTGTAATATTCAACGTATGTGATTGGCTACAGGTCTTGTATAACTAGAAAATCAGAAATTTGGTTGGGTGGCTGCAGCAATTTCTTAAAACAGGATGGGTAAGATGGCGCACATCTGTAACCCCAGCACTGAGGAGGCTGCGGCAGGAGGATCACTGTGAGTTCCCGGCCAGTCTGGGTTACACAGTAAGATTCATTTAGGAACCAATGACAAACTACATGAGCTTTTAGCTTTCTTTTTTCTAAAAAGCCTCACAACAACTGGGATCCACCCAAAAGCCATTATCTCTCATGGCGAAAGAGAGGTTTTAACATATTCATTATAAATTCTGACATTTTGGCTTTATAAAAGATCTAGAGTTGCACTCTTTAAAAATATTAGCCATGAAAGAAAGAAAAGACAGCTAAGCAAAGACAAATGAAGAAAAGGAAAAGAAAAGAAAGAAAAAAAAAATGAACCACATAAATAGTATGTCTACTTCTAGGCCTTTGACAAAATCTGTGTTAAATTTTCATTCAAACTTGATCAAGATTAATGATGCAGACTATAAATCAGTTAACTGATAACTTTTCTCAAGGTGCTGAGCCTATTACCTGGCAATGTACTAATAACAATCCAAAGGAAATTCTCTATTTTTAGTAGAAATCACAACTGCCATTCAAAGAGTCAATGTGATTGAGGAAGCATTCAACCAAAGGCATAAAAAAAAAAAAAACGATAATCTAACTTTCCCTCTATGTAAATTTGTTTTTTGAAAGTAGTCGTTTTGGAAAGAGTATTAGCTGCTGTCCTATGTATGCATGACAAAACTAGATAGAAAAGTGCTTTAACTGTTCTCTGACTGACAGGAATTCAGGTTATACATTTGTTAGAGAGTAATCTATTAATTTTTGAACATAGAAGAGTATGTTGTTACCTCTTGCTTTTGCTGGATCTAATGAAATTAAGAATCCTTTCCCAAACAAGAGCAAAGCATATCTAGTTGAGTGTTTAGCACTCTTCGTTCTCTATTGCTCTTGCAAACTAATGAAATATTTGATATTCTAAAAAATCACTGGTATCTCTAATTTTTCTAATTACAAGGATGGGTAAGAGCTTGGAAATATAATTCAGTTCTATCATGTGACATTGCAGTGGTCAATATTTTGAGGAAAAATTACCAGTTATCAGTTACAACTCTGTGTGAAGCACCATCTTTCATGCCTAAACAACACTATTAGTGCCCTGTCTTTCTGGTTCAGGTCCCCAACTTCCAGAGAAGCCACTTAGTTTTCCATGAACCTCAAGTCCCTCAGAAAGTCTTACTGTCTGATTCACTGAAATAATGGAGACTGTATCTGTGGTAGCAGCCTCCCAGATGGCACCTAATGAGCCACAGCCAGAATCACCCAGCTAACCTGCAGCAATTTCTTTACTCACAGAAATGCTTGATGGTTTTTGTTTTTGTTTTTGGTATTAGGAAGGAACTGAACTCAAGACCTCACACTTACCAGGCAGGCACTATGCCACTGAGCTGTATCTCTGGCCCTGCTTGCTGTGTTATAAATACTACAATGTGGGATGATTTGTTAGGCAGCAACAGGTATGTAAGCCATTTAACTTTCCCTAAAGCCTGCAAGTATTATGTAAACCCTGTCAAGTTTAAAAAGCATTCTTCTTTCAGTTCCTCCATCTTCTCCTTCTACCAAACTTCTTTAGAGTCTACACTAATCATGCTACTAAAACTGTTTTCCTAAAGGTCAATCAATACTCTCATAATTGCTACATCAATGGTCTCTGTTTCTTCTCACCCCTTTGATGTCTATGCAGTTTCTGACAATTGGAAATCTTTACATTCTTGCCTTTTACCACACTAAAGTCTCTTTCACATTTGACCCCAGGTCTCTGGATTCATTTTCTAACTTTCTTCATGTACTACATTTTTATTCATGCCCCTTAAACACATGCATTCTGATTTAAATCCTCAACTTTTTCCCACAATAGGCACAATGACAGCAACAACAGCAGCAACCAGCACAATTAAAATTTATTGAGCACTATGTGCTAGGCCTTATGCCAAGCTCTTCGCATGTCACATGTATCATCCCATACATATTTAGCCTTTCCATTAACTCTTTGGTGCCTAAACATACCGTGCAAGCTTGCTCACTAAATGTCTTAAGCCTCTTGTTTGTCACCATCTCCCCAGCATTTTGAATAGTGGCTGACATATATTAGGTGTTAATGGTGCAGGATATCCATTGCATAAATGTCTAGGAAACCCCATCAATCCATTTTATTACTCTACTAACTGTACTGCTAAGTTCAAAAATCACAATTATAGACTTCAATCATATATGGCATGGTCATTTAAGGTTGAAAACATTAACAAACTGGCAATGCTAAATTCATTTAATTTAGACAACACTGTTCTAAGAAAGTAAAATGACTACAAAACACAGTTTCACTGCAAAAGCTATGAGCAGTTATATGTAGCAGAATTGAGAAAAAAAGTCTTGCAGGACACTTTCTGTGCAGAGGAAAGGGAGGAGAAAGTATGACTAAAAGATTATAGCAGAAGGTTAGCAGAAGCAGCAGATAGTAGCAGTGGACCTGAAAGACAGAAATCATGGTTGTGTCTCAAATTATATTTGAATCTTCTGCCAGATCTTCATTTTCTCCATGTTCCAGCAGCGGTCCATGGGCTTGGCTATCTGGCCAGTGAGTCCTGAGGCAGACAGTCTAAGCCTTAGCGCTACCTTGCAAAAAACTTAAATGTCCAGAAGGATAATAGTAGCCTACGACCTCTGAGAAGTGCCTCCATTAAAATGTGATCTATGTTATTCTATTAGCTTTTTCCCCCCAAAGGTTGTTGTGATAATGAAAAACCGTAGGAAATCTGCCTGTTTGATGCAACAATTTTGGGAAGCAAACTGTCTATTACAACACCCAAGGTTCCTAAATAAAAACCCACACAAGAAATTCTATGCAAGGAAAAGCTGTCTCTCCGGATAGATAATCGATATGCTGCTTTCTAACAGGATGATAGCTTCCATTTCCCTTCTACACTGAGAAGCAGAACTAAAGCCAAAGCTTCGCTGCAGGTTAAGGCAATGCTCATCATGTTCACGGCTGGCAAGTTTGCACTGATTTTATACTTATCATGTTCATAGTTAGTGAGTGCCTCTTAGCTCATCATATTCGTACAACAGATTTTTAAAAAACTTGCTAAATGATTTGAGATTCTTTTTTAACTGCTAAATTTTTAAAAGAGGTTCAAAGGGTAGGAGTGAGCCCTATGGCTCATTTTATGACATGTCCTCAGAAGGAAGTGAATATACTGTTGCAAACACAAAAGTGCTTTCAAATTATTAAAAATGCAATTTAAAGTAGAAGGTGGGGGGGCGGTGCTGTTATCCTAACATAAATGTAACCAACTTAAACTCAACCAACACAAAAACTCTCACATGTGTTTAGAGAAACTAAAATCTCTGCTGTTACCATGCCAGGTCATATTTTCTCAGCATCTCTGTGTGCTGGAGAGCACTAAACACTCAAACAGTTACTCAGTGTCTGGATTCTGTTATAGCCTCTGTATTATTTATAGCTCATAACACATTTTCATGTTTCACAATAAAAAAAAAAAAAACTTCTGGCTAACCTAAACAAGCTTAAACTGACAGGGAAATTCCAAGTATTGCAAAAGAAGAAATAGTTTTTAGTAAGCAAATAAATTTTGGAGGGGAAAAAAAGGGCAAAGAAATATGCTTGCTTTCAAATGAAAGCCAGCATCTACCCATGCAGATTGATGTGATTAATGATTCCTCCTGCCCAGCTTAAGACCTACTCCTAACTAAGCATGCAACCTTTCCATTTGCTTCCATTCTTTTTCTAGCAGCTATTCTAAAATTTTTGTCACTCTCCTTAAGCCATCTCCCTAATCACTGCCACACCAAGTCAGTACTAGATGTCTTACAGCCTCAGTTTTAACTGTAACGATGCTCACTCTTATTCCTTCCTTTAGTTTTCAGAAGATGAGGGGCCATTATAGATCCTTGATCTGTTTTCTTCCCAACTCTTCTGAGACCTTGTTCTAACAATTGGTTCTAGTCTTTCTCCATGTACGAGCTCTACTCTTTACTGGCTCGTAAAAGTAAACTTTAATTGCTGCCATTCTTTTTTTTTTTTTTAAAGACAGTGTCTTGCTCTGTAACTCAGGCTGGCCTTGAACTCATGGTGATCCTCCTGCTTCAGCCTCCTGAGTACTGGGGTTACAAACATGCATCCCACACCCACTGTGCTGCCATTCTTTCTTGATGCATCTTGCCAATATACTTCTCTTTTGCACTGGCATCCAAACGAATTCAACACTGGTTGTTGGCACATCCTGGTAACCTTACTTCTACTTACTCTTCCCTTCCTCAGTGAAAGCCAAGGTTGCCTTCTTAACCACGAGCTGAAGCCTGCTTCGTAGCCCTCATCTTCCAGGAATGACATGTCATACCCAACAGCTAATGTTTCTGGTCTTTCTAATCCCAGTTCTCTGTTTCTGGTCTTTCCAATTCCAGTTCTCTGTTTCTCTCACGCTAAGTGTTTCTGTTAAGACTTGTCCAGCAGGTAGACACTGGCTTCCTTTCAGGTCCTGTCTTCATCCCTCTTTCATTATATATACTCCCCATCTGTAAGTGATTTAATTCATTCTTTATCCAGATTGCAAATTCATAATGCCCAAACCTCGTCTTCCCACTGGACCCCATTTCTTTGCTAAATTCCTCATTTCAAAATTCAAATGCTATTCGAGTTCAGCTAATCCTGAGCCTACCTCCATCACTTTTGTTGCATCTAACCTTCATGTTTGCTGCCAGTTTAAAATTTTTATCCTGCTTTTTACCTTATCATGTAAAATTTTAAGGAACCCATGCTTGAGTGCCTCACCCTTTAATTCACCCCCCATATTGCTGCAGGTTTTACCTTTGAAATATGCAAATGTGGTCTGTTCTGTTTCTGTATGTAAGCCCTTCAAAATGACCCACTGAAGGCTAGATGATTGACGGTCTCCGGTTGTTAGGCTGGTGTAACACCACCGCCTGTGCTCCCAGACTCCAAACAGTCACATCGATTCTCCAGCATTACTAAAGCATCTCTGCCTCGAAGAGATGTCAGAATTTGGCGCCAGTTGTCACTCTGCCTGGAATGCCACCTACCATGCTTTTCTGCTTAGTAAATTCTTATCTGCCTTTAAAAACCCAACACAGACATCACTGGCTCTGGGCAGCCACCCATGCCTTCAGATCCCTGGGCAGAAGGAGTTGTTTCTCACCTGTGCCACCTTACACGAAGCATGTACTTTTCTCTCACTAAGCTCAGCACCTGCTCCAGAGGGAACTGCAAATAAAAGCCAATTAAGATCTTTCAGCGTTTGTCTTCTGACGTGTTCTATTGATTCTATTGACTTAAAACAATAGAAAGGTATTTCTTCACAGATTTGGGGGCTGGACATCAGGACAAAATCAGTTCTACAGGCGCAGAGTGAAATCAGGCACTGGGAAGAATCCCAGAGCTCTACAAAAGCTGGGTCCCCACCCCGCCTTTTCCAGAGCCTTCCTGCTGCCAGCATTCCTCATCCAGTGAAAATGCTTCCCCTGAAATGTACGCAATCTCTGCCTGCCTCCCTCCAGCAGGACACCTGGCACAACAGTTCCAGTTGCCTGGTCCACCTGCCAAGAGCCTTAACGGAATCACACCACCAACAATTTTGTCAAGCAAGACATTTTCACAGGTCTTGGTTTAGGGTGGCATCTCTTTACAGCCTAGAGCCATTCTTCAGCTGGGAATGTATGTCTCACGAGACTCAAGAACAGTGCGCTAAGGAAGGCGCACCTCTCCCCAATATTCACACTCTCATTAATTTAGGTATCAAAAGTGCTCCTACAGTTATTTACTACTCCCGCCCTGACATGATCCCTGGACAGTTAAAAATCACCATTTCTGTCACCTAATCAGGTTCATAGAGCCTCTATTACTCTTTAGAATGATTTTAGCGCCGGGCATGGTGGTGTGCACCTGATTCCCAGTACTCGGGAGGCTAACGCAGGAGGATTACTATGAATGTGAGGTCAGCCTGGGCTACAAAGTGAGTTCAAGGTCAGCCTGAACCTTATCTGAAAAAGACAAAACAAAACAAAATACCTGCAACAAAGAAAAAAGGAAGTGGAACAATAAACTATTTCTTCTAACATTACTTACAAATATATAATAATGTAACATTAAAGGAGGAAATAGCTGCTTAACCACTCAGCATCCACAAACAACTAAAATGTATACTATCACAGTGATAAATGATTTCCACACTGCACTGATTTTTAAAAACTTTTACTAGTACATGTTTATGATACATAATGACTACCCTAAGTCCCCAAATTACGAACATTTGAGTTGTAAACTTTCACAGCTAACCTGAGTTAAGAATCACTTTGCCTGTCGGCTTACAAATGAATCTGACTTAAAAACAATTCTCCTGGAATGAACACATTTGTAAGCCAGACTAAACATTCATTGTGCAGAGTTCGTACAGGTACATGACATATCTTAATTCTTTTTTTTTGAAGGAGAATAAAACCAAGCAATACAAAACAGAACAAAGCCAATCAAAGCAATCAAAGTGGAATCTAACTTCATAAGAGGACAATAGGTCATAAACAATGGCTACCATAATATATCTTGTTATCTTCACAATAGTTGTCCATTTTCTCAGACATAGGAAAATCAAATAAAACAAAACAGAATAAAACCAATCAAAACAGAGCACTGAATAAAACAAAACAATAAATTGGAACAAAACAAAACAGTGAGAATAATATTGGATTTCAAAAACAAGGCAGAAAAATATCCCCCATATTTGCTACACTGCATATTGTCATCCTCCCAATAGATGCTTCGAATACTGGCCTTAGTCATGCAAAGTCAATCAAACAATACAAGCATTTAGTTGTTTTTGTACCTTGGTTGCTATCAACTCTGCCTGTCCTCTGAACCAGCCAGTCTTTGATTCTTTTTATGTTCCTTCCCTTCTTTCCTATTTATAAAAGCTTTCTCTTTCTCCTTCCTATTATCTCCCTTTTATGTTAGCTACTGAGAGTATAGGTGTTCTTATTTACATTTTGTGTTGCTATAACAAAATAACCAGGGCTGGGTAACTTACAAAGTAAACATTTTATTTGGCTTATGATTCTGGTAGCTGGAAGGTCTATACAGCATGGCACCTGTGACCTGGAGAGAGACCTCCTGGCTGTGTCACAAGATGACAGAAAAGCAGAAAAGGACCATGTACAGAAAAGGGCTAAGTGTGTGTGGTAGCCCTGCTCGATGACCACCTCCTCTCTCGGGCAGTGACTATTCCTGTGAGATCCAACCCACCCCATGAGATGGGCACTAAGACATTCACGAGGGATGACAGCCCCTGATCTGATGGCTTGTTAGCAGGCCATCCTCCTAAAGGACTTACCAGTCCATACTTCCACGGGGGGTGGCCCAGCTTCTAGCAGCACATGAACCTCTGGAGACAAACCACATCCAACCCTAGCAGTACTCTTGTGTGTCCATTACATTTACAATAACTAAAATACCAGCGTGCTGAGCTTCAGGTTAATGCCTAGAATGGCACCAGTAATTCAGAAATGTCATTGTTAAATTTAGTCCGGCTGGACTTGAATTTGTAATCCTCCCGAGTGGCTGAGATTACAGGAGTGAGTCACCGTAGCTGGCACAAAAGGTCAATTCTTTGTATATAAAATTCTTGCTTTTCAAAATTATTTTATTTATTTAATGGTACTGGATATTGAACCCAGTCTTCACATTGAGCTGACACCCTCAGCTCTTTTATAAATGTCTTTTCTTTTGAGACAGGGTCTCATTAAGTCCCTGTGTGCTCAAACTTTCAGTCCTCTTGCTTCAGCCTCCCAGAGAGTTAGAATTCAGGTGTGTACCACCGGGCACAGCTGTCGGCTTGTAAGTCTACTGAAATACTGAAAGTAAGGAACAGGTATGCAGGTTACAACCAGGAAATTTGTTATGCTGACTAAGTATTCCAACAGGCACATTCTTTGCCCTACAATTTCTACTAGTTTATATAGGTTGTTTTTGCACTGTTCTCTAACATTAAGTTGGACCTGTCTCCACTCTCAGGGAAATGACGCTGGCTAGATGTTAACCGCTGCAGTTCTCTGTTTCTTACCACTAGCTACATGTCCTAAATGGAAAGGAATGTTTCTAGCACAGTTACAAGATGACTTTTAGTAGACAAATCATAACTTTCTCACTGACTTCAACTGTAACTTCAGAGATTGATTCTCCAGGGAAAAGTACAGCTCTAAGGGAAATTTGTGCTTATACCCCAAACGTGTTTGTTGACAGACGGAAGGAAAAGCACATCACAGCTAATCTGAATAGGGGTTAACCCCACAGATTCGTGCCAGACGGCACGTCAGCTCTCCACTAGATGCCGGGCAGAGGGGGGGAAGCGGAGCCTGAGCTTGGCCTTCTTCCTCTAAGGCTCACCCACGCCAACGTGATGGCCAGAGGGAGAATTTCACTGTACTTATGAGTCACGCAAACTACGTTCTGGATTTGTGGCTTTGTATCTCTACCAAGTAGATCTCAGATGTATACTTGAAAAAAAGTCAGAAATAAAAATATCAGAATTATCTTTAGGATTTTACTAACATGTGCATTTCAATAAAGGTTCTCTAAACTGCACAGTAAAGGTCTAGTACTTTGCTTTGGACAAATATGTCTAATAAATCACCAAAATACTAATTCTGCATTAGGGTAAATAAGCAATGCCGATCTATTTCCACCTCAGGAAACACAGACTGATGTTCAGTGAGGCCAGCATGCAGTCTGCAGGGACCCCTTGGGTCTGGCGACCAGCAAGGATTTATGACAGGCGGTGCTGTTGTGGCATCTACTCAATGTGTGTTCCTTCCTTCTTGGAATAAACAAGGACCTGAGGACATGCATCAATAGGCAAGAGCATGGAAAACTGCTATTTAAATGAGATTTCTAATTTAACATATTCCTGCTTGGGTTAACCACCAGAGGTGCATGCGTGACTGTCCCACTGAGCAGCTTGTATCATTGGTGATATAAACGAATCTAATCACGTATCGGTTGTCTTACTAATAAAATTAGTAAGAATCCACCAGATGGACAGTTATGCATGTGCCACTGGTAGGTCAATCTGCCTGGCAGCGAGACATGAATTAATGACCCCCTTGTGAATGCATTAATAGAGGTGCTAGAACAAAAGCCTACCTGGGAACCAAATCAAACTATCAATTTCTTAAAACCAAACAGTTCTTCAAGTCAGTGGCTGGGCCAGTAAAGAAGCCAATAGATGGTCTACTTCATATGAGTCTGATGCATTTCACTGAAGAAGCAGAGGGTTTAACATCAAGAAAACCAGAATCACAGCTGTCCTCTTAACTTCTCTCACAGTATTGAAAGTAACAGGGAAGACAGCACACCACGAGAAGATGCAGTTTCAGGACAGACTTAGGAAGGGGTGCATGCATTTGGAAAAAGAATTACAGAGGACTACAGCGCATTATAAATCTAAACCATTTTGAGGCTTACTCTCCAAGGATATTTTATGACAGATTTGCAAAAAGAATGTGCCAAAAGCTAGTTAAATGAGACAAACAACATTCTAGAAACTGTGAAACTCATGATGACTTTTTTTTAATTCTAATAAAGCTTGAAACAGATAGGAAGACTTTTTTTTTCTGTTTGAAAATAAAAAGTTTACCGTGGTTACTGCTGATGATACTTAACTTTTTAAAAATGAAAAATAAAACTGAATTTCATAATCAAGTCATAGACTAACAGTTATTACACTGTGTATTGTTATCATCAAAAAGATTGCTCATAGTATAAAATATAAACCAAAAATTCATACACACACAACAAATAATAACAAAACTTTCTTTTCAACAAAGATAAAACAATACTGCAAATAAAACAAATTAGCATATATATTTAAATAATTTTGAAACAACAGAATATGTACTTTGGGAAGTATCTGAACTACTTTCTATTTATTTCTCTTCTATTTTGTTTATTTTAACTTGTAATTTTATCTGCAGTCCTAGTTTTTATTACTCAAGCTGATATCCAAGGACACACAGGTTCCATGAAACTGAAATGTTTAGAGTTTGGCTGAAATGAATCTATACGCTTTTCTATGCTATAATGAAATACCAGGGGCGGGAACAGTATGCAGGAAAGAGATTTATGCAGTTCAGAGCTCTGGAGGCAGAAGCCCAAGATAAGGCACCCTATGCATGGGGCTGCTGCTAAGGGACTTGTGGAGATGGCATCACAATGGCAGGAGACTGCACAGAGACTGCAAGGCGACACAGGGAACCAGAGCCACCAGAATGCACATTCTTGCAGGAATGAACCAGTCCCAAAAGAACCACACTGACATCCGATATGGCACTCCTGCCCCTCCTTATGACCTGACTATTGTCACAGGCTTCCTTCTGAAGGTTTCACCACCTTAGCATCCAGTCCCTGATGCCAAGTTCCTAGCACAGGACTGCAGTGGATACACTCAAACCATACCCAAAATGGCAAGTGGCCTGCAGAGAAAGTTTTTTTTTTTTTTTTAAAGAGGCAAGGTCTCACTATGTAGTAATGGAGGCCAACCTCAAGCTCACTTATGTAGTCTAATATGGCCTTGAATTCAAGGTGATCCTCCTGCCTCAGCCTCCCAAATGCTGGGACTATAGGTGTGTACCAACATGCCCCATGTGAAAAGGTTTTATGAGACTGCTGCCAGTGAAGATCTGGATGTATGAGTCCAAGATTAATGTGAAGAAGTATCAAATTGAGGCAAAGATACAAAAAATCCCACAATACAATTCCAAGGCTGAATGATGGTACAGAAAATACAAAAGAATACTTTATAATTATAGTTTCTAACACATATTAATTATAGAAATTAATGGTTTTCATCATGACATGTTCATATATGCATATAATGTAAGAGCACTTGATAAAAGGTCACAGAGAAGTATCTCAATGAGAAAAGAACTATCAAGCCAGGAACTATAATTAAGAGAAGGTGGTGACCTACAAAGGAGTGGGTGAATGGAGACGGCATCAGGAAAGCAATGAGGCAATTACACACTGAGGCTGACCTCCATGGGACTCTGATGAGGGGTAAATCCAACAATTAATGGCCTAATTAAAAGTTATGCTATCTTAGTTTAACTGATGGAATTATATACTTTTGATGTACCTACTTTTGTTTGTTTTTTGAGACAGGGTCTCCCACAGTAGTGTAGGCTGGCCTTCAATTCATGGTGATCCTCCTGCCTCAGCCTCCTGAGTACTGAGATTACAGTTGTACGCTACCAAGCTCATCTTAAACTATTTATACCACTGAAATTTCATTAAAATAAAAAGGTTTTTTTTACATAAATCAACCAATTGACCCTAAGCTGCCAAACACCAAATTTTAGAGCCTAAGGACATGCACTCTTCTACCCAATAGCCGAACATCTTGCTGTGAAAGAGCTGCCCTGCCCAGGTTCCACCCAAATTTTCAGTGGACCTCCTTAGAGTTCAGAGTTCTTCAATACAGTTACACAATTTTATCATGGCTACCAAGCAATTATTTACAGAAAAAGTATTAATTCATATTATCAGCTCATATGTGGAGATTACTAAGAATGTCTAGGAGTTTTAATGTGTTTCTTTAACAATATTGTAAACAGGGTTTCGTCAGGCTGGGGATGTAGGTTGGTGGTAATTATGTGTAAGACTCTTGGAGGTCAATCCTCAGCACACGAAAAGTATTTGCTTTTTAAAAATCAATCTTCACAGAAGTAGAAAGAAACAAAAAAATATAATCTCTTACATAGTGTTATTCATTGAGATTGACTGAAAAGAACAAAAAAAGGAACAAAGCTAATTTTAATACACATTTAGTGAATGCCAACTCACTATGTGAGTGTGAATGTATACCAGGCACTACTGGGTTTCCATTAGTTTAAGAATTCATTCTTCAGCTGGGCATGTGGTGCATGCCTATAATCACAGCACTTGGGAGGCTGAGGCAGGAGGATCAGTGAGGTTTTGTGGCCAGTGTAGGCTACATAATGACTCGAAGTCCAGCCTTAGCTACACAGCAAAACCATGTTTCTAAAACAAGACAAAATAAAATCAAACAATTTTCTCTCCCTTGTCTATCATACCAAACATAGGAAGAACACACAGCTGTTTTTTTTAAAAACTAAGACCCTTATAACATTTTATCATGTATAAATGCTGGTTCTTTTTTAAAAAGACATCAGACTATTACAAAAAGATTCTAAGTATAATTTATGTATCAGTATATTATAGTACTTCTGGGAGGCTTGCATTTCAGGGAAGACAAGTAATTTTTTTTTTATTGGTACCAGGCATCAAACTCACGACTGCACGCTTGCAAGGCAGGCGCTTATGCCGCTGAGCTAAATCCATAGCCCCCAAGTAACTTTTAAAGATCTTGAACACAGAAAATATTTAGCTATTTGGAAAGCAAAAGTAACAGACATTTACTGAACACCTACTTTATGGTTAACACCATGCTAAGTTCTTCATACAAACTCTGACTCTTGGGCCGGGGCTGAGCTCAGTGGGAAAGCATCTGTGTAAATAGTATGTGGGGGCCTTGGATTTGATCCTTCATGCTGCAAAAATAAATACATAATAAAATTTGGTTCTCTCAAATACCAAAATGTTAACATTTATGTTTATAGCTGGAAAAATAACAGAGAACTGAAAATATTTGCCTGAAATCGCAATCTAGAAGCTAGATTAAAACCCAGATCTACCGGATTACAGGTATCATGTATTTCCCATTAGAATTTCCCACAGGAACAATCGAAGAGTAACTTGAAAAGAATGCCTGGAACACTGTGAGAATTACCAAAGTCCTTCCTTGGTCACCATGTTCCTGTAACAGGCACAGCCTATACTCTGGCACAGGGCACACTCGCTCTGGCTTTCAAAACGCAATCTCAGCTTCCATCATACCACCTAATCTGCTGGGTTTTGATAGGGGGGATTGAATCCAGGGCTTCTGCACTGAGGTACCTCCCCTGCCCCCTTTTTCTTTTGAGACAGGGTCTTGTTAAGTCACTAAACTGCCCACACTGGGCTCAATCCTGTGACCGTCCTGCCTCTGCCTCCCAGGGTGCTAGGATGACAGAGGTGTGTGTGTGTGTGTGTGTGTGTGTGTGTGTGTGTGTGTGTCTGTGCTTTGCTTAACTGTAGATTTTCATATCCCAGCACGTTTTAACTCTGAAATTACAAGATGGAAAATAAAAGCAAACCCACAATTCTTTCAGTTATTCTCGTATTTTCAATGTGTTCAAATTTTGAGTTATTAAAAGGCTTGCCAAATGTTCAATGTCATGTGGTATAATTTTTCTTTTTCAAAAGAACTATATTCCAGAAAATGCTAAACTCCAGAGCAGAAGTATAAACAGGATGTTAAAAAGCCCACTTCTGCTATAAATAAGCCATCATAACTTGCTATTCTCCAAGTGTACTCAACCACAGATCCCACTGTCATATGACTCCACTTGGGATCTTTAAGCACTATTGTAACTACATAAAAATTAAGGAAATAAATGTTCCTTAATTGGTAGACCCTAAATTAAATCAGTGAGTAGATGAATTTAGTAATTGAGAAGTGAACAAAGCATATGCTTCATCTTTAGAAACCTGGTATCCTTGCCATCCGTAATTTTTCCATATTCCTCTTCTTTCCTTTTATCTCGTATTTCTCCATGGTTTCAATAGATCTTTGATTGATTATCTATTTATCTTTATTGATGATCTATAAAGATCTATGATTGGAGGTAAATAGGATAAGATAAAAGGAAATAGTATAAAGTGTAATTATTGCCATGAAAACTTCCTGATTATCCAGTCTACAGGAAAAAAATTAAAATCACATCTGTCACTTTTTAATTACATAACATGCATAAAATATGTATTTCTGGCAAATTAGATTCAAAGACCAGAGATGACTTTACATTTTGCCCATAATATATTTTTTAGTTAAGGGAGAAAACAGTTAATAGAATTTATAAAAGCAACACTTACTAAATAATCTCATTACTTTAGAAACCTTGAATGAACTTCCTATTGCCGTGGCCAAATATGACACTAAAAATAAGCGGAGATAAACAGGCTGTGCAGGATGCCCAAGGTCGCACAGTGAGTCAGTGCTAAGCAGTGGGAACAGACTTCCTGAGTCTTGTCACCTCAGCCTCAGCTTGGGCACTCACCCGCCCTTTCACGGCCACACACGCTTACGCGTACACCCACCTCCCTCACGTGTGCCAATCCCAGGAAATGGCACAATGGGGGCAGCTCACAAAATGAAGATATTTTAGGAAAGCATCACATAATTGCTCGGCATTTGAAGGTACCAAGCTTTTAGTATTTTCTTCCATTCCTCCCACCCCCCACACCGTTTTTATAGAATGCTTTAAAGCATCTTATATGCCTCAAATTCTTTACCTGACTTTATATGTATCAAGAAATAAGATTTTCCTCCAAGGAAATATATATGATAATTTTATGCTTTCTCTGTAAATCTTGAAAAAATGTTTATCTCTTGCAAAGTGGTGCAATTTTAACCTCCAGGAGAATACTCAGATTTGCTTACCAAGCTTATCTATTATAAATACATAGTCAAAGTCATGTTCATTATGCAGCAAAAATATAGATTTCTAACATTACACAAAATTATGCATGATAGACAAAATGCGTAAAATATATCTCCTTCAACTTCATGGTAAAACACAAACATTTTGGATAAAAAAAAAATCATAAAATACTTAAATAAGATTATCTTCATAGCAATCACAGTAGTATGAGTTCAGAAAACCTCAAAATAGCAAAGCTTTTACTGTGCTCCAAACACTTTTATAGTTAAGTCAATAAAAAACAGAACTAATTCTAAATATGAAATAATGGTGACATCTTGTGTTTTACAAAGTGCTGAAAACCTCATTTTAATTTTTTTGATGACCAACTGCATTACAAAGCAAACATTTCTGAACTGCCTATTTGAAAATATTCACCTACTACTGCAACACATCTCATTTTCTTTAAATTACTAATCTTATACTAGTGGGTCTTACCTTTTACTTTAGTAGGTATAGGACTAAAAGGCAAAGACAAAAACTATAATATCATTAAGTTACAAGAATGAAAATGTCAAAGTGTCTAAGCCGAAAAATCCTGAAGTCTCTAAGTAAAAAATTCTGCCAGTATTACTAAGCACAAACAAGCAAATGGAATTTGTGGAGAACACGGAGAAGTATCATCACATCAATTCATGCACTTGTCCCCTCAGAAATGTACTGCAAATATCAACAAAGAAAGAGTCAGAATCAGACTGCAGAAACAGTTTCCTCCCAACTGCAGCTGAGTTACTACATAAAGCTTCGGCTTAGTACAAAGGATGTAGCAGGATGTAAGGCAAGACAGTCTTGTTAGGAATAAACAAAATAGAATAAAACAGGTAATTAACTCACCAAGTAGTCTTTTGCTAAAAACCTATATTCTTCCCTTTATCTCAGGCTTCTGGTTTCTAAAGACAAATAACATGCTTTTTGACAGAATGATGACGAAAAGGGAACACCGTGTGATCTCTTTCCACTAAAGAGAACTGAAACACTCTGCAATCGCCAAAGTAAGTACCGCACGAGCATGCTCAGGATCGCCTTTAAAATGCTTCATCTGGGCATGTGATGACCTCCTTCCAAACAAACTCACAGAGCTGCAAATTCAATCGAAGATCATTAACTGTAATAAACTAACTGGAACCACCAACTGATAATTGATTTGTTTTTAACTCCATGATTTTTGTAGTTCATTTAACTTGATGTGACTGGAAATGATTATTTTTACACTTTTATTAGAACAACCTTTGGTTTCAACATTTAATTATCTATGGCAACATAAATATTCTAAAATTCTGGGATAAACTGAAGTTTCAAAGCATTCATGATATGAGCTCAAAACATAAATACGACCATTGAAAAATTAAGCAAGTCATAAACTTTGCATCTCTTGTTCTGTCCTTTTGTCTATTTAGCAAGTAAAACAATCTGCAAACTATGTAGTGGAATTTTAATTTCTCCTCTGGAAATACCAATAAACTAAAATGTTGTGTCTTTATTTTTAACTTAATTTTTTAAAAAAGGGGTAAAACTAACTATAACAAAACAGAACAAAGCTGATCAGAAGAAAACAACGTAAATGACACAGATTTCAAAGCAAGACAACAGGTGATCTACAGTAGCTACCATAATATCTATCTCTTGGTTTCTTCTAAATGGTTGTCTGTATCTTCACACACAACGAATTCATGCAAAACAAAACAGTATAAAACTGATCAGAACAGAGTGATGAAGGCATTACAGGCCTTCAAAACCAGTGTGTCTTTACTTTAAAAATTTGCTACTACAAACTACAATGGTAGGATTTTTCTCATCTACAGATTGTACATTAAATGACAGCACAGATGCGATGATTACAAAACAGCAGACCTCACACATATATTGACAAACTTATAAAACAAGATCTTAAAAGGAAAAACCTCTGCATTTTAAGAAACAAGGTTTGCAAAACTGTTACAAAAATCAACCACAAAGTTTACATATTTACATTTATGCCTTAAATAATGTGCCCTGGCTTGCTGGGTAAATTACTGCCAAAGCCTTATGGATGACAGATACATGGTCAAGACAGTCAAGATATTTAGCCTCCAGTCTGTTTATTTTTTTTTCCTTTTCTTTTCCTTTCTTTCTTTTTTTTTTTTTTTTAATCTTCTTGAAACAGGGTCTTGCTATGCAGTTCAGGCTGGCCTTGAGCTCACTTTGTAGCTCAGACTGTTCTCAAACTTGCAAGGATCCTCCTGCCTCTGCCTCCTGAGTGCTGGGACTACAGGCATGCCCCACCAGGCCCAGCGGGTCTGTTTTAGTCACCCACAAACAGAGATCTAGTCAAGCCCCGCCAAAACCAACCAGACAACTTTCATATCCACTTGTCACTTCCACCTTGGGCGTTGAGGCAGAAACGGGAAGTTTGCAGAGCTGCCACAAACCAAGCTCAGTTCAGTGGGACTGAATGATTAGGCTAATGCTATCTGTAAATGGGCACGTATGCTAAATGCTGCTTTTCCTTTCAACTTTTCTTGGTTACTTGATCATGAAAATTGAAATTTTAAAGGAAAAATAATTTTTTTTTTCAATCACAGAGGAAAATGCACTGAACCGCATCTAAATCCAACATTCTCCCTGGGCAGGGGACAGGGAGTATGAAATTTAAAGAAATGTACCATTTGCTTTGGCATACTCACTGGCAACAAGCTTTAAGCAGGTACAGCTATAGACTATGCTACATAAACATTCCATTTCTGAGGAAAAGTCCAGGAAAAGAAAGAGAAAAGAATAAGAGCAAGTACCAAGTGTTATACAACATACTAAGAAATGTCAGCTGGGTGTGGTGGTGCTCCGCTTAATCCCAAGGCTTGGGAGGAAGAGGCAGGAAGACCATCCTGAGTTACAGGCCAGTCTGAGCTGCACAGTGAGTTCAAGGCCAGCCTGAACTCTTTAGAGACCCTGTCTCAAACAAAACAAGACCAAAAAAAAAAAAAGTGTTACTATGCATTGTGTGTACTAAGTTATACACATGTGTCAAGATGGAGTTCTATAAAAAGATCAAGTTACCCAAAATACTCATGGAAATCTTAGCTGGGCACGGTGGCACATGCCTGTAATCCCAGTACTTGGGAGGCTGAGGCAGGAAGATTACTGCAAATTTGAGGCCAGCCTGGGCTACATAGTGACCAGCCTTAACTCTATGGTGAGACTTTGTTTCGATTAGAAAGAAAGAAAAAAGAAAGCAAACAAGCTAGCTAGCTTGTTCCTCATTTAAAAACAAAAACCTAATTGTGATCTATAAATACTTATTAAGAACATGTTATTATATAGAAGCATGGTGTAAGATAAATCACAGTGGAAGTAAAGATGAGTGCGAAGATTGTTTTAAAAGAGCTGAACAATAAAAGATAACGAGATGTGTGCCTGTGTTACAGCACAAGACGGATGTGTTGGCATCTGGAGTCTAGAGCCGGGCAGGACGGCTTCTGATTAAGGGACTGGGGAGGTTTTGTGAGGGGCCAACTTCCTGTA
The DNA here is from genome assembly GCA_004027295.1 of Dolichotis patagonum. Taxonomy (NCBI): domain Eukaryota; kingdom Metazoa; phylum Chordata; class Mammalia; order Rodentia; family Caviidae; genus Dolichotis; species Dolichotis patagonum. Next base: position 30,805 of record PVJX010000978.1, read on the forward strand.
ATGCCCAGAGGAACACTAGAATCAGATCAGAAAGGAAGAGGAAAGAGCCAGGTGGCGGCTGGAAACTGTGACAGTACAGGTCCCAAGAACTGGTGTGGGCACTGGAGAACCTGTGACCCCAGCAATGTGACCCGGAAAGGTGAAGGCTGCCATGGGTTGGAAGAGAGAAGAGATAGCGTCAACTTCTTGGGAGGAATGTGGAGGCAGATGGCAAGGATTAGGGCTATGTGTCAGACAGCAGACAAAGACACAGATGCTGACACAGGTCAATGAGGGCCGGGAGAGAAGTACTCTGGCACAGTACTACTCCAAACTGACTTTGTGAATTTCTCCTATCATCTGATTGCTCTTAAACATGCATCTCCTATATGATCAACTTAAGTATTTTGATTTAAAACTGAGATTATCTTGCAATTGCATGTGTCTTTTCATTTTAATTACAGGTTCTTTTTAAAAACTTTATCTTATTTATTTTTTAATTTATTGGCCTACCCTGTCTCTACCAGCAAAAGTTGATATGTTTCCTAAATGCTACCCAGGAAGAATGAATGTTTAAAAAACTCAACCAGCCAAGCATGGTGGTGCATGCCTATAATCCCAGCACTTGGGAGGCTGAGGCAGGATGACTGCTGTGAGTTTGAGGTCAGCCTGAATTGCATAATAAGACCCTGTCTCAAAAACAAAACAAGGCAAAACTAACTAACTAAATTAATTTTAAAAAACTCAACCAAAGATACAACCTATATCTTTCTTTTTTCCAACTTTTTTGAGACTATGTGGTCTAGGCTGGTCTTGAACTCACAGTAATCCTCCTGCCTCAGCCTCTCAAGCACTGGAATTACAGGTATGTGTCACCATGCCTGGCCTGCAACCTGTTTTTATGACAACTAAGTAACACCACTACTGTATTCCATTACATGTGCACACATCTGGATGCATGGATGGATGGATGTCTCCACATTTTAAACATACCTGGCTTTATTCAATACCTACCCAAAGACAGAGACTGGGAAGAACAAAAATGGAAATGAGTACATGAGTCTTATACTGCAACTTGTTGCTCTGTCTATTTTAGCAGACGGTATTTTCTTTTTAAGAGCAGTTTTAGGTTGACAGTAAACATGAACAGAAGATACAGAAGTTGCCCATATTCTATCTCTCCTCCCACTCGCAGGGTTATTGTTACTGAATCGACACTGACATCACCAGAGTCTAGGTTTACTACAGGTACTTTACATCCTATGGAGTGAGTCCTACACTGCAATCTATTGTTCTGGTTACCACAGGGTTACAACAGAATTATCTGGCAGCTAGAAAACATGAGAAAGGCACCCCTTGCGCCTCTGCTCCAGAAAAACCATTCATAGATCTTTTAGTGTTGGGTCAAACATTTTTCAGAAGTTCCCTAAATTCTGAGGTTCCTCTACTTAACAGCCAGTGCTCTGGCTACTCAACAGTTCATAGGGTGAGATGGACAAGTAAATTGTCATTGAAATAAGGTTAGAAGTTGGGAAGGAAATATGGTAAAGCTAAGTAGTCTGTGTGTATGTGTGTGGGCCACAGATCACGAATATCTTGTAGATGAACACTTCGGGAAGAGGAAAATAAGGAACACGTGGGCAAGGCAGAAGCTACCCAAGTACACAATGTGGGGAGACACAATGCCAGGGTGTCTAGGGTATGAAAGAGGCCAGCAAGGAGTAGGGATAGTTTATAAAAGGCTTTTTATTACTAAATAAAAACCTTATTTCTATAAGCACTTCAGAGATACTAACATTACTTTTTAATAGTACAATGACATGGTCTGGTTTGTCTTTTTAAGTAAAATGTAGGTGGAACTTACAATAATGGATGGAAAGGGCAATAGATGGCTGGCTGGAGCACAGATCAGCAGCAGGACGCTTTGAGGGAGATTTCACAGTAGCACCATAAAGAAAAGACTGCAGAGGAAATAATAAATCTAAGAGATTTTAAAGACCCTTGAGCCGCTATGGTGGCAGACTGGATGTGGGGGTAAAACAGATGGAAATGCTGAGTACACTATAGGCTGGATGGGCTGAGGTTACTAACTTCACATAGAGAACACAAACGTGAAAGGTAGGCAGGGTTAGGAGGCATTTAAGGGAGACCATGTTCAGCAAGGGAGGAGAGAATAGGAAGAGAAAATTAGACTGTTTTTAAACAGAGTCTAAAGCTCTGACAACCACCTCATGATACCTAGCATGGGTAAAAGCAAATAACCAAAGATTCAAATTTGCATTGTAAGAGCAGAAGCAAAGTAAAGAAGTTCAGAGGGGAAAAGGACAGAACTATTCACTGGGACTAATGCAAAACAAACAAACAAACAAACAAAACAAGGGATCTGTCTTCAAGGAAGTAGAGTTGGGGGTGGGTGGCTAAACTGGCCAAGAAGAGAGATGATGCAAACAAAGTGGTGATTAAACTTCATTGGGTCAACATGATTGGCTTAGGAAGTTAAATTTTGAGGTTAGTAAAGCTGGAAATTAGTAAAGCACACTTTGGGGGATGTCAGGGTAAGTCACAGAAGTGGGACTGTGGTACTGTGTATGTTCCTGGTCCCTTCCCCCCAGCACTGTCCCCCTGATCTGTTTCCTGGTCTCCCTGAACTAAGCATCTTTGTTATACCACATCCTCCACCATGATGCTCTAGCTATGGAGCCAACTGACCATAGACTGAATCCCCTGAAACTGTGAGCCAAGTTAAACCTCTCTCCTTTAAATTGTGAGTATTGATCACTATATTCCAGCAACCATCATGACCCTTTGTGGGAACCATTTGAATAGTACTGTGATATCAAAATCAGCTGAGAGAAAGATATGGGGAGCCTGAGTACTGACCAAAGACATAAAAACAAGAAGCATTTATTGAGTGCTTACTTTGGTCAGTTTTAGTGCCAAAAACTTTACACAGATTCCTATTCATACTTCCAATAGCTTCATATAATAATGATGTTAAGAATTTCAAATGACGATGACGAACTAGAGGCAAAGAACTTTGAAGACTATGTTACAACACTCACGCAGCTGGTAAAGTGGTAGAGTTACAGCACGATTCATAGCTGGATTCTAGCATCTGTGCTCTACACCACTGCAATCACCTTAGACTATACTGCTTTTCAACCATCCACAGGCTTTTAAAAAGGGCAGTAAACAACACAGTATTTATTGGATGTTTATTATATGGTTTCATTTAGCATTTACAGTATTCCTGTACAATAGATCCTGTCACTATTCTTCCAGACGCTGGGCCTAGAGGCTTTTGTGATGTTACACAGGTGAGCAAAGTTGGAATCTGCACACGGATTTTAGACTTCAGAACCCATGTTCTAAATGGGATCTAGCAGGCAAAATGCTGATAAAGAAGACAGAACTGTCGGCAGAGGTAGGCATAAAAACAGGTAATAACTACAAGAGAAGAACCTACAGTGAGCAAGAAGCAATGACTCCAAGATGGGGGTGGAGGGAAATAAGTTGGTTTTACTGAAGCGTAGCTTACATTCTATCAAAACTAGGTACAGTAACTTCAATGATTTTTAGTAAATTTACAACTTTTAGCACATCTAGTTTTAAACATTTCTATCACCACAAAAATTTTCCTTATGTCTCTTATGTGGCTCTTATGAGCCACAGATACTCACTGATCTGTGTTGTTACTATAATTTACTTTTTAAAGAAAATTTCCTATAAATAAAATCATATAACATGTAGTCTCTGTGTCTGGCTTCTTTTAGGTAGCATTATGAATTTAAAAGTCACACCACACAAATACCAGTCAACTGTTTCTTTTTATTGCTGGACAGTAGTCTATCTTATGGACATAACACAGTTTGTTTATGCATTCATAGCAGTTCCTGTATAACTGGACCGTTCCCAGTTTTGGGATTCTTATGAATGCTATTGCTATCAACACTTCAATTCAGGATAAATCTTTGTGTAGACCTCCTTTTGTTCCTTTTGGGTAGATCACTGGGAGTGGAATTGCTCGATTCAGTTTATAATTAATCTTTTTAGAAACTGCCAACCTATTCCCAAAGTGGCTACATGTATCATCTTATATCAATCATCAATATAAGACAGTTCCAATTTCTTCACATTCTCTATATTGTTGATAGTCATCTAAGAGAGCGTCTCAGTGTGGTTTTAATTTGTAAATCCTTAAAATCTAACAACATTGAACATTTCTTTTCATGTGCTCACTGGCCATTTGTATAGTGTTCTATGAAATACACTTGAGTCTTTTACCCATTTTTAAATTGGGTTGTCTTCTTATTGGATTCTAAGTATGCCCATGTATTCCAGATGAGTTCCTGGACAGACAAGTGATCTGCTCACATCTCCTCCCAGTCAGGGACTTGTCTGTACTCTCTTAAGTGTAATACAGAAAACAGAAGCTTTAAATTTTGAAGAAACCTAGTATTGACTTTTCTTTTATAACTCAATAGGATATTTAGTAAATTTTTGCCTGACCCAAAGTTCTAAATATCCTGTTTTACCTTCTTATATTTAGGAAAATAACCTATTTGGAATTAACATCTATGTGTGATGTGATTACTGTAAAAGCCTATGATCTACAGGTTTTTGAGGGGGAATCTAGTGTTGGTTTTTTGGGATGGCACTGGGGATTGAACACTAAGCTGTATCTCTAGCCCTTTTAAAAATTTTTTATCTTGAGACAGGGCCTTACTAAGTTGCCTGGGCTGAACTAGAACTTATGATTCTTCCATCTTAGGCTCCCAGAGTGCTGGGATGAAATGTGTGCACCACCATAGTCGACTTGTTTTTTCTTTTTGCATATGGCTTTCCATTTTTACAACATCATTTGTTGAAAAGATTACCCTTCTTTCACTGAATTTTTCTGTGTCCTTTGTAAAAATTCCTCCCTTAGTTTTAGAAAGCATAAATAATATGGATGGAAAGCATTACATAAAATGACTCAAAATACAGACAGATGTGGACTGAAAAAGAAGAAAAAGCTAATGAAGTTCATGCATGGTAGTTTCTATTTTTCTTCCTTGGATAACTAAGTAGCGTTCTATGAAAAAAAAGGGGGGGTGAAATAATAATTTTAAAGTGAGTAATCAAAAGTTTAGAACATTTGTTGTGGGGACTAGAAAAGCAACTGAAGAATGAACATCAATTTAGACAGATTATTTACTCTACTAGTCTGGTAAGTGATTATAGCCAGGCATACAGACTCTAGGACTTATATTAATTCTTCCACTCCAAGAAAAATGAAAAGCAAATCTGTTTAGAAAGAGAAAAGGACACACAGATTTAAATTGGGTCCTTTCAAATAAATTGAGGTCCCACCTAACTTAGAGAATAAAATACACAATCAAATATAGTTTCCCAAAAAAGCTCAAGTCTCAGCCTATGCTTTCCACCAACAGCTCCTGTGATCATTAGTTTTAATCCTGTATTTTGTTTGCTTTGTTTTTTTTTTTTTTAAGCAGAACTCAGTGTTTCAACATAAAGCAGCCTGCAGCACAGTTACATGAAGTCTATAAGCGTGGCTCTCAAATAACTAACTGGAAGTCCCCAAGATCACATGGTAGGGGATTCACTAGACAAGCCTAAAAGAAGCTCAAGATGCTGAGCAGTGGGGGTGGTATCTTGAGAACAAGAAATAAACCACAAGTTGGAAACAGCTGCTGCCATCACTGTCACCATTTCCTTCTCCAAGACAAACAAATGACACTTTTTGGTTGAACACAACAGCAACCAGTCGTGAAGTACTACATGGTGCATTGTTCATGAAAAATTCCTACTTATAATTTATTTATTTCTTGCTCAGAGATCTTCCAGAAGGCACCAGAAAGAAAAGAAAGAAAGCTGGCAGAAACTTGATTTCTAAATATTCAATCCTAATAACTTATACAAATAGAACTTTTTCACCTATATACCAAGAAAGTGAGCCCCTGCGGTTATAAAATAAAAGAAACAGTAATAAGAAGATCAGAGACATATATTTGCAAGTCTTTGGCAGAGGAATAAATTCTGCATAGTAATTTGTCACTATCTAACAAAAGAGAATTGTAAATTTTAAAATACATTTTCATAAAATAAACTTAAATAGGGCTGGGGATTTAGCTCAGCGGCATAAGCGCCTGCCTTGCAAGCAGGCAGTCGTGAGTTCGATCCCTGGTACCGATAAAAAAAAAAAAAAAAAAAAAAAGAAACTGCATTCTATTGGGGCTGGGGATTTAGCTCAGTGGCTTAAGCGCCTGCCCTGCAAGCTCGAGGTTGTGAGTTCAATCCCCGGTACCACCAAAAAAAAAATAAATAAATAAAAATAAACTTAAATATTCCAGTGACTTTTACAGAAGCAATAAACACTTAACATCTACTTAGCATGTGGCAAAATAATGAATAGACCTATATATAGTATTTTGGCATTCAAATTGTCTCTTGCTATTTTCTTAGACTAGAAGAAAATGCCTCATGCTTCACTAGAAAAACAAAAGTATACACAAAACATTTCTGCTGTTTTATAAAGGTAATATAAGAAAAATATTCTTGAAATAGTGCCTTACATAAATAAAAAGAACTGGGGGTGGAATATGACTATTATTGCTCTCTGCTAAGATACAGAATAATAAATATTTCTTAATGCCCCTTCCTCAAAATGAGAATAGTAATTTCATTCTGCCTGTCAATGTTACTCATTAAAATAATATTGCTAAGTAGTACAGAAACTTGTAACTTTTGAAAATAATTTGTTCTCAATTCTCTATGATGAATGTGATTGTTCTGTATACCTAAAATGTATCAATAAATTTTAATGTAAAAAAATAATTTGTTCCCTTGGTTGATCACCCTACAAATATGTACTGAATACCAACCCTGCTAGATGCTGATCCACGTGTTATAAATAGAGGAGCAGAAAGGTCTGCACCCTCGAGGAGCTTACATTCTCATGGGGGAAAGCAATACAAAGAAGAATAAAACAGTAGGAAAGGTTATGTAAAATACCAAGGTAGTTCAAATGACCAAGTGAATGCAGGGTCAGGTAAAGCCCCCAGGAGCCAACGTTCAGATTTATGTACTGACTTCGATGGCACAGAAATGGAAAAGGAATCTAGGTAGAATTTACATTCTGGCCCTAAACTCGGCATTCTGAAGAAAAAGGTCTGAGTGACCCATCGGTTGGAGGAAAATGGTTAAGAGTTGCGGTTTAAGAGGGATTAATGCAAGCATTGTTGGATATTTAAACCAGAGAAGGGATTTTGGATCTTGTTAAGAGCTATGGGAAAGCCACTGAAAGGCTGTGATATGATCTGATTCACAACTCTAAGATGACTCTGGATTATAAAATGTCAAGAACAGTGGCAGAGAAGAGCTGAGAGGCTACTGTGTGCTGGGGAAAGGTGATGGCATAAGCAGCAGGTGCGGCACAGTTGAAGCAGCAGGCATATCTGGAGTACCCTTTGCAGAGGAGGAAGCATCCAAGGAGCTCACTGCCAAGCTGCAGGGGGAAAGGGTGGTAAGCACAGGAAAGAGAAATTAAGATGACAGCAAAACCTGCAAAGCTGTCTTTCTGATGGTACTGATTAGATACAAATATGGAGAGGTTGGTAAATGAGAAGATCAGGAAAGAGCTGCAGATGTACAGATGACAGGAATAATATACACAAAGAGCTCAGATGTGAAGGAAGGGACCCCGCGTAGGTGTTTTATCTTTACCACTCACCAACACCAACTATGTTCCAGGTTCTATAATTGATGTATGTGTGAAAAAATGAGCTCCTTGCTCTCCCAGGGCTTACACTATTGGAGAAAAAAGTTACAAATGGATTAAATAAGGAAATGATGTGTATAAGGTAGTATTACAGGGGAAAAGAGGAGATGGAGTGTGGCTGGGGTGACGGAGTTAAATAGGGGTCACAGTAAGCATCACTCAAAGTTGGATATGGGCACATGATTAATCTTTCATTTGCACAGAAACATGGCCAGAAAGGGCTTACTATTCATACCATGCACGCAAAAAGGTGAGATAGACAGAAATTTTCCAGATTTTCAGTGCTAAGAAACTGAGGAAAAGGATTAGAAGGAACTCATGCATTTTCTAATTTGCCTCAGCATTTCTCTACTGTAAGAAACTTGCTTTGTAAGGGATTCACGGCAGCTAGATGCAGAATTTTTCATTCATTATATTCCTATCTGACCACTGTCACTATGGAACTAACAAACGACAACTGCTCCAGTTTGTGGCTCCCTCCCATCTTGCCACTTCGCCACTCATTGCATAACCAGCAGTGTCTACAACACTGAAGTAGACACTCTGTACACTTGGACGTCTTGCTGTACTTTAGGAAAGTTATTTGATTTTAAAATATCTACAGTAAGCACTGCTGTTGTACAAAAGCAATAATTAACCAATATACCAATAACGATAGTAGGATGTGTTCTTTAAACTATTAAAAGGATGCAGAAATTAAATTAGCTATCTTAATGCTGTTTTGGAAGAATTACTTGCTCATAGTTTGTGGTTCAAATTTTCTCACTACATGAATTTAATAATACATGAGATTTTATAGTTGACCTGTGAAGAATCAACTACTGTATCACCTTTATGTAATTTAAAACATTTGCTTGAAATAAATGATCCTTAAAAATTTTTTTTAAAAATTATCACTGACAGCTAGGTGTGACGGCACACATCTGTAACCACAACACTCCGGAAAGCTGAAGCAGGAGGATGACAAATTCAAATGAGACTTTATCTCAAAATTTAAAAAAAAAAAAAAAGGGCTAGAGATACAGCTGAGGGCAAACATCCTAGGTTCAGTCCTCAGCACAACAATAAATAAATAAATCATCATTATGACATATCAAAACATAACGCTGATAACTGAAAAAAAGAACCAAACTTTTTCAAGGAGTTTAGGGAAAGGTCACAAGATCTCCTGTTGCTGAAACAAAATAATATTCAAGAAACCAGACTCAAACCACCATGAAAGGTCTCAGAAAGAATGCAGCTATTGCTTTTTTAAAATTAAACTACACAGAAACACTTCTGTCATCTCAATTAGTGTAGGTAAGGCAAACACTGACTCATTTGGCAATGTAACATAAACATGAACAAAAAGAAAATAAGATACCAGAAATCAAAAGTATAATCCACAGAGAAGCATGGCTCCACATTAAAGTTGACCTCTACCAAGGAGCAGGTCGTGGAGTTGTTCAAGTAAAGCAGAACGGTATCTGCTCTGCTGCTGTGGAACACAGCTATGACATCCACACGCGATCCTGAGCAGACATGCAGGTAGTCACGGTACGGATCAGGAGTGTGGACACAGGCTGCTCTTACTTTTTACATTATACTCTTTTGTGCCATATGACTTGTGATACTAATGTATTTGTAATATCATTAACAATTACAGAGAAAGCAAGAATATGGGAAAAGTATAAAAAAGTATAAAAGTATAAAAAAGGGAGAAGAAAAAGTACAGGGAAGTAATAGCCAGGAACAGACAGGCTCGCAGTGTGGTCAGAAGATCTGGGTGGTATTTCAAAGTCCCAGTTCTACGACAAACTACAAAATTTAAACTCCTTAAGTTCAGGTTACTCAAGTGTTGAGTGGGAAGAGCATTACTGTTTACTTTATAAAGTTATTGTAAGCATTAAATAAACAGATTTTTGAAGTTTGCTCAGCATAGTATAGTGTATATTATTTTTATGTTGTGAAATTAACAAGCTAAAATAAAATTGCTTCTTATCTAAACTATTTTCTTTTCACATCTTAGTATCTCTTTCTTTTCCTGCCTCTGTCTTGTTGGTACCGGGAATTGAACCCAGCGCCTTGCGCCTGAGCTACAATCCCCAACTTCCCTCTACCTCTTTATTTTTAGAAAAGGTCTCACTAAGTCACTAAGTTCCCCAGGCTGGGCGTAACTTTCAATCCTTCTGCCTCAGACTCCCTGAGTGCTGGGATTTTAGGCCTGTACCACCACATCCAGTTTATACTTTCATTTTAAAATACATTGCATTTGGTATAAATCTTTTTCATGAGTTTAAGAAAGCTGGTTTTATTAATGATTACCAAGCCAATCTAGTAGAATAGAGGTACCACTACAAATATATTTCATCTGAAGAGTTCCTATTCCAGTTGTACAAATGCTTAATTTCTTGTCTTTGTTCACATTATCTTGAAACAAATTCTGTGTCTTTGATTCAGAAATTTCAATATTCAATTTGGGATCTTTCATAAGACTGGTAAATACCTACCCATTCTTCAAATCATTCTGCAGTAGATGGGTAGAGAAAAACACTGCCGAAGTGCATAGTCTCAAGACTATACCTTTATGTATTAAATAAAATGTAAAATGTCTAACCATGAGCCAGCATATATTATATTCAGGTAAATATACCTAACTTCCAGCGCAAAAAAAAATGTAATAGCATTTTAAATTGTTTCTTCACAATAACCTGATTTAGTCAACACTACATTCACATTTGCTTTTCAAATGCTGGCTTTATGACTTCCCATATGGACCTATTCAAAGCTCATGAATTATCTTAATGAAGTCTAGCCTAATGTAGCATCTTTCTTATGAATTATAATCCTCTTGTAATTACTTTTCTTCAAAAAATTTTTAAAAGCTGGCACAAGTGGCATTAACAGATATGTTTAAAATTCACTTTCATGCTACTACCCTTGGATATATGCATCCCATCCATATTTCCTAACCTATCTAATAATGCAGAAGTCTAAAACAAGGGGCAACAAACTATTTTAGGTCTTGTGAACCAAATAGTCTCTGTCATAACTATCAGCCCTCCTATTATAATGAGAAAACAGCCCTAAAAATTGCATAAACAAATGAGCACGACCATGTTCCAACAAAACCTTATTTACAAAAGCAGGTTGGATATGGCCCATGAGCCACGGCTGCTAACTGATCTCGAGTACAGGTAAGTGGAATGTTCAGTTATCGCTTCCTTAAGAGTTTAGTACATGTCATTCACCATTTGTTTAGTGAGTCATTTCACCTCTTAGTGATTAGCATTACCAGTTTACTAACAGGAAATTTTTCGTATTAATAATTTCATTTAAATTCAATAGAGAATTTAAGTTTTCATGATTTCGTATTTCACTAATGAAACAGTACTGAGTCACTCAGCCTTTGCTCATGAATCCATTTCTAAAATTTATCATCTTTACACCTTTGACTTGTCTCCAAATTTTTGTGAAAAGTAGAAATGTTAATACTTCCCTGTAAATTCAACGCTCTTGCCAGACTAAAAAATAAAGCAAGCGTTTACATGTGGAGAGGCCCACTTAAAAGAATCCAACTACTCAGCCCCAAACTGTCAGCCCGTGGTCCCCCAGCCCCGGCCTACCTCAAACTAAGTGTCCACAGAGACCCTGAGCCAGAACCAAGCTGCCAAACAGCTGTAGAGTCCCCAGCCACAGAAGAGTGAATGGTGACGGGGGAGGGCCGGCAGGACTAAGCTGGGGCTTACTGCAGACCACGGTGGATCCTCCTGCCTCTGCTAAGCTTACAGTGAATCTTACTTAGAACTACTGAATAGGGGGAACTCTTGCGGCAGCAGCGGGTGCACAGTTAACTTTCTTGTCTTGCAGTAGACTGAGTTTAGGGGAGCAGTGTGACGTCCAGAACAATCAATGAGGCTGCACGGGAGGAATGGACATGCTGCTGCTGTCCCTAACACTATGTTAACTCTGAGTTCTACATACAGTAACAGCTCTTGGCCCACAGTAACATTCAAAAAGCAGCCCTTACTTCACTTCCATTCTTGCCTGCAAGCTCAGTCCCTCAGGGCAGTAAAATAGGGTTAGAGGATAGTGCTTTTAACACGCATAATGAAACAGGAGAGAAAGCACAAGTAGTAGTAACGGAGCAACACCGCTGCATTTTAGTCTCAACACCACTTACCCCTAAATAAACACCACTGTCTTTTAATGCAGATTGTGGGTCTTGGACAAAGCACTTTAAAACCAATGACAGAAAATACCAAATGTTTATATCCTAGGAAATGACGAGTCACTTGACACTCCCAGTTCTGATCCATCTCGTGTTCCTTTTTTAACTTCTCTTTTGTCTGTTCTTTGATTAGCTAGGCTTCATTGCTTGTCTTCACTTTGATTTTTTTGTTTGTTTTTTGAGACAGGATCTTGATTTGTAGCCTAGGCTGGACTTGAACTTTCAGTGGTCCTCCTGCCTCAGCCTCCCAAAGGCTTGGATTATGGGAGGGTATCACCATGTCAGGCCTTCACTTTGATTGTTTTAAATCTCTATGCACATTGGCTCTGGCCAGTTTTTTCTTCTTCGCCTTAGTTTTACCCATTGTGGGAGGATCGAGAATAGTGACAACTGAGTAGTTGGATTCTCTTTCTGGGAACTCCATTTAAAGCACCCTTGCTGGATGTCCAACAAGAGTGAGGAAGCAGTAAGAGGAAGATCACACAGTGAACTTGTGGTGACTATGAGATCATAGAAGCTTCTGGATAAATAATTAGGTATGCAGGGCTGAGCCGGCTACTATTTAACTCTATGCTGTCTAAGCACCAACTGCAAGTCCTTCCAGGTTATTCTGACTTGTGTGTGATATGTAGAGCTCTGCTTATACAATAAGGGCTACAGATGCGGTGTGGTAACTGGCCCTGCCCTGCTTTCTCTTCTGCAGTGCTTGGCACAGTGCTTTGCATCAAGCTCATGAATGAGTGACTAATAAAACAAGTTCCTGGGAATCAAAAGATCAAACAAAGAGATTCATCCATGCAAAAATGCATTCACTTATTTGCAATGTTTCAAAAGAAGAGCTTTCTTATTCTTAAGTTGTTCCTAGCTATAAGCCAGTAGTTCTACCAGTGGAACTATAACTGTTAGTAAATACAGCTGAACATTTCCTAAAATTTTCTAGTAAGGTAAGGGAGGATTTCAAGATTACTTCAAACCAAGGAGAAAGAAAAAAGTATCTGTGTGATGACTGGGTGTGGATGAGCTTCCTGCCATCAAGAGGACGCTGGTGTTTAAGAAATGCCATGCAGAGTCCCACGTGGTGGCCCTCTTCTGCAATCACAGCACTCGGGACATAGAGGGAGGAGTTCAAGGCCGGCCTGGGCGGCATAGTGAGCTTAAGGCCAGCTGGACTACACAGCATGATCCTGGAGAGAAGAAAGGAAAGGAAGGAAAGGAAGGAAGGAAGGAAGGAAGGAAGGAAGGAAGGAAGGAAAGAAGAAAGGCAGGCAGGGAGGCAGGCAGGCAGGCAATGGAAAAATAATACTAAGAGTAAGACTCAGCTGAATAACAACTGTTTAAAATACATGATATGGGGAATCAATATGTTGTAACCAGATTTCAACAAATAATAAGAAAATGAATTAATACCTTTGGGTAAACACAAAAAAGCAACTAATCAAATTCCTCCAGAATGATATAAAGAATAAAAGAGGGCATTAAATCACAAAAAGTGCTAAAGCAAGAAAAACTCTAGCTATTCTCAAAAGACATTTTATAATAAACAACTTTCCCAATTTTTATTCATCTTTCAAAAAGCAATTATTCATGTCAATAAAATTTTTAACTCACTTATGTCATTTAACTGTGTCACTGGCCTAAACAGGACTTGAGAACAGTTCGTTAACCTAAACAGCAAGAATATACTGCTTTGCCAAACTGACTTTCCTAACTTCTTCATGGGCTCCACACTGGGTACCTAGCTGTCTACCAGAGACTCCCACTTGGCCTTCTGCTCATGCTAAACATGACCCAGGCTGATATCCAGTCTTCAATCCGCAACTCCTGTCCAACTCTCCCCGTCTCCCCCCAAGACACTTTTTTCCATTTTGAAATAATGACACTCTGCCCAGCCGCTTAAATCAGAAAACTGGAAAATATGCCCCGCCCTGTCCTGGCAAATGTGGCTGGCCGGCCTCCCACAGCTGTCACCGCCTTCCCCTCCTGGTCCCAGGCAGCAGCTTCGCTACTCCTCCCCTTTGTGCTGCTTTTCCTCCCGCCGTTCTGCAGGGACACAGCTTCTCTCAGATCCTGTGAGTCTTTTCTGCCTAGAAGGGTTTTTGAAAGATTAATAAAAATTTTTATGTGTGCATTGTTGCACATTCACAATATTAAAAATATCACTGACGTATTTTTTTTTTTTGAGGCAGGGTCTCACTGTATGGTGCAGTAGGGTAAGAAATAGAGGAGAAAAATTATTTTACAGGAAAGTAGTAGCAGAGAGGACTGGACACTTCAGTTTTCCTTTCTAATTTTACTTCAAAGTCCTTAATATTAAAATACAATTCTACTGTCAGTTGTATTAATACCTATTCTTTAAGTGTTCACACGTACCACCCAACAACTTCATTTTTTTCTCTTTAAATTTTTTTCTTTTTTTTTTATTAGTGTAGAATGATTACATCCACTGTGATAAACTAGTACACGTGGGGAACACTTCGTTATCCCCTCTCCTCTCTTTTTCTCCCTCCATCTCTGTGCTAATCAGGACCTTGGTTGGACCAGCAGTATTCTTTTTGTTTGGTTTTGTTTTTGTTGTTTGTAATCCTGCCTCAGCCTCCCAAATGTTGGGATTACAAACATGTACCACCAGGCCTGGTTCAACAGCTGTGTCCTGACAGGTGGTAGACCCAGAAATGATGCCTACTGCTTAAAGAAAGAGATGAAAATATGTAAGTAATCTGACAAAAAAAATCTTAGAAAAACAAGCGGTAGTTTCTTGGTCAGCCACCATTTTCTAAGGATTCTCTACAGAAACATTTCTCACTCCTTAGAACCACAGAAACATAAAATGGGTCACATTTTTGTAAAAATTTAAAAGGTCTAATGTCACGTAAAAATTTAAATGGTCTAATGTCACATTCATAACATGTTCACAGACGTCCCCTGCATGGTTCTACATCCCAGATAGGTAGAAACTCTTTCCCAGTCGGCTAAGTGCTCCATCTAAGCGCAGGTGAGGAGCACTGAGCACGGGGCTGAGCTTTCCTGGGCTGCTGAGCTGGTCTAGCTTTTCCACTTCCCTTTGCACTTTAAAATCCTTCCACTTCACGATTTCTTAGTGTTTTCTTCATCTGAGCCCGAATGCACTGACAGTTCTCACAAGCAAAGCTACAGCACTGAACCACAGGGCAGCCAGCATACAAGATGGCCCCTCGCAATTCTCACCTCCTGGCACCAAACCTTTACGCAGCCCCCCACCCCCATGAAGTAGATCTCATTTTTGTATCCAACAGGATGTTTCAGAAATGACAGCAGCTGACCTCTGAGGCCAGGTCACTAAAGACTACGTGGCTTCTCTCTGAGCTCTCCTGGGTCACTCACTCCGGCTGATGCCAAACACTGTGACCAGAAGAGTTGCTAATAACCAGGATCAAGCTGGAGGCCAGGGTCATCACGTCTTCAGATGACTGCAGCCTTGACTAACATCCTGACCAACTCTTAGGAGAGCCTCAGATAGAACCGCCCAACTAAGTCACTTCCATAATTCCTGGCCCACGCCAACTACTAAATTTTGCTGTTGTTAAGTGGCTTAAGAACTAAGATATAATACTTCTTTTTCATAATTGTGTGTGAAATCAATTTGAAGTTCAGCAATTTCAGAAATTTTACACGCAGAAAGAAGACACTTTGTTACCTAAATCTGGAGCTCAAATGTTCAATCTAGATGTATCAAAATCATGCTCTGGGAACTCCATTAGTAAGAACTCACATGCCATTTACTGCCACTAAAGGCTGGGATGCTACTACAACTAGGAAAAGCACCCTCAAAATGCTGATAAAGTCTGGCATATAGAAGGTGAAAACTGCATATTTGACAATGCACCAATAAATGCAGTAGGAATAAAAGAAATTATGATGCCAAGGATGGTTAGATTCAAAATTACTTATTTGCAATGTCTCTTTCACCCAGCAGAGGGCAGGAATGGCATACGGTTTCCCCTTCACCTGGCAGTTAGTACCCAAGGCATTTAGAAGGAACAAAATAAAAATTCTGCACAAATGAGGGAGAAAGAAAAGACGCTTGCTAGTAAATAGAAAGAGAATGATTTTGACTACAACTTCCAAAAAGACATCTTGTAGCTGAAAATTGAGTTTGCATACAGTGCTTCAAGGGATGGACACAAATTCATAAATGATATTCTAAAAAGGGAATAAAGTACAGAACATATGCTGAGGACTCTTAAGTCAGCTTCATGAAGATATGACCAAGACATAGGGAAAGCAAACTGGATTCCATTTTTAAAATTTTTTTTTAAATTTTATTTTAAAAGGGAGTAAAATTAAACACAACAAAACAGAACAGAACAGGACATAAGAAAGCATAAATTTCAAAGCTAGACAACCTGAGATCTTCACTATCTGTCATGTTGTCTCTTGTTTTCTTCCAAATGGTTGTCCTTATCTTTGCATATGGGGAGCTCATACTAAATAACATAGCCAATCTTTTCACAAGATGTGTAGTTCACTGGCTCCCATTTGCTAAGCAGGGGGGAGAGGGAGGGGGGGACACAGGACGGGGGACAGGACGACAGGAGATATCTGGTTCTCAGCCCACACGCTGCCCCCCGGAGAGGGGAGGAGCTCCTTGTTCTCCTGGCACCCTGAGTCAACCGCACGGTGCAGGTCCCGACACGCCAGGGTCTCTCTCCTTCGGGCACCTGTAAGTCGGCCACACTCTCAGTCGCCCCCAGAGAGGGGAGGAGCTCCTTGTTCTCCTGGCACCCGGGGTCAACCGCACAGTGCAGGTCCCACCACGCCAGGGTCTCTCCCCTGCAGACCCCCTAAAGTCCGCCATACTCACCTGCTATTTCTTTCTGATGAATTGACCATTCCATTTCCAAAGTTCTGAAATGGCCAACAGACCACAGAAAGAATTCTCTTTAGGTTCCTGTTTGAAACTAGCAGCTACAGCAATCTGCTGGCCTTGCATCAGGGCCATTGGACTCCATTTTCATCTCAACTTTTTATTTTCCTACCAACTAGAAATTGGTATTATTATTTTGGAGACAGGGTCTTGCTGTGTAATTCAGCTTGCTATGTAGCCCAGACTGGCCTTGAACTCATGGTGATCCTCTTGCCTCAACCTTTTGATGGCTGGGATTAAAGGCATGTGCCAACACACCCAGCCAATACTGTTATTTTGTTAAATATGAGTTACTATAGAAAACATAAATTTGGTATACTACATTCAAGTCCATTCTTAAATTATCTATATAGGACCATGATCCAACTTTCTTGTTCTACTTAATCAAAATAAATATCACTGTGTACCTGGCAGGAGCCACATCACTGCAGGAGCAGTGCCCAGAAAGAAGTGATCATCCTCTCTGTGACCACCTTAATTAACATAATTACTCAAAGATGTTAAGTGACCAAGATATGATAATGCCCTCCTTCATAGCATAAACCTTCATAGCGTATTATTTTCTAACTGCTCTATTATTTTTAATGTTACCTTCCAACAACTTATTGAATTATGTTTTAAAATATTCATTGTTTTCTGTTCAATTGGAAGCTTACTCTTGATGACCGAATCAGTAAAATCATTTATTTTTCAAGTTACTTGGCCAGGGACACAGACATCTTTACATTTGTATTTTATGAGGCCATTGGCAAATTATGTTGCCTCTATGTTTATGGCCTGATTCCTAGATCTAAGATTTAGGGTTGGCAAGTAATTTATAAAATATAAATAAGGTGGATAATGAATAAAATGGAATCCCAATATTTCAAAAAGGATGGCCTTGCAAAAGAGACTGAAGGATATAAATGGATTAATTACTGATTAATCTAAAAAGCATTAATAAAAAATTCCACCTCCTTGATTATAATAAATAACAAGATGTTATATTGCAATAAATTGTTTCAAAGATGGTCATTAATCAGTGCATGAAAATAATACTGTACCTAGACTTGTGAAGCCTACTTCAACAGAGCAGAGCAGAGGCACTCGGTTCAGTGGTTCCCTACACATATGTACATTTGTTACTCATCTGTCCACTTGGTATTATATAAGTACACGGACATTCTCCAGGACATTGGGATTCTTCTAGCCTCAAATCACAGACAATCTAATTCGTATCAGTTTAAGCAAAAGGAAGGAATTTATTGGCATAAGTAAGTCCAAGCACAGATTCAGGAATGGATGGACTTATAGACGCAAATAAAAAATCAGGATCTCTGGCTCTCCACCTGTTTTGAGCCCTCCATGAGGACAGCTACGCTCAAATTTGTATAGCTTCAATCTCAACACAAAACATTCTTCTCCAGAGCATAACAGCTAGGCTGGAGGTTTCCACACTGCACTGCTCTGACCAAACCTAGTGCTTTCCTCTGCCTCAGTTCATGAGCTCTGCATTTGTCTCCACTGACTGTAAGGATCACTCACTCCTTGAAGCAGCTTTTGCTCCTTCTGATTTTGGCTTTCAAGACCTGATTTGTGGGGTTCTACCTCTCTGAGTTTTGTGGGCATTCCTATGTCCTTTCCTTTTTCTCTTGTAGTCTACCTTATCTATTGCTCCTATTCAAATGACTCTCAAGTAGTATCTCTGAACCAAAAATTACCTTTAAAATTCTATCTATCCTGGGGCTGGAGATGTAGCTAAGTGGTAGAGCATGTGCAAGGCCCAGAATTAACACTATAAAAAATGTTTTACAATTCTAAATAGCAATGTATATACCTCAAAACCTAGCAGAATATTCAAAACAATCATTTTTTCTTTAACAAAACCAATCCTTCCCACTTCTCAGAAGTCTCTCCAGAGTTTGGCTCAGGCAGGACCCACTCCAGGTAAGGCGCCTGCTGCGGTGGGTGTGTTCCGGGCTGCACTCATCCCAGCTTGGCTCTGGAGCCAGCTCAGTGAGACCCGCTGAGCCCTGCTGGCAACAGAGCACGCGTGCTGAGGAGGGCACTGTGCCCCGTGTACGCACAGGGTGTGTGCACGCGAAGTCTCCCAAATGTTTAATGAGGGGGAGGGAATGGGACAGGCACTATTTCTACCAAAGAGCTGCAATTTCATTAGTTAAAAATAATTATTACTTGCCAAAAAGCATCAGCAAAAGCAAACCTTTTTCCATTTACTAAAACTGATCAAGGCTTAGTGAGGTCTGGGCAACAAGACTTCTTGCCAAAATTTACAGAACAAAAAGTCAGAACTGAAACAGAATTTAAAATTAAGCAACAGTCCAGCACAGGCCGAATGTGCTTTCTAGGGCGCCTGTGAGACTGCTGTCCCTCAACACTGAGAGAGGCCCTTCGGAGCAAAGCGCTCACTGGGAAATGACTCAATCGCTTTAACCCAAGCCACTTGCTTCTCAGTAACAGTCCTCCCAACATCAAAGGTCTGCAATCCCTGCACTGACTTCTTCTTTGAGAAATTCATTGTCTATTAGTTTCTGTGACAGGGACCACATTACTCTTGAGAAGCTATTACTCTGAGAGAAGGTTCATATTACTCCCATTTGACAGATGAGGAAATTTGGGCCCGAAGACTTCTCCGAGTTAAGTGCACCCAAGGCAGACAAGCCAAGGTTTGCTGGCTGTCACCAAGCCCACGCCCTTCCAAAGTCCCCTGATAATGACTTTCTTCACCTACACCAGGGAGGTAGGATTCACACTCATCTTGTTCCAAGTGTGTTTTTAAAATCATTTATTCCTTCCCATGACTTGAAGTTAGCATGATTTTGATCTTGGATTCATCCTTGCTACTCTCCACCCTCCTTAAAGTCCCTCACATTAATCAAATTTTGATATTTATTTTCACACTGGCTTTCAAACTTTAATAAGTAAAAATTCTCTATTTACAGCTGCTCAAAATCTAACTTCCAAAAAAAGTTAAGACATTTGATCATCTATGAGAAAACAAGAGCTTTGATATGTAAGTCCTTCAAAAACAAACCTAAACTCTGTCTTCTGGCTTAAGACCACTCACACTGACACCAAACCCCTGCAGTCTACTGTTTTTAGAACTCCCTTTACCACAGTCCCAGAATCTTTATTCTATCCAGCCCAGCCCCACAGCCACAGCCACACACAAAACGGCTAAACACGGGTATTTTTGATATTTACTTGTAGTCGTTAGATTGTAGCATTATGTTTATATTGTTGTTTCCAGGGAGTAAGACAAAATGTTTTTGATATTTCTACTTCCTCTTCATTACTTCTGAGTGATTCTGATACAGACACCACGCAACATTAATTCAAGCTGGGTGAGGGGAAGACAAGGGCTTGTTCAGTGCCACTTGATCTTACTAGGGACAAACTGAGAACACACAAAACACAGTAAAAGTAAATTTCAACTTCTGTTATTAACTATAATCAAATTTGCAAATCACCTGTACATTTTTCTTAAAATAACCTTGTTTCATAGAAATTGTCATTTATTTTTAAGTTTTCCACACAAAAACTTCGCAAGAAACTAAAGTTTTGCCTTCAGAAAGATCGGTATATAAGAATACCATAAAACATCAAAAATATCAAACTTTTCTCATTGGCAGTAAGAAAAGAAAGTAACAGCTTGGAGAGGGAAAAACAAATCTATTTGAAGCTCAAACTCTACAAATGTAAAGAAAAAGTGCCCTCCTCTGGCCAAACAAAAAATTTAACATTTTAGGTGAGAGAGTTATTTTCATGGTTTTAAATGATATATAAGAAATCCAGAAGGGAAAAAAAAAACAAACAAACAGTAATCCTACAGTATACATTTTTTACAGCTTTTAATATAACTATTTGCTGCTAAAAATCATAACTATTTGTGTCATAAAATATAAATCAAATTAAGTGATATATCATCTCCCAGTAAGATATATTGAAAATATACTTGGAAGACTATATACATTGTTACGTCTTATTTGTAAATCACTATAAAGTGGCATAAATTTATATTCTAATGACAAGACAGACTTATAATTGTCACATATAAATATCTAGGGAAAAATATCACATTGTTTTCCTTTTATGGGTTATCCAAACAAATACTTGGGACTGGAAGCATTCAGACATCAGAATCTGGACTACTGCATAGACTTTACCAGCTGACCATCCCTCTCTCAAAACCCCAAATCTGAAATGCTCTGCAATTTGAATGTCATATTTGCCCTCAAAAAGTATTTCTTCTCAGAGCATTTTGGGCTTCCAGCTTTCAGATTAGGGATGTTCAACCTGTATCATTTAATTAAACTTGGTAAAATTATTTATATCCTCAGAATGGCATTTTGCAAGCCAGATCCAGTAAAGCCTTGAATGAAAAGATATTTTTTTAGCAGCTCTGTGACACTAACGCTACAAATGAAATGCTAAGGATGAATAATCCAATCATTAACAGCTAACAATGACAATAATGACAACAATATCAGTAATCACCAAAATGTTAGCTAACTGCCTGGCACTGTGCTGATAGGCAGAATACTGTCCTACCCACCACCCACAAGTCCAAGCCCTAATCCCAGAACCTGTGAAGGTTGCCCTACCTGGCAAGAGGGCTTTGCAGCTGGGGTTAAGTCGCAATGGGAAGACCAGATGTTGAGCATATTCTGGATTACCCTGGTTGCCAATTATCACAAGGATCCCTCAAAATGGAACAGGGAGACAGAGGCATCAAAGGGAGATGCAGCTATGCAAGGAAGGTTGGAGAGATGCTCAGCTGTTGGCTTTGAAGATGAGAAAGGAGACCAGAAACTAAGGAATATGGGCAACTTCTACCATGTTTTCCCAAAAATAGCTGGAAAATAAACAGCCTTGAAAACTGGGCCCATCAGCCTCTCCAGGCCTCAGTGGCCATCACTACTCCCTTGCTCAGTGGCTCCTCTGTAAGGCAGGTAAGGCAAGGATAGGCTCGCTGGGGCTGGTAGGTAGTGATTTCTACTTCTCAAGGCTGATTATTTTCTGATGATGGGGAAGGAGGTTTGAAGGTAGAAAAGGCAACTGTGCCTTGGAGCCTTCGATGGGAACACAGTCTTCCCCACTCTTGGGTTGAGCCCAGAGAGATGTAGATTGGACTTCTGACCAATAGAAATCTAAGATAATAGATCTGTGCTGTCTTAATCACAAAGCTTTTACTGATTTTTACAGGAGAAACTAACAGAAAACTAACACACTGAGCTAAACTTAGCTGACCCGCATAGTGCTTGAGGCAGCTAACACTGTCAATTGTACTTTCCACAGAAGGGAGCTGGGATTTAAAAAAAGATGAAGTTAACTTGTCTGAGGTCACACAGCTATGGTAGTTGAACTTCAGAGCTGGAATTTGCCCACCTGATACCAATGTCATGCAGGACTGTAGACCACCTCCCTGGTCACTGCCTTTGGTGTGGGAACATGACACTAGCGACTTCTCAGTGTCAGGTGTGTGCCACAACTTCTCCCAGTCCTGCTCCCACTGAGATCTTCCTCCCAGTCACTGTTGCTTGAAACTTTTCCTCATCTCGTTCCTTGATCAATCAACCTGTGAGTCATTATACGTCAGGTACAACTTCTACTTTCCATAGCCATCGTGGCCATGCTAAAGCAAGCACAAATCACCTGGATGGAAGTATTATTCTAACTCACATCCTCCTACCAGTTCCAACCATAGAAAGTCCCACTAGACAGCCCTCAATAGATCTTCTGTATAATATAAAGTAAACTTAAGTTCTTTTAGGAATCTGACACCTTCACAATAATCCCCACATATCTTTCCTTCACCTGCAATTGCTGTGCATGTTCCGTACCATACTATCTAAGCCATCCAAATGTATTCTTCAACCCCAAACTTTCGTCTGCAGTGTCCCAGGCATACATCCTTTGTTGCACCATGATATTCACTAAAAATGTCCATCTATAGTCTTATTGGCTGGGGATTTAGCTCAGTGGCATAAGTGCCTGACTGGCAAGTGCAAGGTCATGATTTTGATCCTCAATACCTCCCCAAACAAGTCTAATCCACCTCTTAAAAATAGCACACCCACCACAAAACCTTGTCTTGCCAGTTTCTAGCTTCAGTTAGGCTCAAGAAGATGATGTATATCACTGTAGCTTTCAAAAAAGCTGTGACTTTGATGTTAGACATTCAAATTCTAACCCAACAGCTTATTTTATAATCCACAGTAAATACATTTCTGTGTCCTAAATTTCCTTACCTGAAAAATGAGGAAAAAAATAGTACCTTCACACAGAACTGGTTCAGGCAGTGTGGACTAACACATGTACAGCTAATAAGAGTAGCAGGTACCCAGATTCTTCATTTCTACTGCAGTTCTCTCAGTAAGTGGTATTCTTACTCCACCTCAGTCTGCTTGGCTGCTCACAAACGATGTGACGAATCCTTGCCTACCTTCTCCCAGGAGCCTGGCCCATTCCACAGTACTAAGCTGTGGCTCCATTTCCTTCCCAGTGGACCAAACTCCCTGCCTCCACTGCTGTAATACAGGAGATCCCCTAGAGATCAGCATCTCTCCTTTTAGCACTTTCCCTTTTTCCCCCCAACTCAGATCATACTATAAGACATATTTTCTCAGGCAGTTCACGACGTCCCCTTGGATACTGTGACCTGACTCACTGGGCTGCACACAGCCAGGATGTACTCCGCAGCTGGGTCGGCCCTTTCAGCCCTGGCTTTTCTAGCACCCCACTTCCTGCTACCATGCCAACAAACACCCACAGAAATACTACTGCAGACCCACCACCCCTTTTTTGAGACAGGGTCTTGCTATGTAGTCCAGGTTGGCCTTGAACTCAGTGTGTAGCTCAGGCTGGCCTCAAACTCGTGGAGATCCTCCTGCATCAGCCTCCCGAGTGCTGGGATTATAGGCGTGTGCCGCCATGCCCAGCTGCATACCCTTTCTAAACATTATTGCTATTGGCATATGTCTTATTTTCCTACATAATTATAAGTTCCTTGTGGCCAAGGACTATATAGTAATAATCATCTTTGAGTACCCCCACCTACACACACAATAAATACTCAGTTCTATTTTTGATTAAGCTAATGAATGAATGTAGCTGAGCACCAATCAACAAAAATATCTTTTTGTTTTCTATTCCTCTCCCAACTACTGGTACTTATATACAAATAACACACATTCATCTTTGCTTATAATTAAAATACTAACATCATAACATTTCTCTCTGGTTTCTAGTGACATTACTTAATTACCTTAATTATCTTTGATTAATGAAGGAATTTGTTCTTTTAAAGATTTTTTAAAATATAAAAATAACATTGATACATTAATGTTTTTCCAATATTTTAAGTCTTTAAGTATTATAAAATGATTGCTTTTCATTCAACAATTAAAAATTTTTTTTTCATTTTTTGAGACAAGGTCTTACTATATATAGTTCAGGTTAGCCTTGAACTCACTATGTAGCTCAGGGTGGGCTCAAATTCACACCAGTCCTCCTGCCTCAACCTTCCGAGTACTGTGATTACTGGCACATGCCACCACTCCCAATTCAAATATCTCTGAAAGACATCATATGATGTCTTTACTTATACTTCATTTGAGCATTCTTCTGTGACAATCTTGGCTTAGTGCTAAGTTGTGTGACAATCTAAGCCTAATTCTATTACAGTGCATAGAGTGGTCAGTGACTTTCAATCATTCTACAACCTTCTATTTTTGTTATCACTAGTTCAGGTTATCTCAAATACATGGAAAATTTTACCAACCAAGGGGATGTTCAATCTATTTTCTAGAATATTAATATATTTAATTTTTAAAATAATTACAAAATAATTAGATTTTCATTCTATTCTTCCAACTATCTGCCTATATGTTTGAAACATAAAACATGGAATATAAAAGAACACACAGTATTTCAAAGATATATATTTTAAAATGCATATTACTTCTATAATGAATCTCTGATTTTAAATAACACTTATAAACATAGTTTCAGTCATGATTATATTGCCTGTGTTGTCAAAAATATAACTGCAGCAAACCTTGTCCTTTTCTCTCCCAAAATGAACAGTCCTCATATTGGTAGATTTTTGAAATATACTTTCAGGTGTAAAATTCTTTGCACATAAAAAGTAGTAACACAAGTCAAATTCTAATATATCTCTAGTCCCTAGTAGCTAACAAAACTGTTCCCAGTGTGTTTGTTGCTAATGTAAAACTCTCTTCCTGGATAGTCTATACCACAAATCCCTCTGTTTTATTATTTTCCAAGTGAGTTAGCCCAGATCCACATGTGCTGTACAGTCCTGCAAAAGAAGCCCCAAGGGCTGGCTGAGGGAGGAGCTTCCTGCTGCCAGGCAGAAGAGCCTGGGGGACCAAATGCCCCTGACTGCTGTCAAATGACCCAGTCTGAGACAGTAACATTTAATCCCAATAGCGATTTAAAGTCTATATTCAGCTGTTAAGCCCTTTTGGACTCAAACAGCAGACATGTAAAATAAATCTCAAAGCTGACAGTATGAGATTTGCTCACTACCTCTGGCAGCACTGTGCCCTCAAGAGCTCATTGGCATACTGCACCATGGCACAAGGCACAATAACTAAGCATACAACATTAACTTTGTGTGTGTGTTATGATCTGCATAAAGAAAAACCACATTTTATATAAAATCAATCATGTTCCTTCTACTGCTGGAGCATCATTATAACATAAGAACATATTTATAAGATAGCAAACTTACAGATATTTCATGATCAATTAGAAGTCTCTGATCAAGTTTCTGTTCTGCTGTTTCTGCTGAATTTCACTGACGTTGATGGGGTCTACAGCCCAGCTGCATACCTCTGATGACTACTGAGTCAGACCTTAAGGCACCCTGAGCTAAATGAAGGGCCCCTCCCCAGAATGCTCCTATATTATGGTAATGCCTTTAATTATCTCTGTAAAGGCCCCCTTCCCTTGTTCTAAGAGTGTTTTTATATTATGATAAAATAACTCCTTTATTTCAAGACTAGCTTGCCTGTCAATATGTGACCCAATGTATGCAACTAATTATGTAATGTTTTGTCACTTTCTTTGTACCTCCCACTTCTAAATTCTATATAAACTACTCTTTCTAAATTCAGCGCTGTTGCCTTTGAGGAATTATCCTCCAACAGTCCACTGGCTTGAAGATCCAACAGTCCAACAGTGTAAAGATTAAATGCTGCCTTCTTATCTCCTCAGTGCAGTATCTTCTTTCGATTGGGTTTGGTTTGGCTTGCCCTGGGAATTTTCCCACAACACTACTCCATTCTCAGTTTTTCTCTTTCCCACAAAAAAGTTGTCACTATTTTGAGTTCTTTTCTGACTACTGCAAGCCCACCTCTTGCCCACATGTCAGAGAACAGCTTGTCTTTCAAAAAATTTGTATTTAACTAACATTTCCTTCTTTTAATTTATTTTCAGGTTTCTCTCCCGTGTTTAACCATACAGACAAATATACAAAGCTAAAAGGATGTTGTTATTACAATCATTTCTCCTGTTAGCTATATAAATGATATGAATTAGCTATATAAAATAATGTTAAATGGAGGTCTTAATAATGCATTGATCAAAAACAAAATGAAAAAACATTCAGGAATATTGTAGTTATAAAAACAGTTTTCAAAACTGCACTTGAAAAACTCATTTCTGCAAAGGAATTAAATGCCTTGTAATGTAATCATACGTGAGTCATAAAAATTTATGGAAGAGGCAATGCATCTGAAATTAACACAAATGTAAGATTTTCCTTTCCTTATCCTAAGCATTTGGTTTCCACTACCAAACAGAACAAAGACATACACAGATTTGCAGATTTCAACGAATAACACAAACATATACAATAGCATACTGTAAATAGTTTTTTTAAAGAAAGCAATTCATATGCAATTTAACCCATAATGTTACAAGCAGCTGAGTTAGAAATATTATAGGCAGAAAGGGCTGGGCCCTCAAAGGAGCAGTGCAGAAGACCAGATATCTTGCAGCCTTGCAGGAGACAGACATCCCAGGCCAGACCTCAAGATTAAAAGGCAAAACAAATGCAACCACACCCTAAGTATAAACATCAGTGGTTGATATTTTAAATAGGTAGGGACCACACTGAGGAAGCCAGGAGTCACCATCCCAGTCTCCTACAGGAAGAATCACTGCTCTGGTAAGTGTGCTCAACTGCTACGTGACTTGCCTCCCCATTTGTCCCTACTTGGTCAATTTTACCTGAACAATTAATCTTATTGGTTGACCACTGTTCTGTTGTACCTCATGCCCCTCTGCCTCAAGAGTTCTCATGTTCTCCCCATCTTGGACCCATCTCGCCTTATGGCTTGGTCTATAAAAATCCCTACAAAAGACCAACTTTGGCAACCCACTCAGGATTCCTCCTGTCTCCCAGGCAGAAGCTTTCTTTCTCTCAGTAAATCGCCCTTTGTTCCTAAAATTCATTCTTTGATTTTAGAGAACACAAACTCAAACTGGACATGTAGTAACTTGGGAGTTTTATTCCCCTGTATCAGTAACTGTTTTGTTGAGATGAAGAAACTAACACTAAGGAGACTGATGACAGAGGTAGGAAGGGAAATTCAAAGTCCAATCTTAGTCTTCTTAGTTGCTTTTGGGCCCAGACAGATCCACATTACCCAGAAGACCCTGGAACTCTTGCTAAACAGAAGTGAGCAAGCTTTGAAAGCCAGTGACTACTAGTTCTCTTTCTCCTCTGTACATCATCATCATAGTCTTTTTCATTATGGCAGTCATGAAAATTAAGAATAAAATGAGCTACCCTCTTGGAAACCATGGCCATGCTTGTCCATTCCTGTCTCTTGGGGCGCTGGTTTTCTTTCTTTCCTATAAAAACAAGTTGTTAGCTGGGTGTGGTGGTACATGCCTGTAATCCCAGTACTTTCGAGGCTGAGCCAAGAAAGAGGATCACCCTGAATTTGAGGACAGCCTGGGACATTAAGTGACTTTAAGGCCAGCCTGTACTACATAATGAGACCTTGTTTCAAAACAAAAACAAACACAAAAACGAGTTTTTGCCCCAAGGTTCAATAATCCCTGAATATACTATCTCTAAAGATGGTATTAGTTTGCTGTTTACACTATCACAGTTAAAGTCATCTAGGGAATAACGAATTTTGAACAAAGAAATCAACCAATTTCTGTGTTGCACTCATTTACAGGGACAAATATGTGGTTTGCTGACAGACGTTCCTCAATCCTCACAGCACATAAAGGAAATGGTAATACTGGGGGCATCACCCTGGAGTACTGGACTGAAGACACCCGTGTTGGGGGGACAATACCCAAGGTGGGGATGAGTGTCTCACAGCTCCGAGCACTCATCATGGCCTGGGAGCCTGGAGCCTGGAGGCTGAGAGCTGAGTACAAGGGAACCGACCCTTTGTGAGGAGCAATGAGCTCACTTTCAAAGCTGCAGCTTGCAACAGGACAGTGAAGCCGAAGAGGTGTGGCACAGACAGCCGATCAGCAGCATAGAGATAACAGGGGCAGTGAATACTCGTATCACTAGAGAGGCATGGTATACACTTTTGAGTTAAGAAATCATGATTGTTAATTATTCTTGATTAGAATTACAAATATACCTATAATTTATTAAAGTCTATAGTTATTACATAGCACAGGTCTGATTATTCTCAACTGTAAACTTCAAATGCGATATGGCGGCTGGTGCGGTGGCACATGACTGCAGTCCCTGCACTATCGCACTGAGCTGCCCTCTCAGCACAAGTGTCCACTTTGGTGCTGCCATTACTGTGAAGCCTGGTAGTATTGTGCATTGAATTTTCGTTTATTTAACTTTAGTTGGTGAATCTTTTTACGTGTTGTACCTTTGTAGTACTTGTATTCAATAATTTTTAAAGCTTCATAATTCTAGCATTCTAGAAGGCTAGGGCAGGGAAACTGTTAAGTTTGACATCAAAGTGGGCAACTGTTATGGTTAATACACTGTGTCAACTTGAGAAGTTTACAAATTCAACTAAGAGACTGTACAGAGGGCCAGGATCCTTGCTTTGTAAATATCCTCAGCCTGTGCAAGAGGAGGGCACAGAGGTGATATGAGTGCTTCATGTGCCCTGCAGGGGGTGGGGGCCTGATTACACCTATATAAAGGAGGAGAAGAGGCTTATTCTCCCTCTTTTGCTCTGGCTTCTTTTGGGGCTGCTGCCTTGAAGTGTTGCCCCTGTGCCATGGTTCCCTTGGAGCCAGCTGATTATGGACTGAAACCTCCATAAACAGTGAGCTAAATAAACCTTCCTTTCCTTCATTTTGGGTGTTGGGTATTTTGTCTCAGCAATGAGAGAAAAGTAATCAAGACAGCAACTTAGTGAAATTCTGTCTCAAAATAAACAAAACTTTTTCAAGGGTTGAGAATTTGGCTCAGTGCAAAGGCCCAACACTGCAAAATACATACATATATATATGTATGTATTTCATAAATAATTAATGACAATAAATACTTCATAAATAATTAATGACAATGTAAAAACAGTTTAGTATTTTCACTGTGAAAAAACTAAGAAGCATGTTAATTAACTTGACCTAGTCATCCCATAATGCATACTATTTTAAAACATGTATAAATGCATAGTTTTTATTCTCAATTAAAATAAATGTGTAAATTAATTTAAAAAAATAAATACATCCTAAAAGAGAAGTAATACCATCTTCAGTTCTCTTTCCTGCTCTGTAGCACCTGCTCACATTAAAAAAGAAAAAACAAAGTTACGTGAAATTCTGTCCTACCAACAAAAGCCAATTACTAAACATTTGTATTATATTCATTTTCTACTATTATGATTGATTTAATATCCTTAACCCAGAAAAAGAAATGGAACTACAGAATTAAACAACATGACCATCTTTATGATTTTAACATACATATTGCACAGGCACAGAGATAGCTGTGAGGTTGGTGAGGCACAATCCTGACTGCAACTTTGTTGGCTGAATTGCAATTCTCTTTAAATGAAGCTTCATACCAAATCTTTGAGAAATTTTATAAAGAAATCAAAAACAAGTTTTTCAAAATTATTTCAAGATGAAAGACTTCATTAGTTGCAGTTACTAATTAAGATAGTTTTTAATAATGTACAATGTAGATGTTTAAATTTTTTCCATGAAATATAGGACTCAAAGTGAGAAGGAAAATCCCTCTATCTTGGAGATTCCTCATCAAAACCTAGTAAAACACAGAAATAATACCTTTTATTTTTTGTACTGTTGGAATTTTTAAAGAGAAAGGCATAAGTACATACATCTTTTTTAGTATATAAAATGCTGTAAAAATGTGCCTTTCTGCCTCTCTTAATCAATTTTAGACCATAGCACATACAGACCAATTGCTGCGTGTATCCTACTGTTCTATAATTTTTATAACTAGTTCATTACTGGAAGATGTTTGGGCAATTTCCAGTTTTTGCTAACATGTATCTGTGCACACACGCATAAACAACACTTTAAAGACCATCTGGTCCATCTTTATAAAGCCTGGTATCAATACTATTTTATTTGGAGGACAAATCCATAGCTACATAAAATTGATGATACATAAAATTGTACGTTGACTACTTTCATCAGCTACATAGCCATCAACAGTGAAAGAGTATTTCCTTGTGCCTCACTAACATGGCAAATTACAGACTTAGATCTGCCAATTCGATAGGTGAGTAAGATGTGTTTCCAGCTGGCCTTTTATTTTAATGGGTCATTTCTGGTTTTTGTAGCAACTTTCACCATTTCTACTGTACTTACATTTTCAATTAACTTGTTCATTATTTTCTTACAAGGAATCAAATATTTTAAAGTACTTATATAGTCAAGTAAAACTTCTCTTACATAGTAGTTCTAAGGACTGATGGCTGTCTCCCTGCGCTGCACAAATTGCCTATTTTTTTTTTTTTTTATTCTTTGTTTTTTTGAGACAGGGTCTCCTATGTAGTATAGGCTGGCCTCAAACTCACACAAGACTCTTTCTGCCTCAGCCTTCCAGAATGCTGGGATCACAAACATGAGCCACTGTACCCCACCTAATTTATATTTCTGATGTAATTTTCTGATAGTCATTTTATGAGTTGTTGAGCAGAAACAAACAAAAAACCTGTTTAAGAGCCCACTACTATAAGTTTCTTGTTGCCAAAGTATCAAGCTTTTAAAATGTTATTTTAATTTTTCATCTCCTATATTAAATGACTTATTTCCATAAATCAAATTAAGACTTGTAGTTGAGTTTTTGGAGCTTCTACTCATGAAGTTATGGAAAACAAATCATTTTTATCTCATCTGAAGAATTACTTCCGGGGCTACAATGTCTATACTGATTCATTCTGTAGTTTTAAAAACAGTATTTAAGAAAAAATTGTCTGCAACTCAAATTTTATGTAGGTTGAAAACCATTGCTATGGCAACAGTAGCTTCAATTTATGTGAACTGAAAGGTGAAAAACCTTACATTTCTAACACTTAAAAAATTAAATATTGGATTTTTGATGGCTGAACAGTCAGGATGGTATATAGCGTCAGACCTTTACCAATACTGTCGTGAATTTTAGGCATTTGATCTTACATCACTAGTGTCACGGAAGTCCCAAATGAAGCTTTCCCTTACAGGATAAAGATATCTGGTTACTTTTTACATGTTATGGTTGACTGCTATTAATCAAACCTGACACTGCAGGCTACCCCCTCCCCAGGGCTGGTATTCTTCTTCTTTTGCCAAAAGACTCAGTGGGACAATGACAGCACAAATAGCGAGCGATCAGTGCGTCTATGAGGTTTTATGCCTACTAAAGAAGCACTAGCAGCACCATGTAGTTGCCCTGGTCCCAGCTAGAACTCGTTTCATCTGCACCTGAACTGTGTCTGGCCATCGGGAGGAGTACATGCTTTTCTGGGGACACTTACCTTACTATTCTAGTGGGCAGAGCCTCAAACCAGGAATGGCAGGGATAGAAATCAAAACAGTATTGCTTCATAACTGGTGGACATTTTTATTTTTATGAGTGTATCTATCTGACAAAGAGAAATTGGTAGTAATTTGTTAAAAAAATTTTTTTTCCTGATTCTATCACTCAATTTCAAAAGGGGAGCAATGACCAACACGAATTTAACAGTCCTGCAAGCAAATGAACCAAGAATATGGCGTAGTATCAAGTGTCTGAGTAGCTCTGAGACAGTATTTTCCTTTAGAGCTGTGTAAGTCATCACAGCCAATTTACGGCAGCCTCAGGCCTATGTCTGAGAACGCAATGATAGCCTCACCTCATAGCGTTACTGGGAAGAGCAAATGCATGCAGCACCAAGAACTGGAGCCCGACCTGACAGATAAGCACTTATTACAGCGACTACTGTAACTGTCTTTTTTGTTCTGAATTGGTCTAATAGTTACACACTGGTACCTGGTTAGACTTTTAATTTGCATTTACCTAAAGACTACTAATGTTAAGCATCACTCTTTCACACATACCCAGGATTTATCATGTCTGTCCTCTTGATGGAGTGGTTGTTCAGATCTCGGTTGTTTTCTTAATGCTGAGTTTTTGTTAACTTGGATGCAACTTGTCAGATACATGATTTGCAAATATTTACTCCTACCTGCTTGTCTCTACTTTCTCTTTAGTCTTTTCCAGAGTAAAAAGTTTTATTTAAGAAAGTTTACTTTATTATTTTTTCTGCTTTTAAACTATACTTCTGGTGTTACTGCTAAGAAATCTTTGCCTAATCAGCACCACAAAGATTAGATTCTAATTTTTTCCTAGAAGTTTTACGGTTTCAAATTTAATTCTATATACACTTTCTAATTTTGGGTGGTAACTGGGGATGCATTTTCAATTTTATTTAAGGTATGGGCTAAAGTTCGCTTTTCCCCCTATATAAATGTCCAACCATCCTAACATTAGTTATAAAAAGGTCACCCTTTTTCACTGCAGTGCCTCTGCTGCTTTATCCAGCAAATATATAACACACAGACACAGACACACAGACACACACACACACACACACACGGATAATTCTGCTGACTGCGCATGGGTGTGTTTGTGGCCTGTGTTGCTGCGCCATCCTATTGACCCTTTCCCCAACACCATATTGGTCAGCGGTTCTGTCACTAGGACAAAGCTCCCAACACCTGCAGCTCAAAGGAGGGGAGCCTTAATTTAGCTCACAGTTCAGTCCCTGCTCCTGGCTGCAAAGCATGAGCGGCATCAGGAAGGGCACTACACAGGACAGGTGCTCAGCTCAGGGCATCGGGAAGCAGAGAGCCAAGGGAAGAGCACAGGGCACCGGATACAGCACAGAAGGTCACACAACCTAGGCTGTGCAGATGCACCCAGAAGTATGCTTTTTTTCCTACCAATCAAGATAACAACATTAGATGTCCCAGATTCCATATTGAATACTTAGTTTTGAAACTCGGTGGTGACAATACTCTGACTTTGTTCTTTTTCAAAATTGCTCTGACTACATAAACGTCTAAATTCTAATAACATTTAGAAAACTTCATTTGTGCGTGTTTGCTACCAGGGACTGAACCTGGGCCCTCTGCACTTAGCTATGTCCCCAGACCTTTTTATTATTTGGGACAGAATCTAGCTAAGCTAGTAAGTTCCCCAGGATGGGCTCTAACTTGCCATCCTCCTGCCTCAGCCTCCTGAAATGCTGGGATTACAGATGTGTATTACCACATCCTGTACATCATTAAGCACCAGAAGTTATACTAAAGAGCTATTTACTTATTTAGCACCAAGAACCAAATTTAGGACCTCATGCTTGCCAGGTAGGTGCCATGCCCCTGAGCTATATCCTCGTCCCTTAGCTATTTTTAAAGCATGTTCACATTGTTGGAACCTACAACTAACAATGAGTTTTTCTTCATCCTTCTTCTTCTCTTTTTTTTTTTTTCTTTTTGAGACAGGATCTTGGTACATAGTTCAGGCTGGCCTTGAACTCACTATGTAGCCCAGGCTGCTCTCAAACTCACTGCGATTCTCTTGCCTCAGCCTCCTGCTGGGATTATAGGTTTCTATCACTACATCTGGCTCTTCAAACTTATATTTTCTAAAAAAATTAAAAGGTAGGGATGGATACAGTTCAGTGAGAGACCATGTCTGAGGCCATGGTTTCACCCTCCAGTATCCAAAAAAACAAAAAACAAAACAAAACAAAAGCCTCCCGGAGGCAGACAAAATAACTGACAATCTCCATCTTCACCAGTACTTGTCACAGACTGTAAATGCCACTGGGTCAATCTGTTTCTTAATATTCATAATCTTTCTGGGTATACCTGGGCATCACAGTCCTCAAGGTGTTCTACAAATAAATCTGTCTTCCTCTAGCATGCCTCTCTATAAACCACATCAAGGTATTTGAGGATCCTCTCTAGAGTAGGGTAAAAAACAAGGGCTTGGAGAAATGGTTCTCTCTTATTTTTAACTTGTCATCTTACATCTGAAAGCAGAAAAAAAAATCTTCATTTAATTACCAATTTTTTTTTCTTTTTGTCTTTTTTGAGGCAAGGTTTCACTATTCGGTTCAGGCTGTCTTTAACTCACTTTGTAGCCCAGGCTGGTCTTGAACTTGCGGCAATCCTCCTGCCTCAGATTCCCGAGTGCTGGGATTACAGGCATGTGACACTGCGTCCCACTTGATCACAAATTTTTAAGAACTTCGTGCAGTTGTCTTTTTAGTCAAACACCAACAAGCACCGTAATGATACCAGACCTTCACTATGACAGGAGTCTCTACTGTGGGTTCCGCAACCACACAGGCGGTGGAAACATTCTCTTAGGAACCCTCCCACACAGCTACCAGGCAGGCTGCTAACCTAACATGGAAAGATAGCCCTTATGGCTAAAATCAAGTTTATCAGGAAAGATGGCTATGTTCCCCCAAATTGAGGTGGTCTCCAGAAGTGAAAGACTGTTATAAAGTCACTAAGTGAGGATTTCTTACATCCTGTTACAGACTAAAAACTGGTGGTCAACTTAACACCAGCTGAATTAAATCAGCATGGTGCTGAGCGTAGATACCTGAGGAAAGTTGCCAGCATAAATACAGACAAGCAGAAGAAAGCATTTCTCTAAGTGTTGCTGTTTTGAGCCATTGGTTCTTCTGGAAGAGCTCCATGACTAGTATACCCAGTGTGAGTTCAACCACTGTCACCAGAGGAGCTCCAGACCTTGTTGGTGAGAGTGAATGTGGTTCAACTTTGGGGGAACTCTGGTCCTTACATAGAGCATCACTTCCTGGCTCCAGAGGGGAAGATACATGCTATTTAAACTCCAGAAGGAACTCATCCCGCTGGCTTTCTGACATGTACTCAACTGCTGTTACTGTTGGAGAAGCTCAGGACCTTCGTGTCGCTGAGGCTGGCTGTGGTACTTTTCAGGGCAGCCCTGGTTCTTATTTTGAGCATGACTTCTTGGCTCCAGTGTAAAACCTCCCAGCACAGCTCCTTCACCCTGCTGGCATAGACTTTCTAGCTTCCACCGCTGACCTTTGGGCCTTCCCAGCATGGATCCATAATACAACTGGGCATGAGTCCTTCTCGTGGGCTCTAGACCTCCAGTTGGACTCGTGGGAGGCACTGTCATAGGCTCTAGGCTTTCATCTGGACTCATGTAGGACACTGCAGTGGGATCCAGGCCCTTGGCTGAATATTCTAAGCCTTTGGTGTTGTGGACAGATTTCCTGAACTTTCTTTTGTTTGACTCTGGGTGACCATTATAAAATAATAGAAATTCTGTGTCCTGATTCTACCCCCTGACTACGACACATCTCCAACAAACTAGACAATCATAGCTTCTGAAGCCTTTTCCCCCTTACAGTCCATTTACAGCATGTGTGTGTGCATGGAGGGGGGCTCTACCAACACAAATAAGTAACACATCAAAACTTAAAACACTGTAGAAAATCATTTAATTTGTCTTTAAGGTCGAATCTAAAATTAACCTGAAATATATACCATACCATCGATACAACAATACAATCGTCTTGCCATAGCCTATTTTATTTAGAAACTAAATCTTTATTTAGAAACCTCATCAATGGAGTCTTTAATTTCTGACTTGAGTTTAATTTAATTAAGTGAAAGCCAATTGAGAAAGACAAAAACTGCTGTCAGTCAGAATCTTCTAAATTGTTACCTTACCAGTTTCCTTCACATAATCAAAAAGTTAACTGTTTCTATAGTCCAACTCTTACTTATATAAAGTATCTGTAAAGAAAAGTACTGTATGGGGTTTATGTTTTAATTCAAGGAAGTAAATAAGAAACATTTCAGATAAGCCACACACAGAAAGGCTTTGGTCATACAGTAAAGTTCACACACGTGAATTTGGTCAATCAATGAAAATAAGCAATTCATAAAATGAGGGTGGGAATTCCCAGCTGTGGTTTCACACTGACACAAAGTTCCCACACAGGCTGCTTCCTACAGGGGTCTACCTGTGCCAAACGTGACTGATGAGCTGGGACAGACAGAAAACACAATCAGTAGTAAACATTGGTAGAATATTAATTTACATATTTTATATATTTTTTCTCTACATATAGTACTTAACATTCTGTTCTTAGCTCATTCCACTGAATAAAGAATGAAAGGACTAAAACAGTTTACCAAAGAGTGGAGAAACAGAAAACAGAAACTGTAACTTATCAGTAAGGACCAGAAAGATGAACAATCCAGTCACTGAGACACCATGCCCCATATGAATCTCGCCCTGGCCTTTCACCCACACCTTTCCTTAGGAGCCACTGATGATTCTGTAAGATGCAGGAAACAAGATTTGGGGAGACTTTGGGGTCCTCGGCTATTCTGACTCACATTTTAATGTTCATGAAATGGGGTTAATGTTAGATTTGATGTGCACATTTAATGTGGCAGTCTGTTTTCCCAGATATTGGGATTAAGCCACTGGTGAATCTCTGCAAGTGTTTCAGGAGGGAACGTGAAGCCAAGCCTAGCACTGGTCATGGAGTCAACTGAGCACTGCCCTGCAGTCACCGAAACCTGGGGCAGGGGGTGTGCCAGCTGAAGCCTCCAGGCCCTGCCTGCACAGGCCAGGACAGGGCTCAGAGTCCCCTCGGCGTACTATCAGCAGATGCCACTAGGCACACAACACTGACTTCATCTGTACT
This sequence comes from Dolichotis patagonum, assembly GCA_004027295.1. Taxonomy (NCBI): domain Eukaryota; kingdom Metazoa; phylum Chordata; class Mammalia; order Rodentia; family Caviidae; genus Dolichotis; species Dolichotis patagonum. The sequence goes on from PVJX010000978.1 coordinate 67,872, forward strand.
GGCTTGGTAACTTTTAATAGCAGTTAACAGATCTTTAATTAGGTTCAAAGATAAAACCTGAACACTAGTCTTTAAGCCCCTTGGGTCTAACTAGCTGTATAACATTAGCAAAACTGTGAAGCCCATTATAGTATTGATATCTCAATTGTTCTTGATAGGTAAAAATAAACAAAAAATATCTGTCACATGCTTTCTAGGACTAATATCAGAATAAAGTATACCAAATAATTTGTTTTATTCTGTTGAATTATTTTAAAATGATGACTGTCATCTTATCTATACATCTGCTATGTGTAGGTATCTTAAAAATATTGCTCTGATCCTATATGGCTGTTAATCTCTCTTTATAGAAGAGACAGGGAATCAAATAGATTATATGGCTACAATCAGGGTTGGGATTCAAAGACAAACCTGACTGATTCCAAATCCTACCTCTCTATATATTATCAAATTATACACCAGTATATTGACTTAGAATTTTACCACTTTATTTTTTATTGTCTCTAAATATTGCATTCTTGTAAGAAATCTCAAAATTTGGTGTTATCCACTATTGCTACCATTTTCTCATTTAAAACATTCTTTCTTATTGCTATCATGCTTTGCAATAAAGCATTATGAAAACCTGAATGTGACCTCATGTGTAAAAGCTGCATGTATGTGTACAGGGCAAGAGGAACACAAGGGAAGATGAGGAATTTTAAATAAATTTTGTATTTATACAGGCACATGTATTAGCCACCTTTCCACTGCTGTGACAAAAACACCTGAGAAAAATCACTGCAAAAGGACTGGGGATTTAGCTCAGCGGCATAAGCACTTGCCTGGCAAGGCAAGATCCTGAGTTCGATCCCTGGTACCAAAAAAAAAAAAAAAAAAAAAAAATCACTGCAAAAGAGAAAAGGTTGACCCTGCTTCTCTATCTAAGTCACAGATGAGACCCACAGTGAGGCAGTACATCAGGGCAGAAGCAGGTGGTAAAGCAAAAGAAAACCTGCTCAGCTCATGGCCATTGGGAAACAGAAACAAGAAGGGCCCCCCATGTGTCCTTGAAGGGTGTGGCCCCCAGTGACCAAACTTCATTCCACTAAGCCCCACTTGCTAGAGGACCCACCACCTGTCAACAGAAGGGTAGGCCAGAGAGCAGCCCTTAGCACCCAGGTCTTTGGAGGACATTCAAAATCCAAACGGTAACAACTAAGGTATTAGTATCATATTTCACTTCTCCCACACAAAAGAAATTGCTAGCAAACTATTTCTTTGTAAATCACTGTAATAAACTGCCTTCAATTCAGGGCTTTGTGGTTTCCACAAAAGTACTTGCCACAATTGATTTGTTTCATCTCTGGCTTAAGACATAACTCACATTGGCTGAACAAACTCTGAAGTTTTATTTTGTGTTAGAAAAGCCTGTTTACACATGAAAGAATCTTTTCCCCACTGATCAAATCCTAATATACAATTTCAATGAAAAGTGAAGCTTGGAAACCATTAAATCATCTGAAGAGAACACTTTAAAAGAAATGAAGCAAAATGGCAGCCAGGAGATGGTTCCTTGTGTCTACCTGAAAACATCTTAAATCTTGAAGCCAATATGAAGTTTGTCTCTATTCCACACACTACATGGTTTTATGGATTGAAACCTAAGTTCTGAAATAACCAACAATTTCTTCTAGAGCAGGGCAAGGACAGGAGCAACAAATAGAAACTCTTGACTAGTATGAAAAGAAGTAGATTTTCATCCCTCCACTCACTGATGTAGCCTAACTTTTTTTTTGGTACCGGGGATCAAACTCACAACCTTGCACTTGCCAGGCAGGCACTTATGCCGCTGAGCTAAATCCCCAGCCCTTAAAACTGAGAACTCTCCTTTTTTTTTTTTTTTGGTACCAGGGATTGAACTCATGACCATGCGCTTGCCAGGCAGGCATTTATGCTGCTGAGCTAAACTCCTGGCCCTGTGTAGCCTAACTTTTGACTAAAATAGTAGCACAGCCTGCAGGGAAATCCAGAGGGATCAATGAACAGAAACTATAATGATTAATGATACCACCAAAGGTGCCTCACAGAAAGCTGAGTGACCAGCAAAATCTCCAGTCAACCAATGATAAGTAAAAGTGGGTAACATCAGGATTTGTGCCATTTCCCCACCAGTATTTAGCTTTGCCGGTAAAGAAGCTGATCCTTGGTCGGAGGCTCTGTAGGGACTGTAGTAAAATGGAAAGGAATGTAAGGAATCCAAGACCTGTAGAGCTGAAACTAATGGACCAGGTAACAGACATCAAGGTGTACACCTCTTGAGGAGGTGTGAGAGTCCCAACAAGCCACACTTCTATTAAGTTGAAGCATAAGAAATAGCTGATTCTGTGGAAGTAAAAATCAGTCTCATAGTGGCAAATTAACGATTCCATCCACTACATATGGCTTTGTGCTTCTATCCATCAAGCAAGTCAGAGTCTCTTGGGAACTGAGGCCCAAAGGAGAAGGGCAGAGCTGTGTCCTCTCGGCTGCAGGCAGCACCCAGACAAGGTTTACGAGGTTCAGCCACGCCCACAGCTCAGCTGTGAGGCAATCTTTTCAAGATGGCTCCAAGAATCCTCTAATCCTAACAAATAACTTCTGATGAAGTCAGGCTTTGCTTTCATCTCTGGGACCCAAAGAAGCTAAACAAATACAAAATGAGCCTGGGAGGAAAGATAGGCGGTTCCCCTGGGCCCTTGAGTTATTAGTCTAACACACAACACCTTGAGTTATTAGTCCAACACCCAAGTTTTGTCTTTTTGTTCACAAAACCTGAGTATTACTGGTGATTGAACAAAGCAAAGCCAGCAAGAAAGAAAAGGTTCCTCTTTCATCTTTTACAGACCTTACAATTGCTGCACATACACAGATTTACTCAAAGCATATTATATAAACCAAGGGAGAAAATTATATTAATAAAATGTCTAGCCAGGCTCAAGGTCTTTATTTTTAATAGTAGCTTTAATAGTCACACATATTAAATAAATTATAATGATATGAAACATTCATAAAGAAAAAATAATCCCCAAAGTTATTATGATCTCAATTTCCACCGAATTGACTATTTTAGCTTCAGTCAGCATCCAGTCTGGAAGTGCACTCACTAGTCTCAATAAAAGATGGCACAAAGAACACATGAAATAGTGGCTAAATACAATCCCACAATATATGTGGTTTTATTTTTGCTTGCAGCAACAAGGCTTTCACTGTTTCAAATAACCCAGAGAACTGATAATTTCTACCTTGCTCCATTCTAATCAATAATTATAAAGACATTTCAAAAATAGTTCCCATTTTATATAAAGTTCCCACTCTCTCTCTCTCTATCTCTCTCTCAACTAATACTACATGGACAACAAAATGATTATTTGGCAAAAAATAAAGTTTAGAGTCTGTATATAAGATCATTTTCAGGTAGACTAGAAATGATAACAGAAAAAATGAAACCTTAAACATCTAGAAGAAAATATAGCTACTTCCATAATCTAAGGGTAAATCCAAATATGACACCAAAAGCAGAAGCTAAAAAAGGAAAAACAGTGTGATATATTTAAGTTCATCAAAACAAAACTTTTTTCTGGCAATAAATAAATATCAAAATATAAACAAGTAAGCTATTGCACCCTGTAGTCTCAGCACTCTTGGGAGACTGAGGCAAGAGATCACAAATTGGAGTCCAGCTTGGATAACATAGTGAAACCTGCCTCAAAATAAAAAATATAAAGGACCGGTGGGGTAGCTCAGTGTGAAACAAACAAATTGCCAAATAATAAGTCTAACTTACAATCATTCACCGTAAGAACTATAGTTAATAAAAATGTAATATTAAACAAGATTTTAGCTGCTCTAGTTACTTCACTATAGTAATAATTTTACTATATAGACATATCCTCTCATAAACCTCAAAAAAACAGACAAAAAAATCCTCAAGTTTGTTTTTTTAATCAGTTAAAAAATGACTAACATACCAGACAAAAAAGGACACTAGAGGCAATATGGAGATCAATTTAGGCATATGTACCAAAACCTTAAAAATTGGCATAGTTTTTGACTTATCAGTTCTACTTCTAATAACTTCTACCTTATTATGAAAGTAATTGTCTTAACAGGGATCTTCACTGCAGCACTGTTAATAATAGCAAAAATCAAAACAAAACCACCAACGTGAACACATTCAATTATGTTTCATCCCATCTGTTCAATGAAATAATCTGCCTTTAAAAACTGTAAAATGAGATTTATATTCATGGACATGAGAAGGAAACCACAATGTACACTAGTGCATGAGAAAGAAAAACTACAATAGATTACAAGACAGCAAAAATAATGTGTTAAGGCAAAGACTTGCCTACCTACATCTGTCTCCCTAGGCACACAGCAGACCCCACCTGTACCCCTCTGCCAGGGTTCAGCAAAGCCATGTGGTTATACCCTCTGTGACAGAATGTTTGCAGCGAGCCCTTGAACTCCACATTACAGAAAACAGGGACACTGTGGGTCCAAGTCTCTGAAGAGCTGCAAGGTGAGGACCCAGGCTTCTACCCTACCACAGCCTAGAACGTCTACCCCGGCTGGCTATGTGATCCTCGCGTGCGCGTCATTACATTCGGGCCTATACTCAGCAGACTGGCCTGTCCTAATACAGAGGATGCCAGCAGGCTGGCTTGAGAGTGAAATCTGTATGAAGACATCAACAGCTCCGACGCATCAAAACGCAAGTTTATGACACTTACATACAGTTGCACACAGCTGGAGGGTTTGTTTATTCTTGTTGCTGCATAATATTTTATTGCCTGAATATGCTACAATTTATCTACTACTGATGGACATTTTGATAGTTTCTGCTTTTGTTATTATTAATATAGCTATCATGAATAATCTTGTTCATATGTTATGGTGAATATATATACATAATTCTGTTGGATACCTGACAAAAAAATTACTATGACCAGTTTCTGTAAATACCACTGAACAGTATTCCAAAGAGTGTCAATTTGCACTTGCATAAGCAGTGTGTAAGAGTTCTGGCAAGCTTTACATCATCAACATTTGATATTTTCTATTTTTTTAAGCTGTAGTCATTCTGGTGGGAAGTACTGTGTACTTTTCACTGCTCCCATGATACTATTTTATTATCTAAAATTAAAAGAATTGAGTAAATTATAATATATCCCTACAATGAAATATTATGGTTTCAAAATTACAAAATATTATATTAATGATGCAAAATAATGCCTAGAAAACACTAAAAGGAAAATGAGTTGACTCAGTCATATGAATTAGTTGCAGAATGCAAACCTCATGCTCCTTAAATAAAGCTGTTCTTCTGACACCTATGATTCACTTAGAAACACAGCACAGGCTCAGGGAGCTGGTGCCTGGACAGGAATCCTGCTTCTATGGCTTGGGCGCAGTATGACCTTGGACTCTCCCCAGCTTCTCTAACCTGCCACTTAGGGCCTTTTATCATTTAAGGAATGATTAAGAGTCCAGATGCTAGAAGTAAACTACTCAAATTCAAAGCCTACTTGGTAAGTTCCTGTATCTGTCAAGGTTTCATCCTCATCTGCAAGTTGGGAAAATAAAAATTCCAACACTTTATTAGACTACAAAAAAAAAAAAAAAAAGGATGTGTGTATGTATAGCACTCAGGACTGGGTCTGACACATAAGTGCAACTTGCTACTATCATTGTTCTGCTGCTACAGCTACTGCCATAACACCACCTCCACATTTCATACATAATAGAAGAGAAAAGGGAAGGGATAAATAAGAAGCCACTGACATCAGCAGGCTCCAAGAAGACACCTGTATTTCAATTCATCTGAAGTTATTCCCTAAGCGTGACAGCTGACCACCTGACAGCACGAAGCCAGACAGCTGGTGGGGGCCTCAAGCCCTCGGTCCTTTGCAAGGCAAATGGAGAGCCAAGCTCCCACTCTGCAAATCCCAAGTACAACGCACAAACATGGAGAAATCTGAGCACCACTTTATGAATGAAAATTGATCGAAATGAGTTTTCAACACCCTCCTAACTAATTTTCCCACATTTATTAAGGGTTTCCTCTCATTTCTTCTCACGAGATGAGGTTTTCAAAGCAGAAGTATTATCATGGCCACTATTCTACTCTTGCTCGCCTCAGCTTGCCCCTGACTTGTTAGTCTGTGCATTCCAGACACACGATCTTCCTCAGGTCCCTCACACTGACCATGCTGCTCCCTCCCAAACTGTTCTGGCAAATACTTCTGTGCCTCCAGCGACTTGCCTTTCCTTCTTTGCCTAAGGAATGTGTGTTCCTCCTGTGGATCTTAATTTAATCAGCTCTCTGTAACTCAAGTTTTAGGACAGGGTACCCTTGTCCTTCACTTACCTGCTCACAGTTTTACTGTACATTCTTTCTGTGACAACTGGTTTAATGACTGGTTTCCCTACTAAAATGAAGGTCTCATGAGGACAGTGACGGTGTCTGTGTACTCACATAGTCACATCAATAAAGAACACACCACCTACTGCAAGGAGCGGTTGAACAACCATCATTTGTCTGAATGAGTGAAATGGAGTAACACAGGTCAAAGCAATAGGGAACAGACAGGATTTCAAAACCTGAAAGCTATCAGCACAGTTAAGAATCACACAAAATAATGTAAAGTACTGTGTTGCCTATGTTGTCCTCTTCTGATCTGCTCTGTACTACCCCCTTTTGTTTTATTCTCTTTTAAATTTAAAAAAAAAAAAAAAGAATCACACAAAATTATCTCAGCATCAAGACTGAATCAGCACAAAATCATATTTCCAAAGGAGGGGGGTAAAGCATCAGAAACCCTGCAATCTTATGCAAGTTTGACACCAACATTAAAATCAAGGCTTCTTTCTATCTAGGCTCCTAAATCAGGCATGCTGTTACATCTGATTCTACTTTTATCCATCTTCTGAGTAGGTTGCATCGTTTCACCTGCTTTGAAAGACATTCGTTTTGACTCTCTGGCTCTACTCTTCTTACCTCCCAGAAGCTGCTCCAAGGTTACCTTGGAGATTGCTTTCACCATTGATCTATATAGAAAGCAGGGATTGCAAAAAAGGAAACCATCCTAATCAGATACAACAGTTAGGTAAGCGATGAGGTAGGGAAGGTAGGGCTCGGGTGTGGGAATGTATCAGTTTGTTAATGAAGTGTTAAGTCTACAGGGAGTAGTTATTACTGTGTCTGGATGAATATATGCTTAGCAACTTTTTTCCTCTTTAGTATTGATAGAAAGGTAGTACATAGAAATTTTTAAACCAATGGCTTATTTGATACATTTGGTAACTGGATTTAAACAAAACATAAGGTAGACTACACTAGACAGGAGTCACAAAGAGTAATAAATCAAAGGTCAAATGGTCTGTATACATTAGGGGTAAAAGTTCATGTTACCATAGTCACTTCTGCTTTCAGAAGAAAAGGGAGGGGTGAAATATACAGGGATTTGAAGAAAGTCAGTTTATCATTATCTATGTTATTACAGCTACATACACAGAAAGCTGGTACTTAATCAGTAAGCTGGAAAAGACTGGAGAAATATGATTTCAGCTGCCAGCCTCTCTGGTCTTGCACAGGGGCCAGGGAAGAAAGTTCCCGGATCACAGCCAGTATCAGGTAAGGTTTTATATAAAAGGAGAGACTTGGGACGCGGCAGCCCACGGAGGAGCGATCATCTACAATGTGTGAAAGCTGAGTAGGAATACAGATCCCACTCAGGAAAAAGACAGCCACAGACAAAAATCATACTTGAGTGAAAAAAGGAGAACCAAAGACGGAAAACAGGCTACATTATCAGCACCATTCAGGTACATAACACCAGGAGCTGGGCAAACGGAGCCCAGACGATTTCCATGGTCATATGGAACCATGATGGTTCCATAACTGCAGTGTGTCTGTGTGAGGTTAGTATTATAGAATAAACTATAAATGTTACATTTAGGTTAAATGTTCTTCAACCATGCTCTCATTTGGGACCTACTTCTTCTTTTATATTTTAGCACACCAAGAACAATTACTATTTTAAAAGCCCACACAATTTATTAAAAAAAAAAAAAAAAAAAGAACAGAGAGACAACTTAGTGTAGCTGAAGAATAAAGATCTTGGAGCCATGACCATATTACTAAGTCTTGTTGGATCATTGAGCAGTCTCACTGTTTGAATGTCTACTTTGTATGCTTTAATTTTGTAACTTGAACAAATATTTCCAAGATGACAGTATGTAATTTATCAAGTAGTGATTTCTCAAGTGTTTTTTTCTTTTCTTTTTTACCTTTGGAATTCTGTAGTGTTGCTACTCTTTTTTGTTTTTTTTTTTTTTTCCTCTTTAAATAAAATTTTTAAAAAATTAAAAAAAAACATCTTGGAGCCAGATCCAACTCTATCATGTATTATCTGTATGACCTTGGGCAGTTACTGCCTTCTTTTTGCCTCCATTTTCTTATATAACATGTTTAACAAAATAGTACAGTATCTACCTCAAAATTACAAGGAATAAATGTACTAATAATTACAAAAGTGCAAAGACCTAGATGTTTTTTAAATAAATACTATTTAAATTTCTTTGGGTTTATTATATCTAATTATGTTTCAAGCATATTTCTGAAATTTAATCAAGTCATAAAATGCACAAAAACATTTAAGTATATTTTTTAAGAGATCTAATTGCTCATCTTTCCCAATAAGTGCCATTAAAATACAAGTGCAGGAGGGGAGGTAAAGAAGGGCAATGGCAGGGTGGACATGACCAAAGTATGTTATACACATGTATGAAAATGTCACAGTGAGCGGGTGTGGCAGGACACACCTGCAATCCACACACTTGGGAGTTTGAGGAAAGAGGATTGCAGGTTTGGGGCCACCCTGGGCTACAAAGCAAGTTCAGGGCTGGCCTGGACTACATAGAGATACTGTGTTTCAAAACAGAAAAGGGAAAAACAAAATGTCACAGTGAAACCAAATCTTCTGTATAATATGTGCTAATATGAAAAAAAGAGAAAGAGAGAGAAAGCATTAGGCCAGAGACGGTGATGCTCCCTGTATTTCCAGATTCTAGAAAGGCTGAAGTAGAAGGACCTCAAGTTCAAGACCAGAGTAGATAAGCAGTATCTTTCTTTTGAGAGGCCTCACAAGAAAGAGTGGGGGAGTTGTCTTTTACTACTTTGATTCAACTTAAGAAATGGCCCTAAAAATTAAGAGCAAGCTGTCATTTATTGAATTGCTGCAATGTACTACACACTTTATCTTACCCCTGTAACAATCCTGTGAGTTAGATATTATCATTATTCTCATTTTACACAGTAGGTGAAGAAACTGAGATTCAAAAGGTTAAGCAAGTTGTCCAAAGACACAAGGTTAAAGCTAGAATTCTAACTCAGGTCTTTCTGATTCCAAAGTCTGTTTTCTTAATTAAGAAGTATCATGAAAAATTATTACTAAGTGCAGTCATCTTTTAAAAATTATTATCGTTTAATCTGAGATAGTCTCATTAACTCATCACTATGTAGTATAAGCAGGTAAAAACAAAAAAGACCATAAAAAAATAGGTTTTTGGATGGTAAATAGATATTAGATCACCAGGAAATACAGTAATAAAACACATCAGAAGTACTTCCCAGATCAAACCAACTAATTGAAATATCATAGTATTAACTGGCAAGTATTACAAAACTAGAAATTTGAGTACCGTAATTTCAGAATATTATTTCTCTTAATCTTGATTTGCATGGGCTGAGCCCATGAATTGGTTTCTCTTACTATCTGAATAAACAGGAACTACCTCATCCACGTTAATTATTAATTCAGTTGTTACCAACACGTAGCAAAAGGTGGACTTACAATGTGTAATTTCGGAACCATAGTTTTATTCTTAAATAGGTCATTCGTGAAAATAAAATGTGAATGTAATTATAATGAGAAGAGTAAATGCAATACACTCTAGGCAAGGGACAGTAAAGGTACAACACAAACAGGCCCCAAATACACCATAATCTCTGGAATTCTGGGGAGCAACAGGTCAAGTTTATACCAGATTACCCTGGCTTGCTGCTTGTTGAAACAAAGCATCCTAGCCCATGCCATGTCTCCTTGCGGGCTGGGGCCTTTTGCTCAATATTGTATTCCCTAAGGTTCCAAGGCACTGCCTTCAAGATTTACTCTTCAATAAATCTTTGCTGCCGAAGTGAGAGCTGTTCAATCTTACACACATCTGTCTTAAAAACTGAAACCAAATTTAAATTATGGTACTTGCAACAATACTAATTGATTTTTCCTTCTGCAAATCCCCTTCGTAAGTGCTAGCTATGTAACTATGATGTTTTACAGGATAAAAGATATTACAGTCTGCTAAGTATGGAAGTTCCTCAAAATGGATCCTACAGGAAACCTGCCAGGTCTTGGTTACAGCACAGGCTGAACAGGTATTACAGGTTTCTAGTTTAACTCTTTTGTATACCTCAGACCTCACACTAGATATCAAAGATTTCATCACTGCCAATTCGAAACTGATTAAGGATGCAACTGGATTAAACAAACGCTTCCAAAGCCTGAAAAAATGGGGTGTAGGATGCTAATATAAAAAATTTCTATTCAGATCTGACTCTTTATATCCAAGATTAACTACATAAATAGCAAGTAAACTAGAAAAAACAGAGGTGAAGTACTCATAACCAATGTTTCTAAACACAACAGCCCATGTCTAGCTGACCTTCAGTTCTTCACCAGGTACAATGATGCATGCAAAGACATAAGAAAAAGAGCATTTCCCTCAGAAAGCTATTTACAGGATATTAGAAAAGAAAACCAACCATCATATGGTACTTTTTAGAAGACATAACACATCTACTGTCTCCATCCCATTAGAGAAGAAATCTAGATAGCTATGTCCAAAACTGACATCTTAATGAGGGACATGCAAGGGATGTCTCTGTTGTTGCTATTCTACTTTGTTTTGTTTTGTTTGGGGGGGTTAATTGAGCTGCAGCTTCTGAGGCAAAAGGAGAGAGAGAGAGAGAGAGAGAGAGAGAGAGAGAGAGAGAGAAAAACAAGAGAGTCCAGGTGGGAAGGAGGACAGACCGTGTGTACTTTGGGATCAATTTACAGTGACACCTGCAAGAAGAAATAGAAAACATGGATCAAAGCAGGGGGAAGGAAGACAGCTAGAGATAAAAACATGGGAGGTTACAACCATAGCTATGGACAGAAATGGATGTCAAGATGAGTCAGGGAGAAGAATATCTATCTATCTATATATAGATATCTCATGAAGACAAAACACACCTTACCAGGGGTGATGCCACAGGCCTGTAATCCCAGCATTCAGGAAGATTGTGAGTTCAAAGCCATCCTGGGCTATACAGTGAAACTCTGTCTCAAAACACAATCAATAAAAAATAAATTTCAAAAAGGGTTGGGCATGTAGCTCAGTGGCAGAGTGCTTGCCTGGCCATGCATGAGGCACTGGGTTCAATCCCCAGCAGTGATAAGAAAAGAGAAGAGAAGAGAAGTTATTTTGTAAAACTGAAGACCCACTTGAGCGTTAGAAACTGGAGATTTGTAATGGCTTCAAATGACAGAATGATTTTATTTTTCTCAAGGAGGGAAGAAAAGAGGAGATGGGGGTAGGATGCCCACACTGAAAACTCAGAATAAAAAGCACAGACAAGTCGTCTACCACGTACCAAAGGACACTGCAGCAAACCAGCCCTGGACAGAGAAGTAATGTCTAAAGGAATATAAAACCTCCAACCTCAGAAGAAACGGACTCAACCCCTTGTTCTACAGCAGGAAGAACAAAAAGTGGACTCAAATTTTGGTTCTAGGTTAACAGGCCATGATGTTGATTTCTTACCTGCTTGGGAAAAAAATGGAAGAGATGGCTGTAACACCTACTTTGGCAAAATTATTTTGAACACTAAACGAATACAACACATGAAAAAAAGAACCAGTGTTGTGTCTGACAGGCACCAAAGATTAGTTTTTTTCTGCGCATAAAATGAGGACACTAGACCAGCCTAGAGTTCTATCCTATCACAAAATTCTGACTTAGATTGAGTTGTGGCGACCACACCCTGCACTCTTTGAATTTTGTGAGTTACTTTACACCACTACCATCTACACTACAAATTATAGCACCTATATTTTACTCTCGTTATCTCATTAGTCCTGACAACAACCTCTGTGCTGGCGAGGATAGTTAACTGCCTCAGAGTCTGCAGAAACCGAGAGGCTGAGAGATTAAATGACTTGTTCCAGATCAATTTAATCTTCATTAGGTTACCTCTGCTCAGTAAAGTCGTTCAAGTTCATTAAAAAGAAAGATGACTTGTCCCATGTAATAGAATACAGGTGCTCTTTGCTTTTTTTTTAGTGCTAATTTCTCATGTCATCTGTTTTGTGGTTTCATTTGTCAATCATTTCACATGTCTTTTAAAAGGGCACAAAGTAAATTCTACCCATAAATAAGAGAATATCTAAAATTATATAATGTCAAAGTATTAAAATTAGTGCTGAGCATAAAAACCACCCAACAAATGTTTGATATGAAAAACAGCTTCTAACTGAATCCTAAATTTTCTTAATAATTTAGTAAGTATGACAGTCTGCCTATATTCTATGCTTACATGTATAATTTATTTCATTTGGGAAGGAGTTTTATTTAAAAGTTCTTTCTATTATATATGGAAATAAATAACATATTTTTAGATAAAAGTATACCATAATTTACATCAAAATAATAGCTATGGAATCAGGAAAATCAAGGAGTTGAGGGATGGAATTTAGAAATTCCATTAAATTGTGTGGGGAAGAAATTAGTCCTCATCCTCACTAATCTCTAGCTGCAACTTAGCATTTCTTTCTGTTATAAATGTGGGTAAGAAGCCACTGCTGTATCAGCAGCAAATTTTCATCACCAAAAGAATTCAAACATTTATATCATATTACAGTTGCTGAGATACCTTGAAATATAGTAGGCCTTCCTTATTTTCAGTTTTGGTTCCAGTTACCTGTGGCTAACCTCAGCTTGAAAATAATACATGAAAATCTCTAGAAATAAGTAATTCATGAATTTTAAATTGCACACTGTTCTGAGCAGCATGATAAAATCTCATGTCATTGTGTCCACCCTGCCCTCAAGACTGTCCCTTTGTCTTGTGTATCTAGGTGACACTGGTCACCAGGTAGTTTCTGGCTAACAGATCAGCAGTCACGGCATCACAGTGTCTGTGTTTAAGAAAACTTTATTTTACTTCCTTACTAATGGCCCCAAAGTGCAAAAGTAGTGATGCTGGCACATGGATACGCCAGAGTCTGGAAAGTGCTTCTTTAATTAAAAAGGTAAAAGTTCTTGATTTAATACGAAAAAATACTGTATGCTGATGTTGCAAGTATCTCTAAGAAAATATTTTGAAGACTACATTTACATCACTTATAGTATATTGCTATAATTGTTCTATTTTATTATTACTTGTTAATCTCCTATGTGGCAAAATGGTAGCACATACTTTGGGTTCAGTGCAGCCTGCAGTTTCAGAGAGTGTCCCCCGGGGTGAAGGGGACAGCTAAATCACTTACACTCATCACCACCTCAAAATCACTGCAGTTGTTCACTGTGCTTCTAGATTTAAATGTTCAAAAAAGCACTGAAACAAATTTGTTTAAATATTTTGTTTCAACATTACAAACGTTTAAATATCTTCAGATCTGTGTTTAATATAACTGGTCTCCTCTGCAATCACGTGCATATGTGCATGTGCCTAAAGGAGTAAGAAAGAGCTTCCATTTCACAGGCTGGCTGTGACCCTGTACAAGTTTTTCCTCTCATTATGGTACCTCAAGAGATTTTCTCTTTTTTTCTTTTGTGTACCTCAGTTTGCTATACCTAGCCCCCTTCTTATGCTGCCTGCCTTCAAATGGAAGAAACCCAAAAGACAAAGGCAGAAGAGTAAAACCTAGGCCCTATTTTAACTCTTTTCTTCCCTCAAACATAGCATCCTTATTATTACAGTAAGTTCTCAACTTGCGAACATGTGAGTTGCAGATTTTCACAGACATGAACAGACCTTGCATTACCAACAATTTTTGATTACAAAAATCACAGAAGTAGCTCATGTGTCTGCCAGACAGTGTCCCAGTTGTGTTGCTGTGTGCTTTGTACACTATGATAGTGTACAGCGGTACAAGACTCAATCAGAGCCCAGGATGGTTAGAAGCAAAAGAAAAGCAGTGATATGGAGGAGACTGGTAGGAAATACAAAGCAATAATCACAGAAAGAAAAGCAAAAATAATTGAGATGGGATCAAGGCAAAAAGATGCTGGATGTTGCTCGCGCATTCTTTTAAGATTAATCATTCAACCACTGCACAACTCTAAGGAACAAGGACACCATCATGGAACATGTCTGTTTGTGTATTTAGTTTTTTTATGCTTTACATTATGTATTTGTGCCAAGGGTGTGTAACACTCAGTTTGTCTCACTTATGAATGAATCCAACTTATGAATGGTCTCCTGAAATGGAAATGGATCCCAAGTCAGGGACTTACTATACTTATATCTGTAACCTCTTTCTTTAAACTAGCCAATGCCTTTTGTTGTTCCCAAGTTCTCTTCAACAGTGCCAAAATGTCTAGGACAGTCAGGTGCTGCTGTGAAATACAATCAGCAGCTCTTTACTGAAAGAACTATCATGTGTGTGGCTGTACAACCAATATAACATAGAACAGCAAAACCAGGAGGAAAAGGCCAGGTAGGGAGAGGATGGAGTAGGGCAGGAAGGTGGAATGCAGAAAGGGCCTGCTTTCCATCTTCCTTATAAATAGAAGGAAAAAGGACTGAATAAAAGAAAGCCAGTACACACATACATGCACTTGCACAGAAACTACTATGTGAGTGATGAAATTACTTTTGAGAAGGCAAAAGGAAGGAGGGAGACTATCTCTGTGAGAAATGGGCTGAGAAGCAGTGCTCTGGCAGAAACAAAAAGGCATGCAGGTTGGGTCTTGGCAGAAGAGCTGGCTAAGGAACTGGTTCAAGACTTTAAAAAAGTGTTAAACAGGAAGTCCAGGTTTACTCACGTTTGTTTATATATCTGCTCCCCCACCCACGTCCACACACCAGAATCAAACGTCAGAAGTCACACTGCAAGCCTAGGAGTTGTTTCTTAGGGTCAGAGCCACAAAAGTCTCACTCACACTTGCTTAAAGAGTAAGGGCTCCCTGGCATGGTGACTCACAGCAGTAATCCCAGCCTCTTGGGAGATGAAAGCAGCAAGATAACAAGTGTATTACAAGACTTATACAAGAAAAACTAGATTTTTTTGCTTCTGATTTAGAATAAAATTAGCTTTAAAAAATGCAACTTTATTCCTCAATTAATGTTCAAATAAGAATATATGAAACCCAAGTTAAGGTACAGTGGCGTCCTATAACTACTTTAAATAATCCATCATATTTGAACACTTGAACAAAGTGAAAAGGTCCACATTTATAAGCAGCGGATTTTCAACAAACGTCCCAAAAACATACCTGGAGAAAGGTGTTTTTTCAACAAAACATGCTGTTAAAATTAGATCTCTGCACATGAATATATGTGTGAATTATATCTCAACATAGCAGTCTTTTCTAAAAAAGTAAAAAAGTCTGCTGTGCTTTTCCGAAATAGTTATGAATGCTGGCCTTTCTATACTCACTAAATCATAATTTATACAATTATCCTCTATATTTCCTATATAATTTCCTACTTCCTCTACGATTTCAAGTTTACTTCTTCGCTACCTCGGTAATATAGTGAAATTTCTATTCAAATTTGTTTGAAAAATCCACACTCTTTGAAGAGAAAATGTTTAAATGCTTTGTTCTTCAGTTGAATTCACAAAATAATCTGACAAGGAATATACTACTGTTGTAAATACAGAGGTTTCTTTTTAATTTTGGTTCCTTTAAATTTTAAGGCATTATAAGGAAAACACATGATTGTCTTCACAGAAATAAGCTGAAAGGGTGTATTATAGTCAGCAATTTCATGATTAAGGAAAGAAACTCTATTTTACCTGTTTTCTCTGTCTACTTGGCTTACTAAAAAACATCTTCCCCAAAAATGTTCAATACAAACTTCATATAGCAGAAGAGTTAAAATTAAATACCAACCCATTTGTTATAAAGAAAGAAAGTAACTGAGGGTGGAGTTCGTGCAGGAGTACTTGCCTCATGTGCGCAAGGTCTTAGGTTCAGTTCCAGCACCATCTTCCCCGCTCCAAAAAAAAAAAATTCAGTAATAAGTGATCAGTCATCATCTTAAAATCACCCACAAAATGCTGGCTGGGGGAACATCTCCAAGCTTACCTTGTGTATCACAAATATTTGTTAAATAAAGGAATTTATTTTGAAAACTTTCCAGTAAAAATAAAAACGTGCAATAGCAACTTGCTTGTCTCATTCAAAATACTAAAGAAAAGTTTAGTAATATGGACAAACTTACTAAAATAAGACACAGTATAATAATTCCATTTCCAATTAAAGCACACTTGTATTTCACAATAAATACAAATCAAATGCTTCCTTAGGCAGCAAAGGTGATCATGAACTTCTTTTCCAAGTTATTGTATCACACTACAATTTCTTTTCAGAAGTTAAGATTCCTATTTCATATTAGAAAACTTTTCTTTTGCTATCTAAATGGGTGTATACAGATCCATATTACCGGAGTACAAGCTGAAAGGTTCTTGCCCTAGGAGAGATTTCTGTATATTATGGCGATGGTCTAACATGGCAGAAGGCCAAAGCAAAAATGCTTGCCCTCATGACCACTTCCTCCTTCTTTCCCTTCAGCCTTGATTATAACTGCCTTTCCCGTGAGCATGAAGAGTTCCTCACATGTCATGGCTGCCCACCCCACGCACTGCTTCCCGTCAGAGGTCATATAACGCCCAGCTGCCTCTGTACCAGTCAAAGGAAAAAGCCAACCCCTCCAATGGGTTGTGGGCTCCTCTCTACATCCTCAATAAAGGCCACTTTCTCTTTCCTTTTGCTTCTCTATTGTGCCAGAAAACCCTAACACAAGCTATCATTGACCCCCAGGGGAAAAAAATCTCGATTCTGTTTTAGAGAGGGGCATTTAATTTGAATTATATTTCTTTCCCTTGAAGAACATTTTCAGTTGTCTTGAATTTGGCACTTTCATATACTTAATCTTGATTAATATCCAAAAGCACATATGCTATAGTAAATCCTCTTCTTTCAATGCCAAAAACTTTTGCTTCTAGAAATGGGTTAACTGGTATATTCTCCAAACATCAGTATCTATTAACACCAGAAATGCGAGAACAGCGAATATATTTTAGAAAGTGATAGTTGCATTTGAAACTACACAGGTTGATTTTTCACTTTCAACAAGGTTCCATCTGTGAAATCAGGGTCAGTGGTGCTGACCCTGGCTGGCTCCACACTGGAATCCAATGGGCTGAGATTCATGATGGAATACAGAAGACAGGCTGTGGGCACGAGGGCAGGGACGCGGAGAGGAATGCCCACCATTCGCTGGTGAGAGCTAACTCTCCACCCTGCCAGCTCTTAGAGCACACCAGGTTTTCTGAGAAATAAAGTATCAAAATTTCAGCCTCTGGAAAGAGATACATGTATCTTTGCTAATTCAAATGAAAGTTCTATTGATGTGTTTTTCCAGTGAAAAATCAAGGTTAAGTTAAACAT
Source organism: Dolichotis patagonum (assembly GCA_004027295.1). Lineage (NCBI taxonomy): Eukaryota > Metazoa > Chordata > Mammalia > Rodentia > Caviidae > Dolichotis > Dolichotis patagonum. The sequence continues at coordinate 85,617 of PVJX010000978.1, forward strand.
GCTAGGGTCAGGGTAGGGCGGAATTGGACATTTGGGAGCACAGGTGAGCACAATTTGACAAATCTCATCTCTCTTCTTAAAATAATTGGAGTGAATATTAAGAAAAACATTCCATAAAATATGTACATTTTTCTATTCTCTTTTTTCAAACAGTTGTCTTTCTTCAGGTAACGGTCTGAACATTTCTAACTTAAAATATCAGAATTTCCCTAAAAAGAAAATGAAGCATCTAAAAGCTTAAATAAATTAAACAAAACCAAAAAACTGTGCTGGATACTTAATGAAATACTACTGTTTCTGTAATTAAATCCTTTAAGTAAAAACAAAACCTTTCTGCTGTTTTATAAATTTTAGTTGTTCTTATTAAATACTACTATTACTAATGATTTTATTTCATTAATGGCCCATAAAATTCTTGAGTAGGTAAAAAACTGCTTGGCAAAACACTAAGACTGTAGCATTTGTGCTCCCCAAATCAGTTTAATTTTAAGAACCTCACCATAAAGAGTCAAAGATCTAAAATTTCTATCTATCAGCCCAGTAATTCATTATACATAAGCAACTTATCAGTGGTTGGGAAAAACGGGGCTGAAAAGCAGCACCCCACCCTGTACTTACTCAGTTTCTCATCAGCACATACAGTTTTTCTAATAACTGCTGAAAAAATCTAACAGAATATTTAATAGAAAATGATTCAGATATGGTAAGTGAACAAAGTTGTAACTGTACAGTGTACACAATGAACCCAATTCCCTTGGCACGTAAGCATTCAGAAGGAAAACTGAAAAAACTCCATGCCCATAAGCTGTACACAGTGGAAGAGTACAGGCTTTCTGTGATGTGATACCCTACACACACACACTTTTTAACTCAGATTGAACTCTGAATGCTCCACCAATGAACCACAATCCCAGTCCCTTTTACTTTTTATTTTGATGCACTTGTCAAGCTAAGTTGCACGGACCAGGCTCAAACCTGCCATCCTCCTGCCTCTACCTCCCCAAGTAGAGGCAAGAAAACCTACATTTTCCAATAGTCACATATATTTCTTTTATATTCAGAAAAGAAAAAAAATTCAGTTAGTTATTATATATGGCTGCAAAATAACATCAAAAGTTAAAAGTTCTTGCGTTTAAAAAAAGAAGTAATTTATGATTCAAGCTATAAAATTCTATAAGATAAACTGATGAGGAGGAGGAGGAGGAGGAAAGGAAGGGGGAGAACGAGGACTGATAGCAAAAACAGGAATGCAGACAAGATGACTGTCAAGTCTCCAACAACCAAGAACTTAAAAAAAAGAGAGACCAGCACTCTATGTCTTCATGTCTTATAATGAATTTAGGAAAAACAAAATTGCATTACAAAATATGACAATATATACTGAAAAAATAGTTTAATAATGTGAAAATAACTAACAACATATTAACTAAAAGGAGAACTATGTGCAGGTCCATCAGTAAACTAGAGATGCTATCTATGTACTGCCATAAAATCACCTTAATTTCACCATAGCGGTTTGCCATCTAAATGACTCAGTCAGCTTACTGTAATAAATAGCTTACTACTCCAGTTACATATAAAGCATTATGTTAGAACATATACTTCTGAACATACATAAAAATAAGCTCAACACTCAAAGCGCCCCTTTAGGCTTGCCTATACTTAACAGTTAAGAAGTGTTTCAGGCTGGGTGTGGTAGCACACACCTGTAATCTCTTCACCTTTGGGAGGCTGAAGCAGTAGGATCACAGGTTCAACTCTAGCCTGGGCAATTTAGGGAGACTTTGTCTCAAGATAAAGATGGAAAAAAGAACTGGCGATGTATGTAGTTCAGTGCACAGGCTCTGGGTTCAACTCCCAGTACCGCAAAACAACTAACCAAACAACCAAACAAAAACAAAATTTAAAACAAAATCAAAAGAAACAAAAGTGCCTCAAAAACTACTCAAATTTATAGTCTTTATTTATTCATCCCAGACTTTCTTTGAACTAAAACTTGCATGTGTATGCAAATCTGTACAGCATAAATGGCTTTAGGAGAATACTAACATTTAATTAGTTCAGAAAAGACATTTTTAAAGTACAGCTTAGAATGTACATTATTCATCACTGAAAATATTAATATTCTGAAATTAAGAACTGTGCAGAATTTTAAGTGAAACATTTAATAATGGGATGATTTGCTGAGGTTAAAATTATGACTGTAGATGTGCTTGAAAAAAAGAATATTACTGAATGGCATGCACATTATGGCCATGTGGGTATCTGTTTCAAAAAAATTTTTAATATAATGGTACTTCATTGCTTTAAATGAAAAGGGCAATAAAATGAGATAAGCCAATTCTTAAAAAATCTAAATGATCACAGCTTACTTCATTTGAGATTCACATTTTAAATAAAGGAATGAAAAATAAAACTGAATGCACAGCTGTTTGCTTCTAGGAATACAAACAGGAAGAAATAAACAGAGGGGGGCTAATGTCTGTGAGACGGGGCTGACTACTGCATTCCCAGCTGTGTTTTAATTTGTCTTCCTAAACAGTAACAAATCTTTTTTTTTTCTTTTTTTAATAATAGTCAGAGGCCAAGAATTTCCATTTGTGCCCAGCAAAAGTTAAAGGCACACTAGAAAATATTTGGAATGTCACAGTTAGCAATTTGTCTGATCTATGGTCTATGTCATTAACATCAGTTGAATTATGCAGAAGTTAAAACTGTTCTAAAATTAATTCAGGGATGAGAACAGAGATGCCTGATAAATTTACAAGTGATATAAAATATAAATATATGAAGGACAGGCAATTTACAATTATACCCAATCTGTTGCAGTAAGAGAAGTCAGTGGTAAAGTAAGCAGTGCCAGGCATGATGATGCACGCCTGTAATCCCAGCACTTGGGAGGCTGAGGCAGGAAGATCACCAGCCTGGAGTACATAAGAGAGTTCAAGACCAGCCTGTACTACACAGAGAGACCCTGTCTCAAAATTAAACAAACAAACAAACAAACAAACAGTATATCCAGATCAACTGTGCCACTCGATCATAACTGCAAATAACTCTGCTCTGGTCCTCCAAAGATGCAAGATTTCTATGACAGCTTAACAAGCACGAGGTCATGAGTTTGGTTCCTGGTACCAAATAAATAAATAAACAAAATAAATAAATAAATAAATAACTGCCTGATTTCTACAACAGCTATAGAAATCAGAGAGGCAGGTATATATATGGCCAGATGAAGATGAGGTAATATTAAGCAAGGTGAATGTCTATTGCTATAGTTAATTTTAGATACTAGTTCTTGTTCTTCTTTTAATGAAAAATCATAAAGTAAACACAAGTCCAGAACCTAAACAAATCGAGACAGCCATGAAATTTATGAAAGCAGACACTCTTCCTACCAATTTTCAGTGCTATCAGCTTAATATAGATACTTTTATACAGAATACTTGGTTGTATGAACACATCAATTTTAAAGCTAATTTTATAAACTTAAAATTTGAAAAACGTGATCCAATCTTTATAATAAATATTATAGGATACATAAAATGATCCCATAGGTGGGTATCATTGAAGTCTTCCACGTGTCTCAATCTGGAGAATGCTGTAGCCTCCTTCATGCACAGTCCTGCTTTCCATGATTCTGGTTACCCATGGTCTGCTGGAATCTGAAAACTTAAACTGAAAATTCCACACAACAATTCTCGAGTTTAAAACTGTGCACTGCTCTGAGTAGCAGGAGGAACTGCCATTGTGTTCCATTTGCCCAGAGCATGAATCTTCGTTTGTCGCTCAGATAGACACCATGTGGTGATCCCTAGTGTCCGCAAGGAAAAGATGCCCCTCCACTAAGTACCCAAATCTGCATATGCTCAGTTCCTTACAGAACCTGCACACGTCCTCCTATATACTTTAAATCATCTCTAGATTCCTTATAAAACTTAATACATATAAATACTATGTAAATAATTATACTGTATCATATAGGGACTAATGACAAGGGGAGGGAAATCCGTTCATGTTTAGGAGACACAATTTTTCCCCCAAATATTTTCAAAACCAAGGCTGGCTGAATTTAAGGATACAGAGAACCAATTATAAGCTCTACTTGCTCATTAGTTACTTGGTTGTCTCAGTTTTCAGATAGTCTGTCCTGGTATCACTGTGCTTGTATTCAAGCAACCCTTATTTCAATTACTAATGGCCCTAAAGCTCAACAGCAGTGATGCTGCCAATTTTGCTACCACACACTGATAAAACTGTTCTAGTTTGTTACTGGTTATCTCCTATGTAATGAAGAGTGTATACACATAGGATGTGGCACAACTCATGATTTCAGGCATCCACGGATGGTCTTGGAATGCATCGCAAAGGGCGCTACTACCATCTGATGACAGAGTGCTGGGGCTGTGGATAGAAGTTTTGCTGTTAAGCACAACTGCTAAAAGATCTTTTTGAGATACACACTCACGATTGCCATCCCATCCCAAACATGAATCCCAGCCCTGCCAGCTGTGTAAGGGTTACTCAGCCCTTTATTTGTAAGACAAAATGCTTACACAGTGATAGCTAAGTAAATGCTCAATGATGAGGTCAGTTTGATGTATAAAATAAATGATTTCATGCATGTAAAACATCTAGCAGTTGTGTCAAATACCCATTAAACAGTAGCTGTTACACAGATCAAGTGGAAAAAACCATGAAAGCAGTTTATGATTTAAATAACTTTTCTCAAAATCTAGAAAACAAAAACACTCGTTAATTAGGATGTAAAATATTATTCCTAACACCCAGCACCACACCTAGTGCAGTCTGTTTTTCAAAAGTCAATTATGAAGTTCTAAGAATTTGTAGACCATGTAGATTTCATTTTTGTTTCCTCAGTGCCTGACAGAATATCATTATCACATAATAAAATTTTTTCCTATTCACTTAATAAGTTTATCTGAATTTTAAAAATTTTTTGTTCATAATTTTAGGGTCAGTGCAGGGTAAGGCTCAGGTCTAATTCTGTAATACATTTCTACATTAGGGGTTCAAATGTTTGAATAAATAAATGCATATTCTTCATGTTCTACAGAAAAAGAAACCATAAACCTGTCAACACTGTAATTTTCTATCACAGTTCATATCAAATAAATGTATGAAAACATGACTGTTGGGAAGCCCTGTTTTTAGGAAAAAGTGACAATTAGAAGCAGTTGTAGAATAAGCTGATGACAACACACAACTAAAATCAGTGTTATTGTTTTGGATCCCAGAAATACTTGGTACAAATAGCATACTGAACTTCTGTGTGCTTTCTTACGGAAAGGAAAACATTAAAAATTCCAGTGGCATAAAAATCGTTTTACCAATAACACAAGGTCTTTATCAGTGATTCCCTACAAATGACTTTCTAAAGTAAAAAGCCAACTTTTCATATTGCTTTTAAAAAAACTTCTGAAATATTTCCTTTTTTTTTTTCTTCACAAAAGCTGATTCTAATCCCAAGCAAAGAGGATAAAACAAGGAAATGTCCATATGCAACCCTTAGCCCCAACAATGAAAGAATTAGGGGGTTCCCACAGTACTAACTCTGAGGGATAATGCACACAGGAAACCTGAAAAAAAAAAACATTATAAAATGTAATCTACTCTCTAGTACAAATAATTCTCCGGAAAAGAAAAGAAAAGAAAAGAAAAGAAAAGAAAAGAAAAGAAAAGAAAAGAAAAGAAAAAGAAAAGAAATATGTAGCATTTATAAAGATGATCTTCTCTTGAAGAGGGACCCTTTAAACTCAATGTATGCTCTTCAGAAATATTTCTAAAAATAAAGATGATCAATCACAGGTGAGTTATTTTCAGCAAGGTGGTCAAGTGAGTTGTGTCTGCAGTGGCGGTACACTCGCATCTGCAAGCTGTTATCACGCTCATTGTCAAAGAAGCTCCAAAGTCACTCCTCTCCCCCACGTGCGGGATCCATAATGAGGCTATACAACCTTGCAGCGAAGGGAAGGTGTCTGCAATCCTGATTGCAAAGGAGTAGCACATTCAAGACAAAGACTAAATATATTTCCAGTCCAAAACTATGACCCATACCTATGATTTATATTGCTATCTTTTGTATCCAAAAACATCTCACTCGATTCTACAAAGGTCTCAGTGAGGCTCTAATACAATGTTTGCTGCTAGGCTTACACAAAAATCCACAGACCCTCAAACCATACTTAGTGGGTAAACAGCTGATATGAGACTACAAAATGTTACACAAACAAGTGTGACCTTTCTTAACAAATACCAAGGTCCAAGAACTGAGGTAAGGATGTCACTTTCCATCGTTCCAAAAAGGGGCTCTTTCAGTAAATGAAGCTGGGTTCAAGATTCACAAGCATCTAATACAAATGTTATTTCATATCAAAACAGGTTTACAATTGTCCAAATTTTCCTACCAGGTAAGAGCTAGCAAAATAATACACCTATGTTATTTAACACACAGCATGGAAGGTCTTCCCAATGATAATGCACTTTTACGTAAGGACTAAAAGCTCCTGACACCTTTTAAGTCTAGGCAACTGGAATGGGGGTGTAGCTCAGTAGTACAACTCCTGCTTAACCGGTAGGAAGCCCAGAGTTGATTCCCAGAACCACAAGCCAAACAAACATCAACTGACTAAGTAAAATCAAGGTAGGTAAGTGGGAAGAAATGTCACTGGTACTGTTCTCCATGTGCACAAGTTTATTTCTTTCTTCTTTTTTAACCTTATTGGTTCTCACCCCTTCATTTTCCACCCTGTGCCTCAAACATGCCAAGGTAAACCCAGAGGTCTGCCTCAATGCTACTGCAAAGCAAGAGGTTTCACACGCTGTGGCCCTGACTCGATATCAGTGGATAGCACTGAGGCACGTGAGCCCCTCAGAGCAAAGTCTGTCATTTGTCTGCACCGCAAAGAACGTCCATTCCAAAGATAACCAGGGCTGGTTGGTATCCTCATAGGAGATGATGGTTTATTTTAAAATCACAGAAAACCAATATAACTGTGGGACTAATCCACAGAAGAGTTCAGTTTTTTGGTTAAAAATACACACTAAATATTTTGTCACCATTGATGAAAACAAATTTTTTAAAAGTTAAAATGCATTTAATTGCAATATTTAACCATTTCAAATACACAAAAAAATCAGTAATCTCACAATTACTTCTTTCCAAAAAATTGTGAAGGCCTTTTGTAGGGCATTTTCTTTAATAATTTCTTACTGAATTTATGGTATATACTGAAATTTCTTTCTTGTAAGTCAAATACTGAGATGAAAATTTATTATCTATTGCTTAGTATTTGGTTCTATACAATTTAAACAAATTTAGATTATCCTATAAACAAAAGAGAAGCGTTAAAGATTAAAACAAAAACTAAGGTACAAATAAATCTGAATGTAAAACATTTATAAAAAAATGCATTGACTAACTTCAGATTAAAGAAGTTTGTCAAACTATAAAAAATTCATCATTTGGTATTTAAAAGAAACATCCAAATGATACTTGAATAAACAAAGATTTTTTAAGAAAAACATTAGAAGAACAATGCGAAAGAATCAAGAACCTAGAAATAAGCCCACTTAGAGTCATAATGTTTTTGACCAAGGTGCTTACAAAGAACAGTGGAGAAGGATGGTTCGATAAATTCTACTGAAAAAAAACCTGAATAGTCACACGTATAAGAATAAAACTAACCTCTATCTCTCATGTTAAAAACATACACTAAAAATAAATCAACTCAGCCAGGCAAGGTGGCACATGCCTATAATTCCAGCACTCTGAGAGACCGATGTGGGAGGATCAAAACTTTTAGCTCAGCATAAGCAGTTCTGTGACTTGGTTAGAACCTGTCTCAAAATAAAAAATAAAGATGAGCTGGAGATGTTCCTCAGGGGGAAGGCCTGGGTTCAACTCCTGGCAAGGTTTCTTTTGTGTTTAAATGTCTCCCCAAAGCCTCATGTAGTCATGGAGGTGGCTGAGTCTAGTGCTGGGACTGATGACATGAGTGCTGCACCTGCCTAGGAGTGGGTAACCAGCACACAACGTAAGGGAGAAGAGGCTTATTCTCCCCCATTTTTGCTCTGGCTGCTTTTGCAGGCTTTGAAGTGTTGCCCCTGTGCCATGCCACCCTGCCTTGGGGCAGCTGATTATGGACAGAAACCTCCAAAAACAGTGAGCTAAATAAACCTTTCCTTATTTCATTTTGAGTGTCAGGTATTTTGTCCCAGCAAGGACAGAAAAGTAAGCACCAAAAAAGCACCAAAGACAGCACCAAGACAGCATCAAAAAATAAAAAAAAAAGCCACAATTCGAAATGTATAAATGTGAGACATGAAACTACTAGGCAAAAGCAGGGGAAATGCTCTTCAGGATATTTGTTATGTACAATGATATTACTGGATAAGATATTCAAAAGCACAGGCAACAAAAAAATAAGAAAAACCATTTTTTTAAACTAAAAAGCAATCAAACTGAAAAAGATAACCTCATGATAGAAAAAATATTTGCAAATTATTTGTCCAACAAGGGATTAATATTTACAATATATAATAACAGCAAACATATTAACAATAATAATCTGGTTTTAAAAGAGACAAATGATATATGAACCAACATTTCTGAAGAAGATGATCCATAAGCATATGGGAAAAAAATGCCCCATGTAACTATAATCATGAAGGTAATGTAAATCAAAACTGCTGTAAGCTATCTTGCTCTAGTTGGAATAGCTATTATCAAAAAGACAGGACAAAATAGAGGCTGGCAAAAAATGCAGAGAAAGAGGAATTTTTATATAGTATTGCTGGTGATGAAATGAGTACAGCCATATAGAAAACAGCATGGAATTTTCTTAAACCCTAAAAATACCATATGATTCAGCAATCCCACTGCTGGGCACATATCCAAAGGAAAGGATTTTGGTATGTTGAAGAGGCATCTATAATCTCATGTTTACTGCAGTATCATCAATAATAACTTTTGGTCAGGGGCACATTCCTGTAATCCCAGCACTTGGGAGGCTGAGACTGAGGCAGCAGGTCTAAACCCAACCTGAGCAAGTAGTGACTCAGCAAGATCCCGTTTCAAAAAAAGGTAGGCGTGGGTGGGTTGGGGCTAGGGATGTAGCTCAGTGGTAGAGCAACCCTTAGATTGATCTCCAGGACCACAGAAATGAAGAAGAAAATAAAAGCTGAGCCACGTTATCAATGTAGGCGTTCATCAATGGATTAATGGTATGGCACATACACATCAGGCCACGGTCTTCAGCCAGAGGAAGGAATGAAATCCTGTTTCTGGAGGCAAAATGGATGATCCCAGAGGACATTACTTTAAGTGAAATAAGAACAAGACAAATGCCACATTTTCTTAAATCATATGAAAGCTAAAAAAGTTGACCTCATAGAAGTAGAGAATAAAATGGTCATTAACAGAATCTGAAAGAGTAGGAGGAGAGAGAGGCAACGAGAGGTTGTTAACAGGTTGTTCTATTATCCTTTACCATAGTAGGGTAGCTACAGTTAAAAATAATTTATCGTATATTTCAAAACAGCTACAAAGACTACTTTGAATGTTTCTAACACAAAGAAATAATATGTGTTTGAGGTGATGTTTATACTAATTACCCTGATTTCATTACACTGTATACATATCTCAAAATATTACACTGCATGCCACAAATATGTAGTTACTATGCATTAAAAATGTAAAAAAAAAAAGGTAAAAATTATAGCTGGCAAGCGATTTAATAATATAAAACTGATATGTTAAAGTCAGACAACAGAGACGAAGTTACAGGTGTTATAACTGTAGGTAGACAGTCCCTCTTGACAAGCATGTGAAAACATCGCAATGTCTCACTAGTGTGAGAAGCTGAAAGAAACTTTCTACACAAAAGACAGTTAAGATAGTTAAACTACTGATTTCTCTGAGCTCACTGAAGAGAAAAGTTTGTGCTAGTATTCTTCGGATGATTAAATGCAAAAAATGCAAATGTCTTATACCCTGAGTAACTGATTTGATGATAACAATATGCAATGTATATACCACTGTTATCCCCAATTGTATTTTGAAATTTTGTTTTCTTCTTTTTCTCTTTAAAATAAATAGAAAAATTAAAAAGTCTCCTGATAAAATACTGAATTTGTTCTGATGAAACTCTATATTTAACAGAATAATTCTATATTTAAATGCATCACATAATACAACTTTCTAAAAATGACACAGCTAACAAAGGCAGCACAGCAGATGAAAACTACAATAAATTTTCTCAGTTAACTGACTCTGATCGCATATAGAACTCTTTCAGAGCACACACAGGAGAGTGGAATATCCTTCAACTCATTTTCTGACTAGAATAACCTTGACACTAAAACCAGACAGTGACAGTACGAAAAAAAATTTACAGGACAATTTTACTATCACAAAGAACAAAGTCTTAAACAAAAGTAAGAGATCAATCAATGTAGAGAGGATTTTATGACACTGAAACTATTCTGTATGATACAACAATGGCGGCACATCCAAGGTACTGGTCAAAACCTATTGCACTGTACAACATCAAGAGCAAATTCTAAAACTGGATCTTGAGGGATGCCAGGCAGCGCAGGTGCATCAGTCTAACAGATGCACCCCTGCTGCACATTGGGTCAATGGTGGGGGAAGTCCTATTTGAAGGGGAAACAAGGAACTTGGTCATTTCTGTTACAAACCTAGAGCTGCTCAAAACAAAACAAAAACTCAAAATAGCAAAAGTGGTTCATCACTAACAAACACTACTCATGTTATTCATCACATTTATAAGTTAACAGAAACACAAAAGGCTCAATGGACATATATTTGATAAAACTCGACACTCACTCATAACCAAATTTTTTTTACATTTTTTATTTTATTTTAAAAGGGAATAAAATTAAACACAACAAAACAGAACAGAATGGGACATAAGAAAGCATAAATTTCAAAGCTAGACAACCAGAGATCTTCACTATCTGTCGTATTGTCTTGTTTTCTTCCAAATGGTTGTCCATATCTTTGCATATGGAGAGCTCACACTAAATACCATAGCCAATCTTTTCACAAGATGTGTAGTTCACTGGCTCCCACTTGCTAGGCCGGGGGGAGGAGAGGGGGGACACGGGACGGGGGACAGGATGACATGAGATGTCTGATTCTCAGGCCACACGCAGGCAGGATCACAGTTGCCCCCCAGAGACGGGAAGAGTTGCTTGTTTTCCTGGCACCCCAAGTCAACTGCATGGTGCAGGTCCCAATGCGCCAGGGTCTCTCTCCTTCGGGCCGCTGAAAGTCTGCCACACTTTCAGCTGCCCCCAGAGGTGGGGGGAGTTCCTTGTTCTCCCGGCACCCCGAGTCAACCTCATGGTGCAGGTCCTGATGCGCCAGGGTCTCTCTCCTTCAGGCTGCCAAAGTCTGCCACACTCTCAGCTGCCCCCAGAGAGGGGGGATTTCCTCGTTCTCCCGACACCCTGAGTCAACCGTACTGTGGCGGTCCCCAGGTGCCAGGGTCTCTCTCCTTTGGGCTGCCGAAAGTCTGCCACACTCTCAGCCGGCCCCAGAGAGGGATGGAGCTCCTTGTTCTCCGGGCACACTGAGTCAACCACATGGTGCAGGTCCCGAGGCGCCAGGGTCTCTCCCCTACAGGCCCCCTAAAGTCTGCCATACTCACCTGCTATTTCTTTCTGATGAATTGACCATTCCATTTCCAAAGTTCTGAAATGGCTAACAGACCACAGAAAGAATTCTCTTTAGGCTCCTGTTTGAAACCAGCAGCTACAACGATCTGCTGGCCTTGCTTCCAAATTTCTTACTGAAGTAGAAATAACAAAACATTCCGTTTTTTTTTTTGGTACTAGACACTGAACTTAGGGTCTTGCACATGCTAAGCAAGTGCTCTACCACTGGGCTCCATATGCAGGCCTTTATCAGATTCTTTTTTTCCCCTTTATTCCATTAACAGTGGAAATTAGAAGTATGTATTTTAAAAGCCTGAGTTGTAATTGCTTCTACTTATCACCATATTGTAGACACTAACAAACACTATTAAAAAAAATTGGAAAAATAACAAAGAAATGGAAAGAAATAAACTCAGATGATTTATAAAAAATTGGTAATTACCTTAGAACTTCAATTTCATCCCTATCTTAGAAAAATTTCTACACAGAAACATGTTCTAGCTGAGTGTACCCATCTGTTGTAGTCAGGGGTTGTGACGAGAACAATCAGAATCAGGACATGGAATTTATAATATTGTTTTATGATGGTCACCCAGAGTTAACACAAGAAAATACAGGAAATCTATCCACAACACTAAAGACATAGAATATTTAGCCAAGGGCCTGAATCCCACAGCAATGTCCCACATGAGTCCAGCTGAAGACCCAGAGCCCATGACAATGCCTCCCACCAGTCCAACTGGAGGTCTAGAGCCCACAAGAAGGACTCACACCAGTCTGTTTTATGGATCCGTGTTGGGAAAGCCAAAAGGTCAGCGCTGGAAGCTAGAAAGTCTATGTCAGCAGGGTGAAGGAGCTGTGCTGGTAGGTTGAGGGTTCTACGCTGGAGCCGAGAAGTCATACTCACAACAAAGATCAGAGCTGTCCTGAAAAGCACCACAGCCATCCTCAGTGACACGGAAGCCCCAAGCTCCTCCTCTGACAAGCACAGTTAAGTACATGCCAATGTGAAGAGTTCATCCTGGAGACCAAGCAGCATCTTCCTCTCCGGAGCCAGGAAGCAATACTTGATGTGAGGATGAGAGCTTCTCCAGGAGAACCAATGGCTCAAACAGCAACACGTAGGAGAACCCACAATGCCTCAACGCATTAACACCTTCCTTCTCCTTCTCCACATCTCCATTTATGCTGGCAACCTTCCTCAGGTGAAACACCTATGCTCAGCAGCATGGTGATTTAATTCCACTGGCATTAGATTGATCACCAGTTTTTAATCCATAACAGCATCTATGATCCCAGCTACATGCAAACTGAGGTAGGAGGATTGCAAACTTGAAGCCATCCATGGAAACTAAGCAAAACTTTGTCTCAAAATAAAATACAATTTAAAAGGCCTGGGGCTGTAGCTCAGTAGCAGCATGCTTGCTTAGCATGAGGAAGATCCTGGGTTCAATTCTTAGTACCTGAAAAGAAAAAACCCCTATTCTATTCATCAAGCTGAGTATCAGGTTCAGTGATTATTCACCTCATTTTTCTTTTCTATCTGATAAATATTATATTCATTTGGTAGATAAATTTTCACAATGAAATAAAACATACATCTGAAAGTTGGTTTTTTTTAAAAAAGTTTTTCATCATAATATATATGCACTATGGTAAAAAATACTGTTTCACCCAGAGTTCAGTCTACTGCCAGTTGCATAAAATGTACTGATGTATAGGCATGGAGTACACAGTTCAGTGGCAAGGCTCTGGCCAACCATGCACAAGCACTATAGTCTGGGTCTAAGCCAAGGGCCCATGGGTTAAATAAAGGCTTGGTCCTCAGTTTGCACTGTCAGGAAGTGGTGGGATCTTCAAGGGGAAGACTTGGGTCCCTGTGCTTCCCACCATGACATACTGCCTTGTAGCCACTGAACTATGCACACAAACTCCCCAAACTGCAGGCCAAAAGGGGTCTTTTCTTCTTGTAAGATGATTCTCAGCTACTTTGTCATAGTTTTCTATGTCAGAAAACTGCCTGACACAGAAGGCCTCAGGTTCAATCCCTAGAACCACAAATAATGAAAACAAAACTAACCTATTATTGGGTGAGCAGAGTTTAAATTATGTAATTACTTTAGCACGTCTTGCTCCTTTCATGGAACAAAACTGACCAAAGTGCTAAAGGCAAGAAAGTAACAGGTATTATCTACTCTTCATGTACAGAGTTCCATATATGAGCTTAGAGTCAAGTGCTTTTCCTAAAATTGTTTCCAGGTCATTGTGCAAATGTGTAAAATCTTCCACTGCTGTCCTTCCCACTGTGTTGCCTATTAGTCAACTTTGTGGTTTAAAGATTATGAAATCTTGCTCTAGTTCATCACACATTTTGAACTTTCAAAGTGACTAACAGTAAAAAGGAAGAGATTAAATATTTACATTTAAAATACTCATTGTTGGTTGGCATGTGCCTCGGTGGTAGAGCTCTTGCCTTGTATAATGCCCTGGGTTCAATTTCCTACACCACAAAACGAAAATCTTTTCCTTAAGACAGCAGCTACTCTACTGCACCTAGAGAACACACACTCACTACTGTATTTCCTATCCCCAAAGGTCCTTCTACGATCTCCATCATCCATTACCCTTCCCCTGTGAGTCTCTCATACCTGTAAATGGGCACAAATGAAATACCAATGCTGATGGCCAAACTACAGTACCACAACCCTCAATGTTTCAGGCAGCAATGTTTAACCACTCTCCCAGTGTGCGTTCTCTGGTCTTGGGAGAACCCTATATTCCAATACAGTGGCTTTCTTCTTGCTTACTTTTCCCCCTTCCCAGTCTTAAATATAATGGTATAGCATTTCAACAAATTTATCATGCCCTAAACTCTCTGAGTCAGGCATAGTGATGCATGCCTATAATCCCAGCACTTGGAAAGCTGAGGCAGGAAGACTGCTATGAGTCTGAAGCCAGCCTGGACTACAAGGTGAGACGCTGTCTCAAAAAAAAAAAAAAAAAAAAAAAAACAAGCAAACAAAAACCCCGAAACAAACAAGCAAAAAACACCTCTCTAGATCATAAGCCTTTCACTGTATTCACCTAGAAAGATCCTTTGCTGTCCCAATTATTTACTTTCTGATCTCCTGCTGCTTATGAACTTCTCTCAAAATTGCATAAATACCTAATGAGTTGTCCACCTTTACTAGAGAGATAACATTTGACACTTGGTATTTTAAGACATTGGTGACATGTTTATTGTGAAAACTGAATTATAAATGTCTAACAAATAGTTATTGGACTTCTCCTAAAAATAGAAAAGCACATTCTATACCCTGAAAACGCCCTAAAAACTCCCTAATAAAGCCCCCAGAGGAGGTCCCAGAAGAAAGAATAAATAACCTTATTTATGAAAGTTAGAGATGAACTGTTTTAGTAAAAAAGAATTTTCATATGTGCTTATTTAAACTCCTATAATAAAAATTTTAGAAAAGTACTCCAAGGATCTCCAAAAATGAAATAAACTGGGCATGGTGGTGCACACTTGTAATCTCAGGACTCAGGAGGCTGAGGCAGGAGGATCATGAGTCCAAGGCCAGCCTAAGCTACACAGGGAGTTTGAAGCCAGCCTGCACTAGAGAATAAGAACTTGTTTTAAAAAAAGAAATGAGAGAAAGAGAAACAAAGAAATAAAATTAAAATTCCTGTATAAACAAATTTCTGTATGGTCTGGATCAGCAATCACTGAGATATAATACTCAACACCCACAGTTTAAAGGAGGAGAGGTTCAACTTTTTAACTTCTTTTATGTTTCTTAACTTCTAACAATTTTGGAATGTTTATTAGTTTATGTTTGCAGTATATAATGAATATATTTATTCTGGGGAATTGGTACACAACATATTCTAATTGTTTGTATTTCCTTCCCACCTCTCGTTATTTCTTGATCTCCTTCCCATTTGCAAAAGATCTATCTCTGTTTCCTATTATTTATCTTTTCTTTTGCTCCTTAAATTATTTATATTTTGGATTTCTCATACAAAAGAAACCATGCAATACTTAAGCTTGTGTGTCCAATTTACTTAACTTGACATTATTGCCTCAGGGTGCATCGAGGGAGGTTTAATTTGGCTTGCAGTTTCACAGCTCTCAGTCCATGGTCAGTAGGCTAGTTGCAAGGCAGAAACATCACGGTGGAAGAGGGTAGCAGAGCAAAGATCTCCAGTTTATGCTGGCTGGCAAGCAGGGCAGGGAACAGTACCGGGGAGGATGGTGTGAGAGAGCAGATAAAGTATCCAAGGTCCTGCCTCTCTATAACCTACCCAGGCATACCCACAAGTGCGGTCTGCTAATCCTGTAGACAGCTCTCAAGTCAGTCAAGTAAACACAACCAAGCTTAATAACTGTATTTCACCTTGTCAACAAGACACTCAAACATATCTCCTTACACTATACTTAGTTGCCAGATAAACACACTAACAAGTTAGTAATTCTGCACGTTATAACCGTCTAGCCTATAACCAAGAATACACTAATCTCTTCCTAAAAGTCTCAACAGGTCCAGCATTTTTCAAAACTCCAAAACAAAATCTCTTCTGAGTCTTATGGTGAACTCTTATCTGTTAATCTCTGTAAAAATAAAAAACAAGTTACATAATCCAATGGCATAAACACCCTCATTCCACAAGGACAAAAAAGAGAAGGACCAAAGCAAACCAAATCTCAGCATGGCAAACATCAAGCCCTGTAGTTTGGTATCTTGCCACCTGGAGGGTGAATATGAGCTCTAGAGAGCTGGGTGGGGGTGGGGGTGTCACCTCACTGCTACAGCCTTCCTGACTGTAACTCACATGACCTCTCCCCCTAGGACTGCTTCTGCTCACAGGCTGCAGTTTTATTAACAAGTTTTATTCCAAGTTCCAGGCATCTCCAGCTTTCTGGGGTTGTCACTGTACTTTCAGCTACCTTACTGCCCTGTCAGTGACTCTTGGTTTAGTTTCCCAAGCCTTTCTCTGAAATCTGGGTAGAAACTTTCCTGACTCCACAACTCTTACATTCTGCATGGCTGAAAACCCAGCCTTATGTGGATGATGTTGAGGTCTACCAACAGCTTGAACAGTAGCCAAGGTCCCTTTGTATCACGGCTTCAGTGGTCTCTGAGTGGCAGAATGCCTGAGCAATGAAATAAGTCACAGGGAGTCAACTCCCCAGGGGGCCTTTATCCAGAAGGGGGCAAAATGGTTCTCTTCTCAAAAGATTTATAATGTGTGGGGTCTTGGCATTTTTCTTCTTGTACCTGTACACAGATCTTGCCTTTTTTTTTTTAAGTGGTACGAATCTCTTCAACAAGCACACCATTTTGGGGCCCAACTTTACATATGATTCCTTTAGGATTTCAGACCAAAATCTAAATTTCAAACTGTTTCAGTCCTGCTTCCTGTTCCCAATCCCCACTGTATGCCTAGGTAAAGGCAGCTAGCAGTATCCATGTCACAGCCTGAACACTGGACTGTTTTGAAATTTCCTCCATCAAATTAATTAGGTTTTCACCTTTAAATTCAGTCTCACATAAAGTCTGAGAACATGGGCAAATCTTTGAGAAAACGTAACACATATGGTCTCTAGTATATTTTCCAACAGTCCTCCTTCCCAGATGAAACCTCCTAATCTGGCCTTTGCATTCCTATTAGCATTCTAGCCTTCTGAATTTTCCAGTTAGCTCTCTTTAGAACATTGTAGGGGTTCTCCAGTCTGTATCTCTAAATTTTCCAAACTCTTACAAACCAGTTCCAAAGGCTTCTGAACTACAGTCACATGGTATAGTCACAGGAAAGACTCCACTTCTCTGGTACCAATTTTCTGTATTAGTTTACTTACTATTGCTGAGACATAATATATGACACCCATAATTTAAAGGAGGAAAGGTTTAATTTGGCTCATAGTTTTGGGGGACTTGGTCTGTGGTCAGCTGATTCCAAGGCTGAGCATGGCAGAAGAGTGTGCCAAAGCAAAGATGCTCAGGTTATGGTAGCTGGGAAGCAGAGTTGGAGTAGAACACCTGAGAAGAAGGGAATAGGCCAGATCCATTACCCAAGGTCACATCTCCATGATCTACCCAGACACACCTAGAAGTGTGCTTTACTAATTCTCTGTGTGGCTCCAAAGCCAATCAAATTGAAACAGTAAAGTTTATTCATCGACTCAAAGACATAGTATATAATCAGTAAAGTTTATTCACTAAGCCAGACATAGTATATAATCAGTAGTATGACTACAATCAAGTATAATCTTATATTTGATAGAGGAACCATAAATGTCACCAGGTTCAGTAAACTTTTTAGCATATGCTACAGCAACAACAAAATGGCTGCAAATTTTTTTCCTCTGTTTATCTTTGTGATCCCTCACATCGAAAGAGAGATTCAAGTTTTCTAGTTCTTGAGTCTGGCTTTGTGACTATTTTTGGCCAATAGAGAGCAGTAGAAATGATGAACCTAGGCCTTAAGAGACCTTGAATGTTTTTGCTCACTTGCTTGGGTGACTTTCTTCATCAGACAGCAGGTCTGAGCTAGCCTACTGCAGGATGAGAGACTACATGAAAGAGAAGCAAGTCACTCACACCATCCCAGATACACATACCTATGTGCATACCTATGATAAAAGTTTAATTTATAAATCAGGCACAGTAAGAGATTAATACTAATGAAACAGAACTAATATTTTGTAATAAAAGTTACATGAATGTAGTCTCTCTGTCAAAATATCTTACTATATTTTACTCACTTTGTGATGATGTGGGATGATACATACAGTGCATACAGATTAAGATTAAGTGAAGTGAACAATGCAAACACTGAGAAAACCATTAGGCTATCATATAATGGTTACCTGAATAGAAGCACTGTGATAGTATGCCAGTTGACTTGGTAACCCAGATTAAATGACTTTCAGGAAGGTAGTATATACAGTATGGATATGTACACAAAAGCGTGATTCACATCTTGGGCAGGATGGAATAGAGTCATACAAGATTTCATTGCACTACTCAGAAGAACACATAATTTGAAACTTATAGGTTGTTTCTGGAATTTTTCACTTAATATTTTTGGGCTACCACTGACCATGGGTAACTATAATCACAGATCAGAAACTACTGCAAGGCTGCCCTAGATCAGCAAGAGTAGACACTGCCCGACCAATTATACACACTACAGTTGGTTTGATACCACTGAGTTTTTGGATTTATTTTTTAACACAGCAATAGAGCAAGATCATAATTCTTCACATCTATTCTATTGTAATGATCTTACTTTTCTCCATTAATTTTTGGAGGAACGAAAGGCAATAATTGTGAAATTCTTTAATTTCAGGGTTTTCTTCTGCAATGAAGCTTAAATAGCAGGGCGGATACAAACTGATGCATACAGAAAAGGTGTTGCCTATAGTAGTAATACTGCTTGTTTCTAGTCTGGTATTTCTTTTAAAATATGCTAGGAAAGAAATAGCATCTGGACCGAGTACCATTCATTAATAAGAATAATAGAAGGCTGGCCTGATATTGTAAAAATTCAGATTATTAGGCAAGTGATCAAAAGAACCTGGGACTCTTCTATGTCAGAAAAACAAGGGAGTGGAGTTCCTTATCATTTTACCATTCTTTTCTGAAACACAAAATTTTCTGTGTGAAAAATTTCCAAGAAGTAAAACACATTTAATTTTCCTATTCACAAAGGAATTTCACTTTTTGCACTGTCTTTTATCTCCTCCAAAAATGACTAAATTTTGAAAGTAGACATAATAAGTACATTAAGTTCACATGCTACCTTCCCTTCCCACTCATCTGGGTGAGTATAAAGGGTTTATTAACTTGAACTGGACTAGCGTGTCCTCCTTTCTACCCTGTGGGGTTGTTCTAAGAATCAAATGAGAGAGAAGAGGTTCAGAAGGAATGTGACCCTGTGTGGCCTATGGCTCACAGCTCTTAGTCCCAGCCTACTCAACCCCCCCAATGATCACGGGCTCTGCTGTGGCAGCCAACAGTACGTGCATGAGAACACATGATTTCTGCTACCTCTGAGCAGCAGAAACCGGGGTATTATTATATATATATCACATACTTATATACACAGTTGCAATCCCAACTTTCTTATTCCTTTTATTAATGATTAGGGGTTCTGTTCTTTTTCTTTTCCTTCACCATCCACTCCCTTTTCTGATAATAATAATTTATTCTACAGTTAAATTCATTCATTTCAAAAAGATTATAAAATATCTTTTTCAAATACCAGCAGCACTTACATTCAAAATTGCCTTTCATAGCATTCTTAGTGTACTTTATCATATGCTGCTTTCAATATGCTGTCCTCATATTTCAGTTCCAGCCTCCTAAGTGTCCTTAGTATTACAATGCCTGAAATTCTTCATTCCTGAAGGACATATTTAAGGTAGGCCCTGTCTTTTATCTGCAGTCCTAGACCAAAAAAAAAAAAAAAAATGCCATAACCTTTTTAAAAAGTTCTCCTTAGTATGATTGGGCATTTTTCAAAGAAGTTGATTTCTAATTTCTTAATCATGGGGCTTTCTTAAATAGAAAGCAGCACCTTATTAAAGTCAAACATGTATATCATTAAGAATATATTTCAACAAATACTTATTAACTAGCATGTGTTAATAGTTTCTATGTTCACTGAGGTATAAAATCTTCATGAAATAAAGCCTATTTTATTACTGATATATTATTAGCAAGACCTGCAGTTTCACTTGTTTTCCAGCAGAAGTGATACTGATCCTCTTAGATACCTACTACTATGAATGCATAAAATAAATATACATGTATTCCATATTCACACTTTTTAGTTTTACTGCTTCTCAAAATCTGTTCATACAGATTAACTCAAGCATCATCTGCTTATACAATAGGCAAGACAGAAACTACCCTCTCTTTTTATACATGTAGAAACTGGCACATAGCAGTATCAATTTTATTAAGGTATTAAGGCTAATAAAGGTAAGAGAGCTATATCTGCCCCATAACTGTTTTCTACTCATGCCCATAGGGTTATGAAGATGTACAATTTGTCAAAAAACTAAGAGCATGCTCCTCCTGGCCAGTCTAATTGGCCTATAAAGGGACCTAAATCACATTGTGCTCTGAACTGACAATTTCTTAACTGGATACACACTGTCACAACTACTATTTACATTTACTTTAAATCATAACAAAATAGGCCTTAAAAATATGTAAGATATAGATAGCAATATGGGTATATCATTTACAAATAAATATATACACAATGAGAGTATTTACCAAAAACTATTTATTTCTATAGGTGCACACCAAGACAGGAAGATCTCTGCTAGGCTCAGAGGCCTACAAATAAATATGTAACACAAACTGGTAAGAAAAAATAATTCAACAGAAGACAAAAAGTATCAGGTAATTCACAGAAGAGAATCAAATGGGCAACACATGGTGGAAATGGGGCTAAATGAAGGAAATCAGAAATAGGCCAGACAAGAAGACACCACTTTGCCCAACAGATTAGTCAAAATTTAAGACTGGCAATACCAACTGCTCACAGGAATGCCAGCAAAGGGTAACCATGTACACTGCTGATAGGAGGGTAAAACAGTGAAGAAAGATGTCAAACAGTAAACTTCAAAGAGTAAAACCCTAAATCAATCTGAATGTGACTGGCAAGTGGCCCCAAGAACATGTTCCCAAAAGAAGTGAATGCACCGTTACCATCTGAGGCTTCTGATTTATTATACATTTCTTTTACTAACTTAAAAGCCATCCTTATAAAAAAGACAAACAAGTAATGGAAAGGAAGTGGGGGAAAAAAGAATCTTTGTATATAGTTGATGGGAATATAAACTGGTACAACCATTATGGAAAACAGTATGAAGATTTTCCCCTAAAATTAAAATAGAACTATCATCCAGTCCAACACATGCACTTGGGATCTACTCCAAGGAATGAAATCAGCATCCTGTAGAGATATTGGTGTTTTGTGTTCATGCTGTATCAGTGACAATAGCCAAACTACAGAAATAACCTAGGTATTCAACAACAAATGAATAGGTAAGGAAAGTGGAATGGGATATTATTCAGCTTAAAAAAAAAAAAAGGACATTCTGGAAGGGACAGGGAAGAAGAACAGACTCATGGGGAAAGCAGGCAAGCTTTAGTAGCATTGCTCTATGACTTCAGAAGTCTGGGAGGGAATCCCTTGATTGCCATAGAAGCACACAGATGTTTCTACCACAGTGAGGCTCCACTGCTACTTGTATTAAATTGCTTTCCACACCTTTCCCTACTCAAGACATCCAGCCCAGGACTGGTTTCTATTTTTTCTTCCTCAGAATTCTATACTTCCTCCTCATTTTCCCAGGTCCAACTCTGAGCCAACCATGCATTTCAACTATTCCCCCTGCAATGTAAGGCAAAAATTTCCTTGGAGAGCACTGACAGTAACATTTCTTTTCTCATTTTACACATGTTCAGGTTTACTGTCTTCCTGAGCTTCAGAACTGTGCACTACCCTATAAGAGAAGCAGGAAACCTCTGGTTTGTTAGTCTTTTGCACCCTACCTTTTTGTGGTGAACTATGCCTTCCTCTAACTATGTTTCCTGAGACTTTGCCAATGCAGGTGCCTTGGCTCCAGCCAAAGAGTCTGTGAGGACTGATGGGCCAGTATGTGCTCCAGGAATGGACATGTGATCCAAATTGAACCAAATTCTTGTAAATGATTTTTTCATTTGGAACAAGCAAGGAACCTTAACTTGTGGATTAAAAAGTTACAAGAGTATATTAAGAGTGCTGTGAGCAATCATTTTCTTGTTAGGAGAAAGAAGCTTTCTGTGGCAAAAAAAAAAAAAAAAAAAAGATACATGAGTAAGGATCTTCAAGAATTCATCTGTGAGCCAGGCATAGTGATGCACTCCTGTAGTTCCAGCACTCCAGAGGCTGAAGCAGGAGGATCATTCCAAGTGTGAGACCAGCCTGCGCTACAAAGTAAGCTCAAGGCCAACCTGCACTGCACAGTGAGCTTTATCTCAGAAAAAAAAGAAAAAGAAAAAGAATTCATTTGTGACTTGTGCAATTAATGTAGAAAATGAAGTTTTCTTTTGGCTTATACTAGTTGGCTTCGGGTAACTGACATTTATAACAGTAAGAGCCATGCCTAGATGAAAACAGAAGTGACAAAAGACTTTTGGATTAAAAAAAAAAAAGACTTGGTTTTCTTACAATGTGTTCTAGGTGTTCATTTCAAACATAACTTGCCCGTCATACACCAGATACTGGACAAAGATGACTAGATGGACAAAGATGATTCAAAAAGCTACCACCACGGGCCGGGGGTTTAGCTCAGCAGCGTAAGTGCCTGCTTGGCAAACGTGAGGTCATGAGTTCGACCCCGGAACAACAACAAAAACAAACAAACAAACAAAAGAAGGTACCACCAGAGATTCTCTTGGATGCTTCTAAAGTTACTGGCCACCTCAGAAATTTTTTAGCTGGGTGTGGTGCTCCACATCTGTAATCCCAGCTCTGAGGAGTCTGAGGCAGGAAGATCACCATGAGTTCAAGGCCAGCCTCAAATACATAGTGAGACTTTGTCAAAAAACAAAACAAATAAACAAACAAACAAAAAAAACCACACCAAAAAGACGAAGAAGGAGGAGGAGGAAGAGAAAAAAGAAAGAAAATGAAAAACAAAGCAAAATTCACAAGTAGCTCACAGACTACTCCTGAGTGGCCAGACCCACTCCCCTGTGAGTCTAAAACGGCTATCATCAGCCCGGTCTGGCGGCACAAGCTTGTAATCCCAGCACTCTGGAGGTCGAGGCAGAAGGACTGCTGAGAGTTCAAGCCCAGCCTGGGCTACACAAATGAGTTCAAAGTCAGTATGCACAACATAGTAAGCCCGGCTTACTTTCACCACTTTACTTGCCATGCTGGCAAAGGGCATGAGACCCTGAACACAGAGTCACTGCAGACACAGAAACTCCTAACCATTAAAACGAATCCATAGAACAGTGTCGTGAAACTGCCAGGTGCAATGAGCAGCAAAGTAATGGAGTGGGAAGTGCAGCAGTAACAGGTCATTAAAAAGCAAGCCAGGCTCACCTAAAATTCAAAAAATTAAAAAAAAATCTATCATCTCCCGAAGATCACTTGCTGTTTCTCTCAGTTTCCTACTAACTAGCCCTCTCCACCCCTCCCTGACCTCAGCTTCAAGATCTGGCCTACGTTTGCTTTACGCATGACACTATCTACAATAGTACAGACTTCACCATTTCCTTGTTTTCCCAAAACCACAGAAGTAACTTCAGCTCATGCCTGAACTATGCAAGTTTTTAATAGAAATGGGGTGGTCAATGGCAAGACCTGAGTGTCAGTTTCTCCCAAGAGGCCTTACAGGTCCATGTATCACCCCAGCTTTGTCATGCATCAGGATGTACAGTCAGAGCTCTGAACAGATCATATCTGTCTCTCAGAGTAGAATCACACAAATTTGAGACACAGTTGATTTGTTAATTTATACTGAGATAGATAAATGTCATATGGACAATGTATTTAAATTTCACCAAGATGCAAACTGTAACATTTCTGAATAGCATGATTATAAAAATTCTTTCATTCAAGCAACAAAACACTTATAGAGGATCTATTATAGCAATGGTTTAGGCGCAAAAACTGAAAATCCAGCAATGAATAAGACCACTTTTCATGAAAATTATCTACCATCTGGAGTGTGGGGGAAACCGGTATTAAACAAGTGTTTCTTGATTCGAACATGTACTTTTTAAACATATTAATGTTTATTTAACATAGTCATGACTCTTTTCTTCCCTAAAAAGCTGTCATCAAATCAATGGTGTAACTTACGATTACTGGCAGCTTAAAAGAAATATGGTCATTACACAATTCAATATTTAATCATAATCCTGTTAAGTGCTGAGAATAAGAAACATAAGGAGCGACTATGATGGAGGCAGAACTTTTTCTCCAGGGGACACTGCCAGCCCTGGAGAATCTGTTAGCGCAGTAATGCAGGGGATACTTCTCATGGGCAAAGTCAGATGATGGGTCTCCCCCTCTCAGCCTGCAGCAGCTTCCCTCAATGCGTACCAGCCAAAGTCCTCACATCACCCAGTGAGCCCCACAGACACCTCGGCCCCCTGCTTCTCTGATTTCACTTCCTTTTCTCCACACTCTGTCCTTATTATTCCTCTCCTGATCTTCCATAGGTTGGCTCTATCTTTCTTGCAACACTTACATATTCTTACCAACTATAAAATGTATTTGTTGTTACTTTGACATCCCCCCACTCCCCAGACAACCCCCCAAACAAGATTGTTTGGTCTATTTTGCTTCCTGATGTGTTCTATCTGCAATCACCAAGGTACATGAATTCAAAATGTTCGGAAGAGAAGGAAAAGAAAGGATGCACATGTGTGAATGATTAATTGGAAGACCTTCCTGCAGCTGAGATAATCATCAGATGCAGTTGACCCCCCCCACCCCCGTTGCAGGGTAAAGAGCAATTTCTGCCACAGCTTTCTCGTTCCAAACCCTGTGCGTCCGGCCCCCAGTCTTTCTTTAGATGCGGCTTTGCTGTGTGCCACTCTGAAGAGCAGGACGCTGTTTATCTTTCGCTGCTCGATTCCAATCCACTCTGTGGGGGTTTAGAGCTTAACTTTTTTATGTTTGTAAGAAAGTCTCATCCAGCTAACCTCACACTAAACCAAGGTCTCTCAACAATAAACTCATTACAAGTAGGGTCTGGGTCTATTTCATTCTTATGCCTAAAGCACTTGATCCTCAGTAAACAGTTTCTACTAAGTGAATAATTAGGTGAATCTACAAATTCCCAGCTTGGATCTGTATATAGGTAGTTGGTCACTTAGTTAGCTGAGACAGCACATTGGGGGGAAGGAGGGGTTTGTTGTTGCTCGTTTATGGGAGATGGAGGGAAGATGTCAGCAGGCATTTATGAAGGTCAGCTTTCAGCATCTAAAATAACAACATAGCTTCTCAAGATAAGCAGTTCTAAAACAAAACTATCATTAGCATGTCCACCTACAGCGTCCCTCTCTGCAGTCACCTATGCCCTTTTCTGGTCAAGGACACCATCATTCTTGCAGCCACTGGGGAACAAAGGCTTTGAGTAGTTTCTGACCTCTTTTTGTCTGTCAACCTCCTTGCTCAGCAAGATTCCTAAGGTCTGTCAACTCCGCTTTAGTATCTTTGATCAATGGCTCCCTCCCTTCCTTTCCATTCCTGCTGTCACCAACTTGGCTCAAGTAACCAACTCCCCAACTGTGGCAGAGTGCTGATCACTCTGACTCCAGGTTTGCCACTGTCTAACCCAAGCTGCCTACATTAAAACCTCCCTGAAAACTACCTCATGTAATAAATGCTCCCACCAATCCAAACCACACCAAAACTTCCATAGGAGGCCTAAGGGAAAAACTCATCCTTGCCTAATATTTGATGCCCAGTCATTATGTCTCCAAACAGCATTCTTAAATGTACCTATCGTCCCAGCATTTCCTACATTAACACTACCAGCATAATAGTCACCACTACTGATCAAACATTATTCAGGTTCTACCCCATGAATTTATCCTACCAGTCCCATGAGCCTCTCTGATCCCATCCATGTCCCTGGTTAGCTCAGCTCCCTCTAAGCCTCTCTAGGACAGCCTCACCTCATTCACCCAACCTTCCCATGAATTCTTCTGACATCAACTGACAGAAACGAGTATCATTTTCTACATTGTTAACTCCAGCGTACACACATACATGTAACTTTTCATCGACTCACTGTCATAGACGAATAAAAAGGTCACAGGAGAAGAGGATTTGTCAAGAAATGCTAAGAAACTCTTTGCTTTTTATAGGAAAGAAAATGACAGGAATACAGGGATGTTTATACCAGGCCAGTCTACAGCACCTCCAACTCTACAAATTCTTTCAACCTCTTTTTGCCTTTTCTTTGCTTCTTTCCCCCTTCCTAAACATACAACTTTGAGAGTTACAGAAGAGGAACAAAGGAGTCTGTCAAACCAGATCTGGGGAAGTGGGGAAGATCACTTGAGAAATCCAGAAAATGTCCTCACAACCATATGAACGGTAGGGACTTGTGTGAAGGTACACACACTGTTGGCAGCTGAGACGGAGGCCTGGTGCATTCTAGGAAATGCTTCACCCCAGCCCTCTGCCAACCTTTGGGGATTCTTCTAGTCCTCTCCTGATTAACTTCCAATACTAGGAGCTGCATCACAGTCGGAGATAAACACTTATTTAAGAATAGTCTATAGCTAGAAGGAAAGGACATGGAGCAGACCTAAGTCATAGCCCTGGGCTAAAAGAAGGGAATGGAATTCCACAACCAAGTCTACTATGGCTGGAAATCCATCTTACTTCAACAGTTATTTATGGTAAACTTTTCTACTGTCACAGTATACTGTAGTTTCTCTGTATAAATATGTCATTTTAAAAATTATATGCATGTTCCATATATATATATTCTATATATATGACATATATATAGTAAGATATATATATATATATATATATATATATATATATATATGTCTTAATATCTGTTTCTCCTACTAGACTATAGGCCAACAAGTCAGGCCCCATTTTATCCACAGGCTCTGAGAACAATGTATGACATTTACTAAGCACTTCTAAGTAAAGATAAAGGAATGACCAGTCACAAGACCGTACTGGGGGGGCTGAGCAAGCTTCTCTTTGTAGGTTGATCTCACCCTCACACTGCACTTGAGTGAAATACTACACCTCTAATCCGAAGCAACCAACTCATGAAGGGACATATATTGTAGGACCTACTAGTATACTCTGTTCTGTTCTGTAATTTTATATACAAAGACATTTTAGCCCAGAGACCTTAATTTGAGTACTAATGACTAACAGTAAAGCTTTATGACCTATAATAAATACGCCCTTAACCTCTCAGAGCTTCAATTTCATAAAAAGGATGGCGGGATAAAGAAAAAGGTAACAAGAAAAGATTATTGTGATGATTATGTGAGTTTAATGTTATGTTGAAGCACCTAGCACTAAATTAAGTCCATGTTCCCTATACCATGCTCCTTTTTAATATACTGCATATTTTTCTGTATACTACCAACTCCTTGAAGGCTGAGACCTAAATATGAAAAAGAAATATAATGTCTACAAATTGTTCTTAAACATTATATTGCTCTAGTAATCAGAATCTGTTATCATTATTGTAATACTAAGCTACAAAACAATTTTAAATACAAAATACTTAATACAGTCTAAAGTTCTTATAGTAGCTATGTGGTTTCCCTCATATTAATTCACATTATGCAGAACTGTGATAATCTATGAACAAAAGCCTTTTTTTTTTCCCTCCATCTCTTTCCACCTTAAATGTCTATATCATACCAGAAATTCCTTCACTGTCTGGAATTCTCAGCAGACATTTGATTCCAACTATTGAAGACACTGAAGTGAAACCTTATTATCCAAAATTCCAACGCTGTTTTATTTGCAATCCAAGAAATACTTCAATATTTAAAACTTAAAATTTAGGGAAAAGGTCATATAAAAATACCTCACAAATTCTGCATGCTATTTTACTACCATGCAAATATTATTTTGATTCCCAACCCTGCTACATAAAACAATGATCTTTCAATAATTAGTACAAAGTTTCTTACTAGTCAGAGCATTGTTTTAAGATCTGCTTGGTACTTTAGGTTAACCATCATAAAGCTGTGAAGCACAAAGGAATAGTCAGTGACACATTCATGTTAAGCTGCTCTGACCTGTCATTACAAGGTTATTAAGCACCATTTTCAAGGTGTAGGCAGAAGGCTCTACAACTTTCAAATACATTAGAACTATCTTCTGTACTTTATGGGCTGCTGTCTGACACTCGGTAAGAAAATGGAATAGTTTAAAAAGAACAAACAAACAAACAAAAATTATTAAAAATACATAAATAAAGAACAGAAAATGAAATATTTAAAGCTGTATTTTCTAAGTTATGAAATTCACTGATAACCATTTTCAATATTATTCCTGAACATAAAGAGCATGAATTGTTTTAAATGGCAGTAAGGCAAGACAGCAATCAAATTCAAATTTACACACAAAACACAAAAATAATTTAAAGGTGAGTTAGCTTAAAAATATATGAAAATTAACTTTTTTTTGGTAAAAAATTAAAGTATCATAATTAAACACTTGTCAAGACTGTCATGTACTACCATTGTTTTGGCCAGTGGATGCAAAGTAAAATACATTCTGTGTATTATCTATCTTGTCATCTAATTGTAGGCTTATATTAAAGAACCAATTTTTAATCATGTAAAGAAAATTGATGTCTAACTCAATTCTGTAAACACTCTAATCAGGTCCTTTGTTGACATTAAAACTATTACTGGTTTCCATAAAGCTCTTCAGGGAAGATACCATACAAACACTTTACAAGGAATGTGAAGCCCAAAAAGCAACAAGAGAAAAAAATGCACACAACTCTGGCACTACACACTTCACTTCTCTAGTTATCTACACAAAACTTAAAGAACAAGAATAAAATAGTTAAGCTGATAAGAAAGCTAAGTAGATTTTCATATTTCCCACATTATCTCTTCTTGGCACTGTGAATTCATCATTTTCTAGAATATTGTAAATTCCCAGAACAGAATGAAATTCAAACAAAGTTATAAATGGGGTGGTATTTAGAGGTTGATTTTATAACTAGCCTACTATAAAGATGTGAAGACTGAGTTCCAAAGCTGTAAGAAGAACAAGAACACAGTCCAGCTTTTATGACTCCCCCATGAGCATGTCTGCTTTCCCTGAAGACTTGGGGAAATGCAACTGTCAATACTAAAATATTCTCCAAATATAAATTCTACTTGGCACTGCGCTTTTTTTCAGGGAAGGAATAATCTGAAGAGTTCATGGTACTTAACACATGAGAACCAAGGCAGAGACAACTCAAGTTCTTTGTTACTTTAGGAGCCTTCCAGAAAACAGATCAAGACTAGTCATAGGGCCAAGGTGTGTTTTATGGGCCTTTCTGTATTCCCATGTGAGCAAAGTCCACAAAGTCCAAACCCTGCTCTCTATCGCCTCCTTTTCTTACAATGTCATTAATAACCTCCTTTCTTCATATAAGAAAGAAACAACAAATGGAAAAAGTCCAACATTAATTACTTTCTTAGTTCAGACTACTACCTTTTCTTCTATGCTGAATATTCTAAATATAGTTCATGTCCCTGCTGTTTCTCATTGTGTTGTCTTTGCCAGAATGTAAGTTCCAAAGGCATGTTTCTCTTGTTTTATTATGTGGTGGGACAATGGAAGCAATAATTCTTTTGACTACTTCGATGATTAAAATGAGATCCAGGCCTGATAATACATGGGGCAAACATTCCGTAAAGTTTAAAGTAAAGGTAGTGCGCATTCATATGAGAATGAGAACACATCCCTAATTATAATACAAGCGTAAAGTTTCTAGGAAGTGATACCCTGCATTAGGGATCTGTCTTAGTTACTTTTTACTCATCGCTGAGACAAAATACCTGATGCCCAAAGTTGGGAAAGGAAAGGTTTATTTCTAACAGTTTTTGGAGGTTTTAGTCCATACGCAGCTGGCTCCAAGGTAAGGTGGCATGGCAGGGCCTCGGTTTATGGAGGCTGCAAACCGCAAGCGGAAACCGGCAAGAGAGAGACACACCTTCTTCCTGCATTACATCACATCCTGGCTCCACCCCCTAGGAGGGTGTAGCACTGACACCACCAATCCAAGCGCTAGACAATGAACCAATCACAAATGCACAATGCAAATACATGAGGCCTGGGGGCCACCGACATAAACCATGACAGGATCCAAATAATCTTCAAAGAAACTATTCTTATGACACAACCCAGAAGGGTAGAGCAGTAGCACCTAACCACAGCAAATCCTGTATTTTTATTAATTAATTAATTTGGGTTTTTGAGACAGTAGACCAACTATGTAGCTAAGGCTGGCTTTAAATTTGCCATGTACCCCAGACTGGCCTTGAACTCATTGCAGTCCACCCAACTGCTGGGATATGCCAGCAAACCTGACTAAACTCTGTATTTTTAAATGGTTACTTTACTTAAGGAAGTTTAATGAGAGATAGTTCTATGATATGCTCAATATTATAGAGAATTACTTTCATAGAATAACTGCATTACTACTTTTGGACACCATCATTAGCCATTAATCCCACATGATTAAAACCCACTAGTTTAAAAACAGTTTACAGTAAAATTATTACAGCTTTCTTAATACTGCCCTAATTTTCCTGAGCAACTTACTTAAATACAGCACTCAAATGAGATTCTAATTTGGTATTAAAGTAAAAAGAAAATTCAATCGAAATGGCTAATAAAACAAAAAACAGTCAAATAGCTCAGTTCTAAATTAAAACATATGTAGTCAGCCTACACAAAACATTTTGTGCTGTCAAAAAAACAATCACCCAATAATGTACACATCTACTGAAGTTAAAGAACAGAAGTGTTACCTTACTCTTATAAGATCAGCTAGGCTTCATGTACAATATTTAAAGTTTCATTGAGTAAGCAAAATCAAACATAAGGTCTTCCTTTAGAATGCCAATATTACATCCAAAAAGGGAAAACATCCCTTTTCATGGGAACACAAACTCATTTTAATTCAGGATGAAAACAATCACTAGAAAAATATTTGATGACTGTACCTTACTTCATTTTTTAGGGCATGGACCAATCTCCAAAGAAGAAATTTAACAACAAAAATTGAGAAGGATCACACCAAGACAACACTCCATTGCTGTTTTGCACTTCCATTTTTTTTACATCCAAAAGCAACCATTCCTAATACCTATCAATATACTTTGACATTTTATATAAATCCCTTTCTTAAAAAGCTTAAAGAATCATACAAGTAATTATAATTTAATAGAAGTATGGCACAAGCTTAAAAATGTCACTTGGTTAAAATAACTTAATAGTCCCAATGAAACAGATGTACTTTCAACTAGGTATCTAGTTATTATTAATAAACTACCCAAATCTCCACCAAATTTTGTATTTTAATGTTCTTTTTCAAGACTTAACTCCTTAAAATTATACCAACCAATGTTAAGCAACCAAAACCAAGCTGTTAAGCAATTTTTAACTTAAAACAATGGCAAAAACTTCCGTATTTTCCCTTGGGAGATAAAATCCATTCCTGTATAATGTTGACCTCTAGCACTACCAAGTTACACCGGAATTGAAATTGGATCAATATTGAACAGAACTGGTTTTAAGGATAAGAGTCTTTCCTCTTAAGTTCTACTGATAGCCTTGTACTTAAACACAAGCACAGTAGTGCAAGACAATCAGATATATAAAGCAAAAAATTATAAACTGCTCCAACAAATGCTTGTGGATATTCACTATGCACTGCTGTTTGTTTCTACTTTCAGCTTTGTCACTGTTTATCAGATTGTACCTAGCTTTACATCATTTTTGCTACTTATTAACAGCTCTGGTCAAAATACACACAAACAGAATTCACTTTTAAAAAAAATAAGACGGTAACATAATTTAGAGATTTTCATGTGTTTGCTCTGTCAGTAAATTAATTAAGAACCAAAATTTTGTCACATAGATAAAGACAAAAAAACTATAATGCTCTACCCAGGAGGAATATATGAAGCAGCATCAAAAATAACTGTGGTCATACATGTTCTAATGTTAAAATCAATAAACAAATAAATACACAAGCAAATAACGTAGGAAAAACTAAGAACACCATTTTTTCTCTCGGAATTCTAATGCTGCATAAAATAAAGTCAACATTATACAATGATAAACCTTAAGATATCATGACCATGTCCAGACATAAAACCACAGCATTTGAATTATCAAAGAAAAACATTTAAAAACTCACTTTATATAATATCTTGCACCTTCAAAAGTATATGCTTCTTCCCAGCCAGTAGGCAAATCTGAAAAAAAATCACAATTGCAATGAGTATTACTTTAATGGAAGCGCAAAGTAAGTTTCAATCAATTTTAATTATTCATTTTCATGATTATTTTTTCTTTTTTCTGGGGGTGGGGGTGGTACCAGGGATTGAACTCACATCCTTGTGCTTGCTAGGCAGACACTTATGCCACTGAGCTAAATTACCAGCCCCTGAGTAGCTATTTTCATTTAAGTAGGTTTCCAATAAAAAAACAGTAAACTGGTCGTAAAACTAACAGTAGATACATCATGTTGGGAAAGAGCAATTCAAATTTAAAACCATCTCAAAAGAACAAATAACATTAGAGATTACAGATTTGACATCATCTATAACCTTTAATATCAGGATGGAGAGGAGCTATGTTCTGGTGCCTGAAACAAGCGAAAGGCAATTTTCTTAATTCCAAGTAAAATACCTATTAATTTTGGCAAAACCCCAAAATTATGCATAACAGGCAACATCTACCTCTTTAAGGTATACTGTATAGGATATTTTTTCTCAGCCACACAAACGGATTCATCTAGAAAGTGCCAATGAAGAAAAGGAAGAGCTTCTAAGTACTTAATTAGTGGAAAAGAAATCTGACAATGAATACTTCCATGGGTGTGTTTCCATGCCCTTGAACTGAAGTTTCAAGTCATAAACTTGGGAATGGTTGAGGTGAACAATAGTATCCTTCTGTGCTACAAATTACTTTAAATGACAAGTGGTTTAGATTTAATCATTCATGCCTCTCCCAAAGAAGCCACTGATGTCTGCTCTAAACCAAACTAAACCAAACCAAGGGGAGGGGGGGGAATCACGAGAAAGCATTCAGAGCATCAAATTTTTCACTCACGTGAATGTTATCAAATCTGTGAGTGTAATCTGGGCACATATATATCACACATAACAATAAGCTTGAAATAACGCCATGAGAACGATTAGGCTACATAATTCTAATACCATATTGTCTTCTATGAAATAAATTTGTAACTATCCATAAAAGCAGTGAAACCATCGAAGTTGAAATATGACTGCAAAACACCTAAAGGGTATATTGAAGCCAAAGACCACACAGTAGGGCTAAGAAGAAATAGGGCGGTCTATTAGTCAGAAGTGCTCGAAAAATTTAACCTCGTCATGCTTGCTACACCAGCCTTTCCTTTCCTCCTCCACCTTTTTGCAAATTTGGACACATTAGTCATTTCACTGAACTCCGGCGTTTAATAGAAAAGACAGGTTTGTTCAACATCCTGGCAACTTGAAGAGCTTCACAGAATCTCGAGTTGGAAAGAAAGTACCCAGGAGGGCGGCTCCGCACGACAGCTCGAACCCTCCTCACCTTATGACCCAAACTGTTCGCAAGCCCTTCCGAGCACCAGAAACGCCGGCAGGCCAGTTAAGAGAACACATGTTACATTTCAGACAAACAAGTTCCACGAATGTAAACAAAGAATGACAAAAGAAAGCCAGACCAGCACAGAAATGACCAGGAGCCCTTCCTTCTCCAGCCCAACTCTCGTTAAGCATTCAAGCACACCACCAAAGCCACGGGGGACATGCCGAGCCCCTGCAACTGGGGGTCCCCGGGCCCACCCGGGACACCCCCTCGCTCGCCCACCGCCTCCCGGCGCTCTATGCAACCTCCGTGCGGCTGCCGGGGACTCTGAATCTGGATCGTGGTTGCGATTGCCTCCTCCGGCTCCGGCTGCTCCTCCTGCAGCACGAAGCGGGCGCTCCAGGCGTTACCGAGCCCTTGCCTGTCACCCCCGAAGTGCTCTCCTCCACCATCAGCCACCCCTCCACAAGTCCCACCTGGGAGGAGGTGGCGGCGGCGGAGGAGGAAGCAACCCGGTGGAAGGACGCGGATACCCGGGGGCAGCGGCCAGGCAGGGGGTCCGGGGTGCAGCAGAGGTGGGAAAGGACTTTGTCAAGGCGGCCGAGGGGGAAACTCGGGGTTGATTGCAGGGTTCAGGGAGAGGGGCGTCGGCTTTCTTGGGGAGTGGGGGCCCGGCCGGGACGGGGAGAGAACGCAGGAAGGGGGCGCCGTCTCCCGCGGCGCCCCAGAGCGGCCAGAGCGGCGCCCCAGCCCGCGCGCCCCGCCGCGGACCCCGACCCCTCTACCTGCCGCCGCCCCCTGTCCGCCCGGCCAGGCTACCTGTGCTCTGCCGCCGGTGTCCGGTGACCACGGCCTCGCCGGTGACGGGGTGCAGCCAGGTGGTGCTCTTCGCCTCCTCGCTGAGGGGAGAGAAGCCGGCGTGAGGGGGCGCGGGGACCGAGGGACCGCGGGGCCACAGACCTTGTCCGCCCGCCCCTCTCCTCAGCCCCCAGCACAACGCCCTCCCCGCAGCCCGCGCCGCCGGCCCGGCCCCTCACTTGATGAAGAAGACTCGGCCGCCCCTGGTGATCCCGTAAGTCCAGGAGCGGGGCAGCGAGCAGATCCACTCCAGGTTGAGATCGGCCGCCATGTCTGATTCCCCAGCCGCCGCCGCCGCCCGCTCCTGCTGCCGCCGCGGGGCCGAGGGAGGAGGGAGCGAGCGAGCCGAGGGAGCGGAGCAGCGAGCGCGGCCCAAGCGCGCCTCCCCGGCCGGGCGCGCCCCCGCGCGCGCCCTACCCCCTCGGACGGCGCCCGCCCCGCCGCCCCTGCTGGGTCCGGCCCGCGTTGCCGCCCCTCGGCATCCTCGCGGCCGCCAGCCCACCGCCCCGCCGCGCGCCTGGGGGAGGGGCGACCTGGGCCCCGCCCAGTCCCCGCCCACCGCACCGAGGTCCCGCCCACCTCGCCCCCGCCCCGCGCAAAGGTTCCGGGATCGATCAGAGGCGCGTCCTCCCCTAGGGCTTTACCAGCAGGCGGCCGCGCCAGCTCGGTCACTGCCGGCGCTACGCTCCCCGCGCCCTTTGGAACAACAAAACGCAGAGCGAAGTTATGAGAGCTAATGGATAGCCAACAGATTTTTCAAATACATATATATGTATGTATATCGTTTTTTAAAATAGCTTTTTATGAAAGCACACGGAAGGCTTTCCTTGTTTGTGTGTTGTGTGCCAAATATCAAAGGTTTAACGAGTTACCTTGGACTCATGAAATACGAGTGGATGCAGACTGGACCAAACAAGTTTTTCTTTTCCTAGGTCCGGTAGGTCCTATGATGTTTTGTAAAACAAAACGAAACGCCTCACCTTTTTCTCTTTTTAAAAGAAAGATTCACTTCTTATCATATGGATTTTGCTTTCCCTGGTCTCACATTGCAACAGTAGCTTACTTGACAGAGTTCTTCCACAGTGTGCATTTGTAAATCGCCACAACCACCCTATAAATGTAATGGTGAACCCCCATTGTACAGATGGAAGAAAAGAGGTTGAATGAAGCAATGTGATTTCCCCGCGTTCATAGTAGTCAGTGGCAAAGCCTGGATTCGGACTGGTTATGGGATTTCAAGTCTCTATAACCACCCTGCTGAACAGTAGTACATACTTAAAAGATTGTCCGGCTCCGTCCACGGGTCCCCTTGGTTCTATAAATGAGGGTACATAGTCTACCTCTGCCAGGGAGATCTTTTCTCTCAGCATCCCTGTAAGAAAACTGTGCTCACCTCTTCTCTGATCCAACACCACAGCTGGAATTCCTTATGCATCTCTGCAGCAAGATGACTCATTCCAACGGAATATACAGTAGTAATA
Source organism: Dolichotis patagonum (assembly GCA_004027295.1). Taxonomy (NCBI): domain Eukaryota; kingdom Metazoa; phylum Chordata; class Mammalia; order Rodentia; family Caviidae; genus Dolichotis; species Dolichotis patagonum. Next base: position 122,015 of record PVJX010000978.1, read on the forward strand.
CTACTTGGTAATTCTTTTTCTGCACCGTTTGGGGTGGCTTTAGAAGCATTATCTTATTCATCTTCCCAGTCATTCAAATAATCTTTCTGATCATTTCAGGAAACTAAGGCCCAGGAAAGGTAAATGACCTTGGCCAAATCCCTGTCCGTATGTCAGGTGGCTCGTGGGTGAGAATGTTTTGTGATTGTACTTTTCTCCCACATTTTGATTCCCCAAGGCTATCCTGTCTTTGATGAAAGGGAGTCTGCAGTTACTGCTATAATTTGCCTGTCCATCTGCTTACAGGAGAGAAAATAACATCACTTTAATGTTTTGTCTTTTTGGTTCCTTTGCATTTTCCTCTTTCATTTCACTGCTTATTGCTTCTTGACATCTTATCCCCTGCCCAGTCTCTGGAAAAAATGAATTTTTTTTAATCAATGAATAATGAGCAGGAAATGTTCCATATTAGCATCAATTGTCACTGGATATAATAGCAAGACAATCAGAAGCTGTGGACTTTATAGGATGCTGTCATTATAAATAAAAACACCTAAAGTGAGTCTTTCTAATATCACACACAACATGTTTAGAAATTTTGTTAGCTCAGCTATTATATTTGAATCTTTGCATGCTACCAAGAAGTTTGCAGGTTGACTATATAGAGTACCATACTGGGATTCCTTCTAGCTCTTACTCTTTGAATATTACAAGATTCATTCATGCAAGATATATTGTATTTCAAAAAACAAAGGAGACTCATTTAAAATATATAGTTTAAGAAACCGTATTCACAGTGCTCAGATTCACAGTGCTCAGATTGTAACCTAGAATCTTAAATACAGTTCTGAAATGTGTCTCTAAATTTAAGAAAAGCAGTAAATAAAACAGTAGCGTATGTCTGGTTTGGGGAAATAATGGCCCATATGACTTCCAGAACCAATGCAAGCCTCATATGTTAGAATATTGGCACTCTAGTTTTTCCTTTTAATGAATAAAATTTAAATTTAAACCAATCTTCCTAGAATATTCTTTGTATATCTTTAGCAGGTCTATTTTATCTCGTCACTATGTGTGTGTGCGCACACATTGTAGCAGCGTAGGAATCATGACTTTCCTATCACCACAAACTTGAGTCAGCTCTGGAATGGTTGATGAATTTAATTTTCTTCCCAATGCCTTGACCTCTCCATGGAGTTATTCCGAAGAGCATATCCTGTTTTTATCCCCCTATACCTTTTTATGATAGACTCAAGCCTGAAGTCATCTCTGACCTCTGCTTCATGTTGTATTTTTTCATATTTCCACCCTATGAGCCTATTCAGTTTGTTAAATCATAATCTGCCTTTGGAGAAGTATTATCCTGTGAGTATCACAGCTGCTTTGAAAAAAAAAAGAGGAGGTTTAAAAAGTACTGAGGACTAAAAATAAATGTAACTCTCCCCATATTTAGAGGACAGTCCTTGTTCTAAAGAGCTTACAGTTCAAATAAAGCGAAGGATCCACATGATGATGAAGAAAACTCAAAACTGTGTCCTAAAATATGTGAAAGGAAAGCAAACAAGGTAACATCTTAAAAAACAGTAAATCAATGTGTATCTTCTTTTAAAAGTGTGAGACAAGGTGGAGAAAAAATAATTTGTTTTACTACTAAGAAACATCACTATTCTTATATATTAATATTTACTAGTATCTACCAAAAAGAACAGGGTGTAGGTGTGGCACGTGCCTAGCTGTAAGGCCCTGGGTTTCATCCCCAGCACAGCACAAACAAAGCTGTCAACAAATTGTGTGTCCTTCATTAAGTTATCTTTCCAAATGTATTTGTGACACTATACATATATGTGTCACATTCCTAGTTCACAAAATGAAGAATATTCCTTGTTTCTCTGAAATATTTTTTTGGGTAAAAAAAGGGCACAGTTTTTTAACTTTTAATTAGTCAACTGTAAAGCGGTGTAAGAGGTACATACCAAGGAAATTCTCTAGTGAATGGCAGAATACATGGTCTCCTTAGTTTAGTAAAAATCTAGGCAGAAAGGGTGGAGTTTGAGGGTCTAAGATAAGGAAGAAAGACAACACATGCAAGTCCATTTATGAGGGGTTTTATTTTTCTGTTAAGAAGTAAGCTGATACAGAGTTACAGATTAAATTACTGAGTTCTTTCATTCAGCACCATATGTAGGATCCTTACATATGGGTACAGCCATTCTGCTGGGTGACAGAGACTGAAAGATCTGGCCTGCACTGGGGAGCTTAGAAAGGGAGATGGAGGTTCAAATGCTTGAGTATACTGCGAGAAGCAGCATCTCTGTCCTTGTCATAAAATAGAAACCTTCTGTAATAGTTGTGTGCCAAGGATGTCATGTGACTCATTCAAGGTCTGTCTCCAACGACAGTCTTTTTTATTGTTGACGTTTTGGAGAGCTCTTTAGTTGTGAAAGGAAAATTGAACACAATGTGTGGCAGCTCTATTTGTTGTTTTGCTACCGATTGATCCTCTGCTGCTGCGGAGGTTCTAGACTAAGTTCAGGACATCGCCTGAGGGCTAGAGAATGAGAAAGGAGACTGGTCAACAGTGGCTGCAAGAAGTTGGCTTCCAAACCCTTGGATTTGCTCTTCTTACTTTACCCCCAGTAAGTAAAGCTCTAGTTATCTACATTTCTCTTTGCTATAGAAGAAAAACGTCAAGATTCAAGGGGCAGAGAATTAAGAAAAGCATTGCCTTATAATGCAGGAGCAGGGCATGAGGGAGTATGGCATTGAATCAGGAGTTGCCTGAATTTTTGTTTTTCAGTGCTGAGTAATAAAACCCAGGCCCTCACAGATGCTAAGCAAGCAGTCTACCACTGAGCTACCTAGCCTTCAGCTTTCTGCTTATTTCTTCGCCTTGCCCTGCCCTGCCCTTCCTTTACCTCCTTTTCCTTTCTTTCCCTTCCTTTCCCTTTCCTCTTCTTTCTTTTCCTTTTGCTGTCTTGCAATGGATCTTGCACATTGCCCAGGCTGGACTCAAACATGTGATCCTCCTGCCTTGGCCTCCAAATTAGCTGGGATTACACGCATGAGCCACCACACCAGGCTCTTGGCTGAATTTCATACTTGGCTTTGCCATTAAATAGTATGAGTGTGGACAAACAAATTAACCTCTGTTTCCCACTCGGACCTGTGAATCTTTATCTGTAATGGGAGGGTGTTGGTCCACTTAAGACATTATATATGACTTTTCCCTCTGAAGTCCTGTGCTTTTTTATGAGGCAAATACCCCAGTGACTAAAGTTGGGGATGTTTTGTCATAGTGGAGAGACAATTAATTGGATACCTGCTTTACAAAATTGTTTAGGATGTTCTTTCCCACGGGTAGCTTCACACAGTGAGTCTCCTTCCTTATCCACAGTGACTCCTTTACCTGCTGCTGTTAACATGAGCTTTCACCACTTCCTGCCCCCAATCCCTCCTGGTTGACCCCTTTGGACTAGTGAGTCTGTTAGATCTTGTCCGTCCCAAGCCTTCATAATCTGCCATATTCACAGAATCACCACTGTTCCTCATTCGAGTTCTCCACTTTTGGGTTTCTATACCACAACTTCCTTGTAATTCTTTTCCTAGCCTTTGGGCAATATTTCCCAAAAATCAGTTCAATAGACCCTCTGCAAATCACTAGGGGAGCTTGTTTAAATTGCAATTCCTTGGCCTCTCCCCAGACCCATTTAAACAGAACCTCTGATGTTTAAATCAAAGAACAACATTTAACAAGCACTTTGGTGATGCTCTACACACTGATACCTGAAAACCACTGTTCATATGACAACTACTCTTCATTTATATACCCAAACTAGATGTCCCTGTTTCCTGAATTTTGGATCATATAAAATTTCTCTGTAGACATTTCGTAGTGCTTAAAACTTATCATACCCAAGCAAGTCACTTTTCCTCCATGCACACCATCTTATGTATTACCCTGTTAGTGAATGATACTAGCAACTGACCAAAGACCTACATCAGAAACTGCAGAATCATTCTTCCACAACCAGCTCATTAATAAGTTATGCTAATTATACATTCAACATATTGCAAAGTTCTCTCTTCCTGATTTTCCGTATCCTAATATGAGCACTAGTCACTGTCAAAGGATAATCTTTTTAAAAATGCAAATCTGACTATGTTCTGTTCTTACTTAAAATCCTTCTGTGGCTCAAAAAGCTTAGAGGCTGAGATCCCAAGCCCGTTGCTTCTCATTTGAGCACCTACCTGATCAGAGACCTGCCAGCCTACCTGTTAGCCATATAGAATGGCTGACTGTTCTCTAAACATGCCAGGCTCTTTTAGGACTCTGTACATGCCACTTTCTGATTCTTGCTTATTATCTAAAAAAGCTACTACTAATATTTAAATTTCTAGAATTACTTCTGCAAAGAAACCATTCCCAATTCCTTTGGACCAGTCTAGTTACTGCCTCCATCATACTCTTGTATCTTCTCTACTGAGTTAATATTATATATTTTCTGATTTAAACTTGTTAAATAAGACATTTTATTTATCCTAATCACCTAACATTCAATAAATATTATTTAACTGAATACTTATGTTTACATAGTGCTCCATATTTTGCAAAGTACTCCAGATTTGATTCGTATTTCTGTTTGTATTGCTGCAACCTTCCATTAGTCATCCTTCTATCTTTTCTTGGATTTAACACTCCCTTGGCTTTTTATAGATGATCCTATATAGAAGAGAAAAAAGTGGCGGGGGCCCAAGAGCTGCTCAACCATGTATGAAAATAGCTGCTTCTATCGTGCTGTCTACCTGGCTTAAAGATGATGAAAATTTGTCGTTGAGTGAGACATGGAAGGACAGAAAGAATCCAGCACTACATTTACTTTGCTAAAGGAGTATATGGAGCGTTTCTTTGAAAATGAATTCTTCCTAGAGAAAGTGCTATTGATAAAAAATATATAGTACCTAGAAAATAAATAGTATAGCTAAATGAATTTGGAGAAAATACTATATGAATCTGTAATTGTTAATGCTAGGTAGGTACAAGTGGCAAAGTGTATCATAGCTTTTGCTATAATAGTCAGCTTCACGTTTCTGTAATGAAACACCTGAAGTAATTGACTTAGACTAGGTTTGTCTCAGCTCCTAATTTTGAAGGTTCCAGTGTGAGATCCCATTACTTTGGACCTCTGGTGGGGGTGCTAATGGAAGAAAGAATGGGGAGCCCGTGACAGAGCTGTCAGCTCACATGATAAACCAGGAAACGAGAAAAACTGTATCCTCTTTGATTTTAGAACTCCCACCTGGACCCACCTACCAAAGTCTCCACCACTCTCTGGGGACAAAGTCCTTAGCACTCTGGCCTTTGGCAGACATTCATTGAAACCACAGTGCTTGCCCTAAACCCAAGGGATAAATGAAGAAGATTCATTTTTTTTCTAATGGCTGGTATTTTGCACAGCACATGGGTATTCTCTAAATAGACTATTTTACTTTGATGTTTTGGATCACTAGTTGCTGAAAATAAGGCATTTTTTCCTCATCTGACAATTCATATGTTTTTATAGAAAATTATGCACATACATGTTTATATGCATAATTTACTTTTAAAGCAATTTCTTAGGTTGCCAATTCAATGTTTAATTCAGTTACATGTGGAATTATATAAGTAATAACCTAAGAGAGAATATCTCTAGTTAATTGTAATATATCATAGAGCCCAAATTAAGGAAAATGTAATGCAAATGCAAATTTTTGCATTATCATATACACTGTCTTGTGCATAGTTTGCATTCAACAAATGTTTGGTAATTGAATGAATCATAAAGTAACATGCACAATGCAAGGAGTGAGGAAAGGACGCTTTTGAGAAAAGCTTTTCTATTTAGGATACATTTTTTTTCTTAAAATCAAGCAGTTTTATATTCAAGCGTCTTATTGGTTCAGTTTCTGATCTGAAGACATACGTGCTTGACCTTAGAAAATCAAAAAGAAGTTATGAATAACTACAATAGAAAATGTGAACAGGTTTAAAATGAAAAGGACTGAGGAAATGAATCCTACGAGCTTACATTTCACCCTTTTATTTGGGCTTTGCAGGGTCACAGAGGAAAGGAAGGAGCCTGAACCTGAGCTCTGATCCATTTTGGTGGAATTCCTGTGCCCTACCAGAACCGGTACTGCTAGAATGATGTGAATTAGGCCTGAGATCAATACTGATTACAGAGTGTGTTATTCTGCTTCAGTTGTGTCTTTCTGAGCCCAATTTAGAGTGGATAGAATTAGTTACATATGTGGACTAGGGTATAGCTCAGTTGCCTAGCATGCCCAAGGCTCTAAGTTTCACACACACACACACACACACAATTTTATATTTTAGGAGAATTATCTTTTTGCCAACCTTGATCAACGGGTGATTTTAAAATGTTTATAGCTGCCGCAGTGTTTATCATTGACAAATGCAGTTAATTTTAAGTTTGCCAGCAGTATGTAGCACACTCAGAAGATCAGACAATATTCCACATAGTGGTGAAAATAAAAGATTCACTCGCATTCAAAAGCAAAACATTTGGTGCTCAGGATTTTGATAGCTGGCAAAGTTTTCTGTCTGCTATTACTCTATGAAAACTTATTTGAATAGAGATCATTTATTTGCAGTTTATTGATTCAAACAATTCAAATAATGAACATATATATGCTCATATATATATATATATATATATATTCATATACATGTACTCAAGGCATCACAGTCAAGCTGAATCAGAAAGAATAGGAAAGACAGAAACAGACATTTACTGTCTCAGCAATACATGGCACAACAGATATTATATAAGGAGGAAATTAAACACTTATTAAATAAACATGTATCTGGCCTATGACTGTAAGGAGAGGTGGTTAGAGAAAGCTGCCTAGAGAAAATAGTGCCTGAGTTGCATTGTTAATAAACACCATTGCCTTTACAGATATTTTTTGAAATCGGCCAATTATATCTTCAGCAGCTCTGTTTTCTTTCCTTTGTCCTTTAACTCTGTTAGGGTCCTAGATTTAAGAGGCCTCGGGTCGTGTGTGGCAGAAATTGCTGATTGTTTACCCTAACATTGCTTCTGCTCTACTAGACCTCTTCAGATTTTAAGCTGGACACACTGATGTCTGAACTAAAGATGTCCTTTTAATACCCTTATCTTCCCATAACTAGACGTAAGCTTGGTATTGGGTTCTGGTAAATGACTACTAAAAAATGAATGTCAGGGTAGGGGAAAGGTTCTTAAAAGATGATTGGCAAAACTTTGCTCCTGCTTCTTTCCTGTTCCCCTATGTGCCTCTTGGAATGTGGACAGAGGACTGCAGCTGTGTCCCAAATGATGAGCCAAGAGTCACACCCTAAGGAGAGCAGAGCAGATTTTTGGACATAGCCTGGGTCCTTAAGAACTTCAGGCAGCAGAGCCAATACAATAGCTCTGACCTGCTTCCTTCAGACTCACAAGTGAAGGAAAAATCAAATTCTATCTCGATAGAACCAATGCTATTTTGGGGGCAGTTGAACCTAATCTTATCTGGTACATCTTATCTTGTTCACTGATTCTTAGTAATAGGCCTTTTACTTTTTTTTTTCTTCATAAGTGAATGAATCCTCACATGCACATTCAAAACCACACACATAAAATTGAATACCTACTCCTCAAACTCCTGATTAATCTCTTAGATGAACTCGATTTCCCCTGTGCTTACCTTATTATATTCTGAAAGCAAGGTAAACTCCTGCAGAAGCTGATTTAACTCTTTCTTGTAATCAGTCTGTTTACCTCTTTGTTGTCTTATTTTGAACCCTAACAGGCAAAATTTAGTTGATTTTCTGAATTCTCATTTTACTTTACTGTCTTCATACATTACATGTAGTCAGTACATTACCATATGATTGCAAATAGCCAAACTAATGGAAAACTTGAACCAAAATAGATATCTTTGCCAACTGTGCTATGAAGAACATACACTGTGCCTATGTTCTGTTCACCCAGCTCTCAGGAGAGGAGAGCTCATCAACATTGTCTCATCAACAATGCAATCTTATTAAAATTCTTCCAAACATACTCTCTGGAAAAGCACTGCTAATAATAATTATCAGAGGTAAGACAATGTTGTCAAGAATATTTATACCATGCAGTGTATTGTATATATAGTGAATTCTAAGGAATAACCATTTTAAAAAACATTTTTAGAATGCTTCCAAATTGTTTCAGTCCATTACATGGCAATGCCTTTTTATTAAACCTTTTGAGATGTAGCAAAGAGCACTAGACCCAAAGATCTAAGCTTTAACATCTTGAAATAGTTTGAACTGCTCAGATTTAAATGTTTTAAAATAGAGATGGCATTTTTCTAGAGTGGAGAAGGAAAGGTAATTTAGATTAGTAGTAATTTACATGCTGTTCCTATCTTTGGGCAGCTTGCTGAGTTTTTTCTTTTCCTTTATAGTCCACTTCTTATTTTCATAATGATTACTTAAAAATAAATCTGGAGTGGCATTTGTTCCCTTCTGAAGTAGTTGCATATAGAATTGACCTCTATGAAATTATACTCAATTTAAGGATGGAGATGAGTTGTTTTGGAAACAGTTTAAGAGAAGAGAAAGAGAGAGAGAGAGAGAGAGAGAGAGAGAGAGACAGAGAGAGAGAGAGAGAGAGAGAGAGAGAGAGAGAGAGAGAGAACCATACTATATAGTACCAAGATTCTGATTTTCTATTAGTTAATGCTTAGAAACTTAAAATGATTTTTCAAAGTCTTTATTTTTTCTGTTCACTACCTTCCTTATAGGAAATGTCTTGAACAATTCTTGCTTTTCAGATCTGAAGAATTTGTCATCAGGAGGAATTTTCTCCTTTCTAATCCTTCATGCTTCAAGGTTAATGGTTGTAGTGCTGCATGAACGAGTATAATCCCATGCAATTAGGAAGCAGAATTAGAAGGGATAGGCTGAGGGACACCACTGATGGAGATAGTTAGAGAGAGAAGATGAGTGTTTCACAAAATGATCTTCAGTAAGCAATTAGAATACCTCTCAAAATCTTGTCAATTTATGTACTTAAGTTGTAGCTGCTTGTGTAAAATACAGGAAAAACTCACACTATTAGAAGTGCTATGACTTGAACTGACTGATATGACTGCTCCTCCTTTCCTATGTATTTATTTGCAGATGAGGAAGTAGAGGCAGGACTGGTTCCATAATTTGTAGTGAATGAACATGCTGGACCACTTGCTCAGAAATTATTAAGCATTTCAAGATGGTAACTGTGGAGGATTAAATCAATTACAGGAAGAGCAGGGTCCTACGTGTACACCCATGCCACCAATCCTAAGAGGTCAGGCAGGTTAGATTGATTTCCTAAGGTGACGAAACTGTTTAGCAGCAGATAGCCTCCTCATTCTTTGTTCTCTCTGTCTCTGTCTCTCTCTCTCTCTCTCTCTCCCTCCCAGTATTTCTCCATATCCACTTCATGATTAGCTTACATGAGTATATATTTATGAATTCATTCTTTACTCAGTGTTCCTTGAACTCAGACTTTGTGGCAGGCACTATATTAGGAATTGAGGAAACAATTATGAGACACAATTTCTTTTCTTAAATACCACTTAAGCACTGGTTATAGAAAAAAAGCCCTAAGGGGGAAAACACCTAGTCCTACAGAGGTTGTGGAGAACAGAGAACTCATTTCCTACCACTAAGTGTTCAACAGATATAAATTTTTTGGAAGGCAACTTAGCCACATGAGACAAGTGTCTTAAAAATGGGCCCAACCTTCCAAAAATAACACTTACTAGAATTTATCCTAATGTAGAATATACATGCAATGAAATATCAAATGGCATGAATGATTAATGCCTGCTATGACATGGACTAACCTTCAAAATATAATGCTAAGAGAAGTATGCCGAACACAAGAGGACATGTATTTTATGATTCCACCTGTATGAGATAGATGCCTGTGAGATGCAGATTCACATAGACAGGAAATGCAGGGTCTGGGGCAGTGCGTTACTGATAAGAGTCCTTGATTTGCCTAAGCCCTGGGTTGGATCCACAGCACCACAAAGCATTATTTTTAATCTTTCTGAGCACATAACTCAATCTTACCTTGGCTTCAAATGTCAGGATTATTCAGTTATTCCAATTCCTGAGCAATCAGAACCAGACTACTAAACACTCTGCAGGAGAAAAATGTTCCATGCCGTTAACCAACGCAACACAGTCTTTAATAAGTCAATTGAAATTTTTTCAACAGTATAGTAGGAGCCTTTTTCCATGTAAATGACTACAAGTCTTTTAGCATCTCCTGACCCAATATTCCTTGGTATGCTGGTGAGGAAATAATGTTCGTCAGTTACCTTCACGATGTGGTTTGAAGATTAGTCTCCACAATTGATTCATTCATTCATTTATTCGTTCATTCAATTCTCCTGTCATCAGTCAATATTTTATTCTCTCTGTCACTTATGGAGTGACCTGACATCTTATAAGTACTAACATTGTGTGCTAGGTACCCTTCACTGTCCCCAGTGAGCTTTTAGACATGAGTGATCTGAAAGCCCTTCCACTTACCACTGCCGGTTATCTGGGAGTCTATCAGGTGAGCGACTTCACCAGCTTTGCTGGGTCCGTCTCACTTGGCTTCCTGGAAGAGATGGGAGAAGAAAAGCCTTACTTGGTGTTGATGAGCTCTACATGTGGAAGGAAGATCTTTTCTTCTCCCATTGTCTTAAGGATCTTTTCTCTCGTGCCCTCAAAAAAAATAAGGTGATTGCTTTCTTTGCCACTGCCACAGTTCATATCACAAAACCATCTCTGTCATCTCTGCTCTTCACCTGAGATCTCAAAACCAGAAATATGGAATGCACTGTTACTTGGGACTCCTCTGAAACCCTGTCTTCCCAAAACAGGGATGTCCCTGGCAGGCTAATGCATACATTTATCGTAAATACAATCTGTAAGGCTTTGTTGTTGGGGTTTATTTTTATTTTGAAATAAGGTATCACTTTGTCGTTCAGGCTGGCCTCAAACTTGCCACAAAACCTCCTGCCTCAGCCTCCTAAATGCTAGAATTAGGATTACAAACAGGTACCCAGCTAAAAAAAATTTTAAGCTACACACTATAGATACAAACATAGATGCGAACATGAAAATTTTTTCCTTGACTAGAAAAACCAGACACATGCAAGTTTAGTAAAAATCCACTTGGATAGTGATATGCTACCACTAGACATTTATAACTAGATATTTATAATTCAGTTCTAGAAAGTATAAATATTGGATGTTCATTATGCACCATGCATCGTTCTCTGTGCATCAGATGTATTAACTTGTATATCCAAAAGAAACTTATGACAGAGTTACTTGCACTACTCCATGCATAGATAGACGAATGAGTCCAAATTTACACTAGTAAGAAACGGCAGAGCTGAGATGTGGACTGGGGTGTTCTAACTGCAGTGCTGTTCGCTTCCATTCTGTGATGCAGCTCTGGTTAGTGCAGGGCAGTAGAGAACAGGCTTCTCCTGTGAAAGTCACAGTGCAAATGTTACTTGAGCTGGGTCTCAATGGATGAGCCACATTCACCAGGCCCCAAGTGGATGTGTATGCGGGGTGGGCAGAGAAAGCAGAGGGGAAGGGAGCGCTGCACTTCCAGTGGTGTAAGCTGTGGCCGGTGATGCCAGGCTAAGAGACGGGATGGGAAGCTGGGCTCTGCTCCTGATATGCCTGGAGGAAAGAGTGCAATTGCTCTGCTCTGTGTAACTTCCTGACTTCTGGGAGGAGTCCTGTGAGAGATGAACTGTTGATTAAACTTCAAACTCAAAAACTTGATTTTAAAGGTTCTTCTTTTGTGATTGTCTCCTACTCTTGTCTCATAATTCTAACACTTCAGATGCTAAGTGTCATCAGTACTGCCATCTGGTCATCACTAGAGCCTGCCTGCCTGCCTTTCAAAGTACCCACTATTGCAAAAGCAATTCTTCTTTGCTAACCTTAAGAATGTTTGCACATTTTCAAATACAGCTGGCAACTGGCTGGTTTCCTAGTTTATGTTACAATGTAAATTACTGATAACCCTCCTTAAAACTTGTCATGGTTTAGATATAAAATGCCATTCAAAACTCTCATGCGTGTGGAAGATGATTGGATAAGGGATGCACTCTAGCTGACTTGCTGCTGGGGGGTGGTCCCTGGCTGGACGTGAGTCATTGGAGGGGTGCATATTCTTGTCCTCAGCTCCTCCTGTTTCTCTCTGCTTCCTGGCTGCCATGGGTCGAGCACATGTCCCTCCACCAGGCCCTTCTATGCCATTTCTGCCTTGGGGCCAGCTGACCATTGCCTGAAACTGTGAGCCAAAATAAACCTCTCTTCCTTTAAATTGTGGGTATTGGATATTTTGTCCCAGTGATGAAGAAAGTGACGATGACAGAACTCTAATATTTTTATTAATAAAAAGAACATTCAATTAGTTAAGTTTCAGGCAAGGGGCAGATGTTTTTTGGGAAAAAGGGAACAATCTGACAGCTTGTAGGTGAAATTAAGATGTCTAGCCATCTGTGTTCTGTTTAGGTCTAAGAACCTTGAAGTTGCAGTTCCTCTTCCTTGGCCTCTCCTTACAACTAACCCTGGAAGTAATACTGCTCAGGGTTGGCTTTCCCAGTTTCACGTTGTATCTTCCTCTTCCTTTAGGTCCAATGCCACCCATCCCTTAAAAAACAGACCCGTTTATATCCTCACAGATACTCTTCCCAGATGCACTTCAGAAAAAGTCACCTTCCACCCTAACTCTGGTCCAAGCTTCCGTCAGTTGACCCAGACCAAGATGTTTTCCTTAACCATTCTGTAGGATAGTCCATCTATTACCTAACCTTTGCTCCATATAAACTCCACATTACGTAGGAGATTGTTATTCATAGCAAGACCAGAAATGTTTTGTTAGCTTCCCTCTCTTAAGTCTTCTTTTAAAATGCAAATATTCTAAGTGTGAACAGCACTTTCAGCCAATTTACATGGAGGTGTCAATGACTTTTTGGATTGCCTTTTTTCCTTTGGAGGAACTTAGGCAGGGAGGTTGGAGAATGGGGGAGGGAGAGAGAAAAGGAGGAGAGAGGCAGTGAAAAGGAAGAGGAGCAGTAAGCATAGCTGAAATTGCCAATAACAAAAGACTAATTTTATTCTGTTGGCAATTTTTACTTTGGGGACATTTTAGAACTCTGGAAGCAGATACAGTATACTAAAGAGACCTATTGTGAATCCCAGGTTTCCAAACATACAATTTTAGATATCCTGATCCATACATTTCCTTGTATTTAATTGCAAAGCATAGTAAGCTTTCCTCCTCTTGATAGTCAAAACATAAATTTTCTATTCACATAGACCATGGACTCCTATGAATTCTTTAAAGGTTGTGCAATAATAAAAAGCTTTCCTCAAAGTGAGACAATATTATACATGCCTTGGGATATGTTTGACATAAAAAACTTATCTCTTCTGGCCTATCTAAAGAAGAGAAAGATCTCTTATAAAGAGGCAGGAAACATTGCCAGATGCCCCCAGGGATTAGAGCTGAGGATAGTAACATTGTCAGTGACCAAGGTGACACTGGGGATATTTTTTCTTTCTCCTCTCTCCCCCACTATACGTTTACTGTAGCCTTTACTTTTCCTTAGCTCTAGCTTTCTCCTCTCTTTTTGCAAAGATGCTTTCTTAACTCCATTTTTTCATGGTGCATGATGTTCACTTGCCAGGTTTACCAAGTTAAAAACACAACGCTCTTATTTTTTTCTGGCAACTCTAAATTCAAGCATAACTAGTCCATGGCCCTCATTTCCTGAGTCTACTTGACCCATAACCAGAGTTAACTAACAAGAGTCTCTGACCTTATTCAAAAGTCAAGAGGAAGAATCTAATTAGTCTCTCTCAGGCCACGGTCTGGCCCTGACCAAGCTCCACGTTGCAGGAACTTGTGAGTAAGATAGTCCCAAGATCCATCTCCACAGCTGGGAAGCACAAACGGAAAAGGAAAAGTATCTGTAAGTCAGACCCATCTCTTATCTACCGGATAGAAACTCAGGCTATCAGCAAATGTTAGAAATACAGAAGTTGCTCTTGGGAGTTTCCTGAGTTCACAGATCAAGTTTTATTGGTCTTTGGGTTCCTAGGTGCTGCCTTCATGTTGGTGAATTCAGTTACACAGGAAAATTCCAGGAATTATTCTATTATTTTTGATACCTGAAAATGTGGATAAGCAGCAAAGCAACTTTGCAGAAACAGTGATTTCAGTTGCTAACTATGTTGGTTTTAGGGGCTAATGCAAGGAAAGATCAAACGGAGAAGCCCAATGACACAGTTCAGGTCAGAGTCAATGAAAGGACTTACAAGAGGCTTAAATATTTTTTTTTTTTCAGTTTAAGCATTTTCACCTCAGCACATTTTACCAAATTAATGCCTTTTAAAAGAGTTTTTTTTTTTTTAATTTTTTGAGATATTGTCTTACTATATAGTTCAGGCTGGCCTCGAATTCACAGCAATCATCCTGCCTCAGCCTTCTGAGTGCTGGAATTACAAGCATGTGCCACAAAGCCTGGACTTTTGAAGATTTTTTAAAAAATTATCTCAGTGAGATCAGTGTTTTAGAAAACCAGTAAAGCATTATTTTATTAAAATTTCAGAGTAAATGCTTTTCTCCTAATAAACATTTAAATGGCCAGGCATGGTGGTATATACCTATAATCCTAGCACTTGGGTAGCCGAAGCAGGAGTATTGTTGAGAGTTTGAGGCCAGCCTATGCTACATACTGAGTTCAAGTCCAGCTTGGATTACATAGCAAGATCTTGTCTAGACAAACAAACAAACAAACAAACATTTAAGAGGACCTGGTGAGCATGTGTTTAGCAAGCCTGGGGCCCAGGGTTCAATTCCTTGCATCAAAATAAACACATAAGAAAAGATAAGCCTTTTATAATAGGTCATTATATTTTATATTGACAATATTAAAGTAAAAATACTTTATATTTATTTTTACTGCTTCTTTTTTGCCCACACCTAATATTCATTACATGGTGATTTAATAATGTTTCAGGTTCCTTTATGCACAGGAGTGTCTAGTAACTTTTAACACTACCTACAATGAAATGATGCTAACTGAATACGGGATAAAATCACATGTCTGCTCAGCACCTATAGCAGCAGTGGGTAAAAGCCACAGTACCATTAATCCTCTCAGGGTCATGGTGTTACAGGCAGCAGAGCAGGGAAGGAAGGAACTTGAACTTAGATCACATGACCTGGGCTTGGAGACACGTGACTTTGGTTTCAACCCCAGCTCTACTTGCTATTTATTGTGATGCTTTACGAGTCTCATAACCTCTTCTAGCCTTGGTTTCAATAAAGTAGGAATAAATATGTCTGTCCTGGACACCTGCCAGGACCATTAATCAAATGAGATAATGTATGTGAAAGTGTTTTATAAACTATAAAACATTTCACGCATGTAAGATTCTTCTTATCATTGCCCAATAAAAGATGCTTATAAATAAATCATATTATATCTAAGGAAAAAATATCATCTCTATATTAACATTTGCTATCAGCTAGAGGTACAAGGTACAAAGATAGAATATTCAAAGAAAAATAAACCTCCTAATATATAACCATCTTTAAGGGCTAAATTACTCTAATTGCTTATTATTATTTTTAATATGTAATTTACCATGAGCAAAAAGCACACCAGGCTTGGGAAAAACATGAACCCTAAAAACAACAATAACAAAGTGCAGTTATTAAAGCCCTGATGGTTCTGGTCTGTAACATGCTCTGCCTAAGGGAGTCTTTGAGCTGGTGTGAGGGGACGGGGTGCGGGGGGGTGCGGTGCACACTCATGATCCCAGCACTCTGGGAAGACTACAAGCTTGAGTCCAACCTAGAGGGTGCTTAGAGACCTGGTGAAACCCTGTGTCAAAATAAAAAATAAAAAGGGTTAGGGATGTAGCTCAGTGTGCAGCATGGAGGCTCAGTGCCACACAAGGAGAGAAAGCAGGAATCCTTCCCTGTTTGATTCCATGCTTACACCACGGTCTCATTCCTTATTCTCATTCCAGCGGGATCTGCAGAGAAAAGGCGCACAGCGAGAAGCCCACCCCTTTCTTTACACAGAGATTTCAACATCAGTGCATACTCTCCTTTCCTGTCTCTCCAAGATTCTAAACCTGCTCATTTAGGAAGGATGAGAAACAGCTCTTCCTCACAGAAGGTGGGAAACCTGTGAGAAAGCAAATGCCTCTCTCCTGTGAAAACTCCGTTTTCTTCCCATAAGAAGGGTGGAACACATTGGTTCTTTTCATGGTCATTTTCAGGTCCTAACTGGGACCTCATATACATAAGCATCCAATCAATGGTTACTGAATGGGCAAATTACAGCTTGGCTGAATTATTATATCCTCAGAAAGATCAATATCTTTTTGTTGATTAATCCATTTAACTATATAAAATGATATTGCTAGGTCTTTGACCTTGAAATTGCCTATGGATGCAATTTTTCAATATAAACTAGCTGCTGAACAGAATAACATGATTACATCCAGCGCTGGCTGTTTGACTTTTGAGAGGACCTGTCAATATCCATTTTGAATATCAATGAGGCAATATTTATGTCCTCTTTGGTATAAATGATTTTGCTTTTCGTTCAGTATTTAAAATGTTCCAGTCTATTCAAAAGAAAAGACAAACTGTGATGGGGGAAAGGGGAGAGGAAGAAGGGGAAAAAGAACAAATATATTTATATACAAGACAGTTAAGATAGTTACACAGCTAGTTTCTCTTAGTTCATTGAAAATAATGGTTTGTGCTAATATCGTTTAGACAAGATATTATATCTTGTACTCTGAAGAACTATTACAATAACAACCATATGCAATGTATTAATTGTTGTAACTCTCCTACTAACCTATTTTGAAACTGTTTGTTATTTTTTTTATTTTAAAGAGGATAAAATTAAACACAACGAAACAGAACACAAGAAAGCAATGCAAGAGACATAAATTTCAAAGCAAGACAATCAGAGATCTTCACCATCTTATTGTCTCTTGTTTTCTTCCAAATAGTTGCCCATATTGTCACATACAGAGAATTCTGTTTGTTACTTTTGTTTTTTCCCTTTAAAATAAAAAATCAAACTTTTAAAAATAAATTATAATAGAATAAGGAAAAAAAAAAGAAAAGAAAATTTTCCCAGTCAGTTGAATTCATGTGCAAGCAAACTGGATTTCAAATCTGTGCTGTTAAGTTTGAAACGATTAACATTTACAAAGGAAAAACAAGCAGGCTATTTCCAGGCGAAAGCTATGTTTACAACTTGCGGAATGATTGCTTGTTTTAACCCCTGAGATTGATCTTGGAATGATGAACTTTTAAAACAAGATGGACTATGGCCAATTAGACCTAGAGACACAGAAAATGAGTTATGAAAACAAAACATAGGAAGCATAGAGTTGCACTGAGGGGCTGCTTTTAATATGAAGCTTAAGCACTGGTTATTATTTGTTTTCTCTTGTTAGATTTCTTTTGTTAGTTGGGACATTTGAATTAGTATGTCAGATTTTCTTACGTACATACTGCGTAGTCTACAGTCATTTGTTGTTTTGTGAGGTTCTATTTGCTTCATGGTATTGCTCACACCACTATCCAGGTTTACATGGTTCTGTCCCTTTCCTCCAGCGCCAGTTTTCTTTCCATATGCTTGAAAAACATATCTGCCCTTTGTTGTTTTCCTTTGTGACTTGTCTCTTGCTTACATCCCAAGTTTCTGCCTAACTGGTTGGAGGAATACTTCTGGGCTTGCCACTGTAATTTGTTTAATCAGGTCCCAGTCATGGGAACGGAGCAATGACTCTTGAGAACCAGTTGCCCTGAGCCGAGGTCCAGCCCCCCCAGAGGTTAGGCTTCCCATTATGGAAGCCACAGCATCCTGTCTGCAAGCAGGCGACTTGGAGCCCTGTGAAATCCTTCTGGGAAAAATCTGGAAATTAACCTGAAAATGTGGGAAGCCAGTGGATAGAATGACAGAAGTATCTGCCATTCTCAAATAATAACGGCCATTAACTTTCCTTAGTTGTCTTGTCTTGGTTAAATGGAGCGCACCTTATATTTCTCATTGCTTCTACTTTGTGAAAGAACAAATCACATTTATAGATGAGCCAAATGTTTTCCTTAGGTGCTCTTGTAAATTTTTCTATCAAACTTTACTAAATTGATCTTTAGATTATAATTATTATTTGTCAAAATCAATTTTATCCAGCAGACAAATAGATACAACCCTTTAAGAAAAACTTACATTGTACTAAAGGGAATATTTTACATTCTCTAAAGATGGCATTGGGCATTGAAAATAAAGTTCGGCCATTATGATAATAATAATTCAGAAACGTGACCACTCTCCCTCACGTTTGCTCACATGTGTGAGAAACTTAGTAATTGCATAAATATCTTTTGCTTTCCATACTGCAACATGCTGCTGAGGCTTTGGGAAATTATACCTAAGAACTACTTTGGTCCTATTTGAAGTAGAAAAAAATTGTCCCATAGATAGTAATTAGAGTTTTCTATTTATTTTTTTCCCCACAAACTTTTTCTCAAAGGCAGATTTGCTGACCTCAAAATGTTTGGGGAAACAATAAATGGTAATTATTTAAAATGGACGTAGTAGAGAATGAAAGAAAACCAAACTCTTGAGGTATGGTAATATTCTTTGTATATAACAATTTTAAATATACCTACTTATGTTTAGTTCAAAATACTGCAAAGTCAAACCTGGCCATGTGCACAAGATTGCTTATGACTGACTTAGGATAGTTAGAAACCTAGCTGGAGCACAATGTTTTGAAAATCTGGTCTTTATTGGGCAATGCAGTTAAGGATGGGGATTGGGGTGGTAAGAAATGAGTTTCTCATAACATTCTCATGACAGCTCAGTGGCCAGAGGAAGAGAGGGGGAGTCTTTTGTGTCCTTATCGTGTTTGTGTAATAAAAAAATTACTGCTCTAAAAAATTGTGCAATAGAAAGTAATCATACTGAGAGCTTTCAGAGATTGCAGTACATAAGACACACATGTCATTTAGTTAGGTGCTGCTTTACCTGTTCAGGCATGTCTGTGCTGTCCCTGTACATTCATCAGAAGTTCAAGTATAACTACAATTAAGATTTTAAGTACTTAGCAACATGCATAGACAGCATTTGCATAATTACATTTTTGGTAGGTAAAATAGAACAAGGTTTGTTTTAGAGCTAGTACATGCATATAAAACAAATGGTATCTCCTACAATTATGCTTCCAAGTGTGAATTTCTAACTGAAAAAAAAAAGAAAAGAAATTAACTTTGCCAAGAAAAATGTTTTTACCTCTCTAGACTGAAGTTTAAAATATTATTAAGCCATCCAGTTTTATTAGAATATGTACATGTCAACTGCCAGTTGATTTAGGGGTTACACATAAACTCCGAAGCAGATTTAAAATGTGATAAGCTTGTTAAGACCGCTGTTAAACCTTTTGTCTTCATTTGGCAGTTTTTCAAGGAGTATGTGTGTGTGTGTTTTAACTCCCCATTCTTAGACTTGGTTAAAGTTCTCAATATTAAAGTATTTTAATAGTACACGAAGAAAGTAAACTAAACCATTTAATACCTCTTTCTCACTACAGGACAATCAAAATTCAAAATAAGGAAGGAAAAATTTCCAGGAGCCTTCTTTCTTTGTGACTAAACCAACCACACCCTCTCAGAAGAGAACAAAGTTCAATGGGTGAACAAGCACAAGCTTTTCTTAAAGCAGTGGCTCATGGATTTCTTTCAGTGACTCTTTTGCCAACAAAATACCACATACCCTTTTCCTTTCCTGAGTGTTTTTCTGGAGGCTACTCCTAAAATGGTTCAT
This sequence comes from Dolichotis patagonum, assembly GCA_004027295.1. Taxonomy (NCBI): domain Eukaryota; kingdom Metazoa; phylum Chordata; class Mammalia; order Rodentia; family Caviidae; genus Dolichotis; species Dolichotis patagonum. The sequence continues at coordinate 141,941 of PVJX010000978.1, forward strand.
AAACCAGTACCTTATTAACTTAATATTCCCCCATAGCTAACATTACTGTAGAGCTCTGGAGTAAAAACATGAAAACTGTGAAGAGTACCCATTAAAATTCATTATACTATCACAGTGAAAAAGTACCTGAATATAAGAAAATGGAGAGCCATGCATGCATGATGAGGGATGCCTATAATCCTAGCATTCACGGGGCAGAAGCAGGAGGATTGCAAGTTTGAATCCAGCCTGGATAACTGAGTGACTCAATGTGACCTGGCTTCAAAATTGTTGGATATGTAGCTCATTGTGAAGGCCTGGAGGTCAGTCCTGAGAAACACACACACACACACACACACACACGCGCGCATGCGCACATGCATATGCCCACACACATACATACATGTGAGAGAGAGAGAGAGAGAGAGAGAGAGAGAAAGAGACGGACTAGTCTTTATGCTCTTCCGCCTATAAACAGTGTTTCTATATGTTTTCTGTATGTTCTATATGTTTCTAAAAAATGACACTCTTGTGGAAGTAATCTAGAACTACAGATCTTGATGGTTCTAAATGGTTGGTGGTGGAAAGGGGTAAGGTATACTTATGAAGTATTCTTATTTGAAACTCCATTACAAATGGTAGAAGGTGAATTTGTCTTGGGCTGTTATCCTCCATTTTTCAAGAGAGAGTCATATTTTATGAGTTAAGTATTTGATAAATTAAATAATTAACATTTTTAAAAGTTGTATATTATAAATTAAGTATTCACTATTACCCTAAGGGAAGCTTCTTGGTCTTGGATACTTGCCTTTCAGAAGAGATTTAGATTACATGGTTTGGCTTTGTGTTTGCTAGCTGAGATTCAGACAGGGGTTGGGAGTATGGTGCTCGTGGGCTTCTTCCCACCAACAAATAATTTTGTTATTTTAATTTTTAAAATTACTACATGTGTGTAGTATACAATGGCAACATTCCTTGTTGGGAGTTGGTACATGTACATAACGTATCTCAGTTCTTTTCTTTTTATGACCTATGCTTTCCTTCTCTCCTCCTTCCACCTTTTGGTTTCTTTCCCATATACAAAAGGTTTAGCTAGCTATTTGTTACTATCTTTAATTGCTCTTTATTTATATTTTAGATTTCTCATATTGGAGAAACCACATAATATTTAAGCTTATCTATTTGGTTTATTTTACTTCACATTGTGATCTCAGCACAATGATTCATGTTTACCCTTCTTTATGGCAGAGTAGTACTGCATTATTTATAACTACCACATTTTCTTTATCTATTTATAGGCTGCTTCTGAGATTTAGGTGTTGTTAATTGTGCTGCTTTAAACATGCATATGCAGGTATCATTGTAATACGGTACCTTTAACTCTTTTAGGAAGATACCTAAGAAGGGAATAGCTGGGATGAATGGAATTGCTTGTTTTAGGTTTTCTTCTTTTTCTTTTTTTTTGCTCTGGGTATTGAACTCAGGACCTCACACTTGGCAGGAAGGTGCTGTGCCGCTGAGCTATATGACCAGCCTTGTTTTAGTTTTTTGAGGAATCTTCATAGTGATTTCCATAGTGGTTGTACTAGCTTACATTTCTACCAGTGATACAGAAGGGCCCCCTTTTCCCTGTGGCCTTGGCAGCGTGTTATTATCTATTTCTTGATGATAGTGATTCAATCTGGAGTAAGATGGAATCTCAGTGTTATTTTCATTTACATTTCTCTAATGACCATTTCTCTAATTAGAGAAATGACTCATTTCTCTAATTAAAAAATAAGTATATTTTTATATACTTATTGGCTATTTGTAATTTTTCTTCTGTGAAGTATCTGTTAATTTCAATTGCCCATTTTTTGACTGGATCTTTTATTTGGAGGGAGTCTAATTTTTTTTTGAGTTCTTTATATATTTTAGATATTAGTTCTCTGTCTGAAGAATAACTGGCCAAAATTTTTTCCCATTCTCTACTCCGCTGGTAGATCCCCTTGCTGTGCAGATTTTTAATTTGATGTGATTCAATTTATTCATTTTTGGTATTATTTCTCTCTCTCTCTCTCTCTCTCTCTCTCTCTCTCTCTCTCTCTCTCTCTCTGTCTCATTCTCTCTTTTGGTATTGGGAATCAAACTTAGGGCCTCACACTTGCCAAGCAGGTGCTGTGCTGCTGAGCTAAATCCTCAAACTTGGTATTATTTCTTGTGCCAATAGAGTTCTCTTCAGAAAGTTTTTCCTACATCTATGTCTTCAAGAGTTGTACCTATTTTAGCTTCTAACAGATTATTTCTAACATTTATATCTTTGATCTATTTTTATTTTAGTTTAGTAGATGGTGAGAGATAAGTCTAGATTTGTTATTCTGCATGAGGATAGCCGGTTTTTTCAGCACCATTTGTTAAATAAGCTATCTTTCCTCCAGGGTAAGTTTTTGACCACTTTATTAAAGATCACATAGCTGAATGTGCTTGGAATTATTTCTGCATCCTATATTCTGTTCCATTGATCCATGTCTATTTTTTGCTGATACCATGCTGTTTTTATCATGATAGCTTTGTAGTATAACTTGAGGTCCAGAATTATGACTCCTTTGGGCTTGCTATTGTTGCCCAGGATTTGCTTTTGCTGTTCTGGATTTCTTCCACTTCCATATGAATTTGGGGACTGTTTTCTCTAGCTCTGCAAGGAATGCTTTTGGTCTTTTGATTGGAATTATGTTAAATCTGTATAATAGTTTTGGAAGTATGGTCATTTGTCTACATTGGTTCTGCCTACCCAAGCACAGGGGATACTTTTCCATTTTCTGATGTCCTTTTAAACCTCATTTTCAGAGTATTACAGTTTTTGTTGCAGAGGTCTTTCCCTTCCTTGGTTAGGTTAATTCCTAAGACTTTAATTTTTCTTGATGCTAGTATAAAAAATTTTGTTTCCCTAATTTCTTTCTTGATGAGTTTATTATTGGTGTACAGGAATATTATTGATTATTGGGTGGTGACTTTGTTTCTGGCTGTGTTACTGAATTTGGTTATTAATTTTAGGAGTCTTTTGGTGGAATTTTTTGGTCTTTTGTGTAGAAGACCATATTATCTGCAAATAATGATCATTTGACTTTTTCTTTTCTATCCATATTCCCTTTACTTCTTTCTCTTACCTGATTTTGTTGGCAGGTGTTTTAAGGACTATACTAAAGTGGCGATAGTGCACATCATTTTCTTATTCCTGATTTTAGAGGGAAAAGTTTCAACTTCTCTCCATTTAATAAATGTTAGTCATTGGTTTGTCATAAATGGCTTGTATCACATGGAGGTAAGATCCTGTTACACTTTTTTTCTTCAGATAGTTTATCATGAATGGGTGGATGCTGGGTTTTGTCAAAGGCTTTTTCTGTATCAGTTGAGATGATAATGTGATTTTTGCTCATACTTTTGTTTATGTAATGTGTTACATAATTGGATTTGCATGCATTGAACCATTTCTGCATCCCTAGGATAAATCTTATTTGGTCATGATGTGTGGTCTTTTATTCTTTTATTTTAAAGAAAAAAATAAAATTTCAAAGCAAGATAATTAGAGGGTAACAATGGTTAATACATTACATATTATTATCTTTGAATTAATTACTCAGAGTATAAGATATCAGTACTTAATTGTCCAAACTATATTAGCACAAACCTTTCTTTGCAATGAACTAAGAGCAATTAGTAGTATAACTATCTTAACTACCATATATACATTATTTCTTTCAGCTTCTCATACTAGGAACACAATATGATGCTTACACATGTGAGTCTGATTTATTTCACTTATGAGTATGTTCTCTAGTTGCATTCATTTATCTACAAAAGCCTCAAGTTTATCTTCTTTTATAGCTGAGTAGTGCTCCATTGTATAAAAATACCACATCACTTTTATCTATTCTTTGGTTGATGGGCATCTTGGTTGTTTCCAAGACTTAGCTATTACAAATTGTACCGCTATAAACATGGGTACACATATATTTCTGTTGTATGATGTTTTTAATGCATCTGGTAAGATACTTGGCAGGGAAATAGCTGGATCAATGGGACCTCCGATCCTAGCTTTTTAAAGGAATCTCTGCACTGTATGATCTTTTTAATGATTTGTTGCATCCTGTTTGCCAGTATCTTATTGAAGAATTTTGTGTCTGTGTTCATTGAAGAGATTGGCCTGTAGTTTTTTCTTTTAGTTGGATTTTTTGGTTTGGGATTGGAATATGCTAGCATCCAGGAGTGATTCTGGGACTAATCCTTCTATTTTGATTTTATTAAATAGTTTGAGGAGTCATTACATTAAAATTCTTGTAAAATGAATTGCAAAATAAAAGTACATAAGAAACATAATTAATCCAAAATATTAGAAGTCAAAGATTAAACATCAAAAGTGAGCAAATTATATTCTATACAATGAGAACACAGAAAAAAATAGAGATAGCTAACCTAATTTCAGACAAAGTAGATTTCAAGCCAACTTGTAAAATAAAATTTAGGAGTCATCACCTAAAATTCTTGTAAAATTTGGCAGTGAGCCTATCAGGAGCTGGATTTTTTCTTACTTGGTAGTTTTGTTTGTTTGTTTGTTTTGTTTTGCTTTTTCTATCTCATTGCTTCATATTGGATTATTGAGACTTTTTGTGTTTTTTCAACTTTCATAGCTCATATGTATCTATGAATTTATCTACTTCTGAATTCTCCATTTTATTAGAGTATAGGTTGTCAAGGTGGTTACTAATCTGAATTTCAGCAGAGTCTGTGATTTTACTTTTTTGCATTGCATTGATTTAGGACTTTTTTTTTTTTTGTAAGATTGAACCAACTCTTCAACTTATTAATTCTTTGTAATTTTTTAAAAGTTTTAATTCATAAATTCCTGCTCTGATCTTCACAATATCTTCCCCTTGTACTAGCTTTGGATTTGGATTGCTATTGTTTTCCTAGGACCTTGAGTTATATCATTATTTATTTAGACTCATTCTGTTTTTCTGATTCATAACCATAAATTTTCTTCTTAGAACTGCTTTCATTATGTCCTATAGGTTATGTTACATGGTACGGGAATTATCACTTAATTTCAGAAACTATTCATTTTTTTCCATGATCCATTGATTATTCAAAAGAATATTATTTAATTTCCATGTGTCTGCATAATTACTGTGGCTTCCTTTGACACTGATTTCTTGTTACATTGTGCTGTGATCTTACAATATGCATGGGATAACTGTGATTCTTTTGCATTTACTTAAGCTTGCTTTACAGACTAGCATGAGCATAACATCTAATTTGGAGAAAGTTGCATGTGCTTCTGAGAAGAATGCATGTTCTGATGTCATTGGGTGGAGTATGCTGTAGCTATTATTAGGTCCACTTGTTCAAGGGTTTGTTTCAACTCTGATTTTTTTTGTTAATTTTTTTTGTCTAGTTTATTTATTTATTGACCATGGGACATGGACGTTTCCCATTAAACTGTGTTGGTGTTTATTTGATTTTTTATGTCCAGTATTGGTTTTTTTGTTTTGTTTTTTGCTGAAGCTGAGTGTGGTGGTGTTTGGTGCATATATGTTTATAATTGTTATCTCTTTCTGTTGAATTGTTATTTTAATCAATATGTAGGGACCTTCGTTGCATCTTTTGACTAGTATTGGCTTGAAATCCACTTTGTCTGAAATTAGGTTAGCTATCTCTACTTTTTTCTGTGTTCTCATTGTATAGAATACAATTTTCTCACTTATGATGTTTAATCTTTGATTTTTAATATTTTGGATTAATTATGTTTCTTATGTACTGCATATCACTTTGGTTTTTGATTCATTCTGCCAATCTGTGACTTTTTGTTGTTGCTGTTGTTGTTTTTGCTTGTTTGTTTTGAGAGGTCTTGGTATGTAGTTCAGGCCAGCTTTGAACTCAAGGACAGGCCTTGACTTGGCAGCAATTTTTCTGGCTTAGTCTCTTGATTGTTGGGATTATAGGCACACATCACCATGTCCAACTCAATCTGTGTCTTTTGATTGGGGAATTGAGACCACTCACACTGAGAGGTATTACTGGAAGTACTGTCTTATTCCTGTTATTGCATTATTTTATTATTGCTGATTTTTTCTTCCTTTTTTATTAACTGCTCAACAAACCTGGTATGTTCATTCTATTAGATTTTTTTTTGGCATTGTTGACTTCACTGTCTCTTCTAGAATATTCTTGAGAATTTTTGTATTGCTATTTTGTTGGTGCTGTTTATCATGGCAATACCTAATTTCTCCATCAATTTTTGAAAAAAAGATTTTCAGGATATGTAAGTCTGAATCAGAATTTGTTACTTTTTTTGGACTTGAAACATTTCACTCTAAGGTCTCTTGGCCTTTACAGTTTGTGTTGAACAATCTGTTTAATTCTAATCTGTTTAATTTTATAAGTGATTCATTGCTTTTATGTAATAACTTTAAGATCCTGTTCCTGTGTTGGACTTCTGGGATTTTGATTGAGATGTGATGTGGAGAGAGATTCTCTTTTGTTGGAGCTATGTGGGGCTTACATCCCTCACTCATCTTTATGTTTAATTCTCTTCCTATGTTTGGAAATTTTCTGCTATTTTTTCTGTAAATAGGTTTTCATGCCATTTGTGCCATTTTCTGATCTTTTAAATTCCTTCTTAGTGTCATCTAGCAATTGTTGGATCCATTTTCACTAAGCTATCGCTAAGTAATTGATGTTTGAAAGCATCCCTGTCTTCTGTATCTGATATTCTGTACTCACATGAATCACTTCTGCTGCCCAATATAATTTTTAATTTCCTAGATTTCTATTTGGTACCTATTCATGAACTCTAATTCTTTGCCAAATGTATTGTGTCTTTTTTAAAAAATTGCAGGGTTTTTTTTTTTTTTTAGTGTCTTCTGTAAGCTCCTTGATCATTTTCCTTATCACATCTTTTATGTGTTAGGTGTATCTTCCATGAACCTGCCAAGAACAGTATTGATCTGTTTTTTAATCTCCTCTGTCATCCTGCATGGCTTTTGCTCTCCTCCTTCTTGATTCCCCATGTATAGTCTTTGGAGAGTTGGGAGTTTTGGGAGGCATTGTTTATGCTTTATCTGCTCTTGTTTCCACTGGTTTTTGTTAGTTTTGTTTTGTGTTTAGATGTATGGTAGCTTGTAGTGGGAAGACTGTTGATAGTATGGAGATCTGTCCAGTTAGTCTACTTTTCAGTGATGCATTCAGGAGATAGCTAACTACAGTCCTTAACCTCTTTTCCAAGATCCAGCTACCTCTGATGGAGGATACAGTGTAATTGGCCCAGGACCCAGTTCTCTAGAAATAGTCCCAGTTCTCCAGAAATGAATAATGTCACAAAGGTAATCCAGGTATTGGCATACACAGAAAATCTATTAATAGCAGCAACTATGAAACTTTGGAAATATCAAGTAAATCAGTAACAGTAATATCATCCAAGACAAACTGGATATCATCATAACTGGGGAACCACTAATTTATCTCCTTTAACTTTAGAAATAAATCTATAATTATAGTATAAACATTAAGACTAATCAAATATTGAAATACACCAAATGTGTAACTAAATGTGACAACTAACCCTCTGCTAATAAAAAAATTCAACAGTAGTAACATAGAATTAAGTATCTAAAGATTAACAAAGTTTAATGGTTATGCTATTAAAGATATAAGGTATTTGAAATGAGAGAGTATAAAAAGAAAACCTTGAAAAATTAAGCAATTAGAGATGAAAGGAAGAAGAAAAAAGTGAGACAAAGGATTCTATTAAAAAGTAGAAGAATATGGAATTAAATAAAGGTAACAGAAAACAAACAAATGAGAAATAAAAAGTGAAAAGGAAGAAAAATACTATAAAGAATAAAAGATAGAAAAAATTAAATGCAAATGTAAAAGAGGAAAAGAAAGGAGAAAGAGGAAAAAAGTAGTAAGAAAAAGAAGGAAGAAAGTACAAAGGAAAATTCCCTATATTCCAATAAACCACTGAAGAAGAGGAAAAAGTAAAAACAAAACAAAACAACCCCCCCCCAAAATTTTTTTTCTCTGCAGTTTTGAATGAGTGATTTCCTTCTATGGTCCATAGCTTTGGAGTGCAGCAATTTATGGTCTCCTCCATCCAGCCTTGTGCACTGTAGGTTTTTTGTGTGTTTCTTTTGTTTTTGGAATAGGCCCTATTCCAGCAACACCTCTATTTAGCCCAGGCTGTGATGATATCCTCACTGAGACATTTCCTTGCTCATGTTGGTATATAAGGGAGGCAGTAAGATCTCAGACCATGCTGAGTATAGGCAACAGGGCAAGAGTTCAGGTACTTAATGCCAATAGGCAGTTTCAGACTCCATGACTTTTGAATGCAACTCAAACCAGGCTGTTTGAGCCAGAGGGGCTGGGGCTGGTGAGTTTAAACTGAGTTTAAACTTCTCCAGCTATCCTTTCTATCCTGATCTCTGTCACTGCTACCTCCTATGACTGTCTCTCAGCTAGTCACTGTGGGAGGGTAACACTGGGAGCCCTGAAGGGAAGTTATTTTTTTACTTGTTCTGCATCCTAGATTTAAATTATCAACTCCTTCCTGTAATGGCACATGATTAAGCACTTTATGATGATATAGCAGGCACCCATGTTTGAATTTCTTTCTGGCCATTGCCTGCTGTGTGGAAAGAGTTGCTTTTTAGGAAACTCCCACATTGTTTTTGGAGTTCACAATGGCTGTGGGCATTGCCACCATTTCTCCCTGAATCTCACAGCCCTGGGCACTTACCTTGCTGTTGGCATTCCAGTTTCATCTTGCTGTGAGCCACAAGCTCTGATGGTTTCCTTCTTTTCTCTGTAGTGTTGACCATCTTTCCAACTTCTGTATAATTTCTACTCTTCCCTGTCAGCTCATTCCCCGGTCTTGAAGAGATCTACTTCTGTTTTTCACTTCGTGAGGTTGTGATTTTTCCAGTGTCTGAATTCTAGATCTTGCAAAGGCTCAATTTTGCTACCTCTCACCACTCTTCCATTATTCTTCCTCCACCAAGAAATAGTTTTAAATCTGAAGCTGAAGCTGGGTGTGGTGGATCATGCCCATAATCTGAGCATTCTGGAAATCTAGTATTTGTGAGACAAAACATTGAAAATATGACCTGAAACCTAGTGCAGTGGGTTACAACTATAATCCCAGCTACTCTGGCTGAGACAGAAGGATCTCTAGTTGGAGGCCAAGTTGGGTAACATTGTAAGATTCTATAGAGGGAGAACTAGAGAGAGAGAGAGAGAGAGAGAGAGAGAGAAAGAGAGGGAGAGAGATTGGCTAGAGAAGGTTAAGTGGATTCAACAAACATACCAGCAGATCAAGATCTGGAGAAAGAATCCCTCAGGAAATTCCCCTCTGAAAAGCCATGACACACTAGGTTTTAGAGTGAACAACTTACACCACTGTCTATAATTTACTTTTCTTCCTATAAGACTTTGTGCCTTCTTTAAGCCTTGGTAAAGTATGCTAAAATATTATTTTGCAGTGTTTTCTGAATTAGAGATGAGGGAAATCCATTTCTATGTTTCCGAGGGAATCTGTGTCTCCACTTTGGACTAAGGAGCCTGGAGCTGCAACCAGGGTCATTGGTGGAGAAGTCTGAAGCAGCAGCACAGAAGGAGTTGACCCAAAACACTCAGGATAGATTTGTGAAGCACAGGAGAACTTACTGAATGTCTTCATCAAGCATTCCCTTGTGTGGAGGCTCCAGTCCTTCCTATTTAGATATCAAAGGGTGACCTGGAAAGGCTAGGGAAGTTGTTACACAATACCTGTAAGAAATGAAATCCTATGGTGCACTGATGAACTTGTATCTGGTGGTAAAGTAATAGAATTATGTCATCCAATTCCAGAACAATTTAGTGGATAAATGGGGGAACTTTAAAGTCTGTTACTTCTCCAGTAAATGTGACACATTTACTATTGTGTAGGAATGTATAAAAAATAATAGCCAGGAATGCAAAGAGAATACTTTTAAGTGCACATTAATGGAAATAGATATGGCCATGGTGGCACATAACTATAATTTCAGCTAGTTGGGAGGTTGAGGCAGAAAGGTAGCAGGCCTAGGAGTTCAAGACCAGACAGTTGGGTGACAGAGTGAGACCCTGTCATAAAAAAGAAAAAGTATGTATGGGCTATTGTTTGCTCATCACAGTGAGAACTGCACCAAAGAGAACCTAACAAGCCCAGGCAATCCGCCCTTGTGAAGTTTCCCATTATAGCAACTTCTCATTTGCATTACAAATATGGAGACACAAATGAGAAACCAAAGTGAGCCAGTGTATAAATGCCTAGCTTTCTTTCCATGTGGGACACATTATCCTAGACAGTAGTGACCAGGAAAGCGCAGTAAGTGGTGACTACTCAGACCAGATCGGGTAGAGCAAAAGGAAAGGGCAGCACTAGTCCTTCAGAAGAATTTTTGAGACATCAATGGGGTGCAACTGGCCTTCTACTTTTTCAGACTTTAACATAGTACAGAAGTCCAAAAAAGGTAATCGAGAGCCACACTTACTTCATTAGTCTACTTCTTTTTTTCTCAAGAATTCACCTTATCTGCAACAACAAGGGTCAGTTCAGTCTGGCATAATAATATACATGTGTAATCCCAGATCTCTGGGAAGCTGAGGCAGGATGCTTGCAAGATTAAGCCCAGCCTGGACAATGTAGCAATGACTCAAAATACAAAGTGGGGAACGGTTTGTGGATGTAGCTCAGTGCAAAGACCCTGGGTTCAGTGCTCAAGTGTCACCCTCCCCATGGAATTTATGAGTCACTGAAGAGGTAGTGTTTTAATACTTGCTTTAAATATTTCCATCTTGGTTTAGCTGAGATACTACATGATGTTTCTCGATGATGGTTGGTTTCTGCCTACTCTGGACTTAATATCGGAATTAAAATTAACCTTGATTAAAATGAATAGAATAGAATCATGGTAAGGTGGCTTCCTTTACCTGTAATAAAATCTAATCTGTACAGATGTCTTTGGGGGCATTTCTGGCTAATTAGGTGCAAATATATTGGCTCTATATTAGTATAATAGCACTACCATTAGAAAAATATCTGTAAGCTGTTATATTTCTCCTATAGCCTACCAACCAATGACTTGGAAATAATGGTAGATAGAGGCAACAAGTATTTCTATGCTGAGGGAAAAGACAGAAACCAAATTGTCCAGATGATTGGGAAGCTCTACTTACCCACGTTGGTGTAATGATGTTAACAGCAGAATTCCATAAAACTAAATGAATACTCTTGAAATCCTAGACTTCCTTTATATAGAAAAAAATCCTGATGTTTTATTTAAAAATTGTAGCATTTAACTTAGTTCCTTTCTTTTAAAAAAGAGGAGGTGTTGTGGTGGTAAAATTACTCTGTGCTACATTAATTTTGTCTAACAATAGTTTTTCAGTAATATAGTATATTTTTGAACTGACATTAAAATATGAAATAAAGTCCAAGAAAAGAAAGCTAGGAAAAAGGGAGTAATAATATGATAAAAAAAAAAAAAAAAAAACTTCTACACAGAGAAGGACTGCATCAGGAAAGTACCCTAAATGATTTTTGGAAGTATGATATTTTAAATATATTTTTATTGTACATATTAATTTTATAAAATATTGAATTTTATTGCTTTCATACATGCATATGATATGTTTTGATCATAGCCACCCCCACTATCTTTCTGAACATTTCCCTCTCTTCTGTCCCTTATACCCTCATAGAGTCTCTCTTCTAAAAAGTATAATTCTTTTTTTGGGGGGTGATAGGGATCGAACTCACAACTGCATGCTTGTAAGGCAGGCCCTTATGCTGCAGAGCTAAATCCCCAGCCCCTAAAAAGTATAATTCTTATACATACACTTGGAATATTTCAGGTAAGAGTTCCAGAAACTTTACAAATATTCAACCTGCTATTGTTCAGTTTTCATGGAAGATAATGCTAACTATCTCTTGTCTTACAAATGATCAATATAAACTAAGGTCTCAGACAATAATCATTGCAGAAAACAAAGACAAGTCTCCTGGAGTCTTGTTCCTCTTGTAGTCCAGAAGATATCCTCTGTGAAGAAGTTCCTTCTACCTGAAATCCTCCATCTACAATCTTCTCTGGGAGAAGACCTCAGAAAACCATCACCTTTGGCACCAGGCCTGAGGTAAAATCTGCTCCTGAATCTGCCACATTTGTTTGAGATTTGCATGGGAGGTGTTGTAAAATTCAGAAGTTTGCAGGAACCTGGTTTCATTAGAGATTTTTCTTTTTTTAATATACTATATTTAATACCTCCCCATATCCAAGTCTTTGAGTCTCATAGAGCTAAGAAACCTGTCTACTGAGAAATTTCTCTCTCCTATGTTATTACTGTGTCCAAAGCCAATGTAAGCTCATGTGATTGGAGGTGACCAGAGCCCATGGATAAGCTGCTTAGTGTCAAGACTGGACCCACCATTGTTTCTGCACTGTTTTGTGCAAATGTTGAATAGGGTTTGCAGCATCTGATCATTTGGAGTTAGAGTCCTCTTAGCTCTCTTCAGACACAAAGTGCTCATTTGCGTGAAATCTCACTGAGAATAAAAACAGAAAAAAATAAACGAAAAAAGAAAAACAATACCCCTTAATATCTCAAAAGCCTGCGCCTAGAAGCCCTTTCTCCTTAGTGAATGTTTTCCGTCCAAGGAAAACTATGTCTTTATAGTATATGGTCTCAGCTTGCCTCTTGGCCTGCCCTTATTCTTACTAAAATCCACTAAGCTGCACATGTATTACAAAGACCACATTGGTGAGTCCTGCATATCTTTCCAAGCTTCCCCTGGTCCCTGCAATTTTGCCGAGTGGTCCGAGTAGTACAAGAAGTGTTTCTAGAAGTTACGTAAAATTGCTGCTCCCTGCCTCTGTAGAAACAGCTGCTCAGCTCTGGACAAAGCCACCATAAATCACAACTATCATTGTCCAGGACCAAAAACTCAGACTGTCACTCCCAGGCTGTAGCAGGCAGAAGCCATCTGCCCATCTTTAGCCCAGTGCCAACATCTATAAACCAGCGAGGACAAAGTGCCCTGCTACCTGTGTCTGTCAAAAGCCCTCAGCTACCTGTCCTGACTCTCTCAAAAGTCACTCCTCTCAACTGGTTTTCTCCTCCTAATTCGACTTATTTGTTTTTACTTCTCCATATTAGCAGCCAATTCATTAAATTTTAGGATCTCTGTGAAAGCCACCAGTGTCTTTCTTCCTCTTTGGGATTTTGAACAAATTGAGAAATAAGTAAAAGCGTAAGAGGGGTGAATTGACTTCACATTGAGGTTATGACCCATGAAGTTTTTATTTGAGAATGAGGGGGATGAAGATGTGGCCAGTGGGCAAATACTTGCCTAGCAGGTGCAGGCCTTGAGTTCAAGATCCTCAGTGCTGCAAAAAACAAAACAAGATGTACTTTTTCACATCAAATCCCACAATAAAAGTCAAAGCCTATGGGCTTAAAGTCTGTGTAGATTGCTTTAATTTGCCACATTTATTGGAAGCAAAGAAAGACAGTGGTACTGGTGCTTCTCAGACATAAGAGGTTACCTTTCTCTTGTTGCCCTCTTTCCTGATTCTGAAGTTTTCATTTTGTTCAGCTAATATGGGATTCAGCAGTACCCCTTGTCTAGAATAAGATACAAGATAATGGTATCTGTCCTTTAACTTTTCTTGCAAAGCTTAGACTATAGCAATCTGGGATCGTTAAATATAGGAGCTTTGTTTCATTTTCCCAGGAATACTGGTTAGGTGTATTTTAAATCAGCAGCCAATTGCCTTAGCTACTGCTAGGGAACAGGAGCCCTGTTCTGTTCCCGACCTGGTTAGAGGTAAGGAGGAAGTACAGTGGAATTTCAGCTTGAAAGATCTCGGTTTTGTTGTAGTAGTTGTTGTGGGTGGTGGGGAAGTGTGTATGTATTTGTAGACATGGCAGTGAACAAGAAAGTTTATGGGAAACACCTCTCTCTTTCTCCCTCTCTCTTTTCTCTCTCTCTAAAATATCATCATGGAAGTGTTCTCTTGGCCAGAAAACATGTTACAGAAAATTCAAGGCACTAGCTGAAGACTTACTGAGGAAACAAGGATAAGAGTATTGGAGGAAAATACAAGTCTGAAATAGAAGGATGCATATGGAAAAACAAATGTCTAACACTGGAAATTTGTAATTTGCTAAAAAAAAGTGACCTAATCTTTTCTAAATAGAAAAGAAACTGTAAAAGAGCAGAAGTTTAGGAGTGTGGTACCATATTGAAGAAAAAATAAGTCTGCAAACAATACTGCAAGCAAAGAAGTGTTTATTTCACATAAATGCTGAATTAGCTTTTTTTCACAGTGAATGGCCTAAGGGATTTTATATAACTGTGTAATTTTTAAAAGATAGTTTCTTTTTAACTTGAAAAAGATTATGAAAGAGGTTTTAAAGCTTATTATTATTTTAAGTGATTAAGGACTTTTATATCCAGATATAAATCTTTATCTTAAGTGGCCAAAATCAGTGATGATAAATAATAGAAAAACATACAGTAAAACTGAATGCAGGTAATTTATAGAACATTCTTCTAAAATTCTATCTTTTGAGATTGATTTTAGAATTAAAACAGAATTATGAAGAACAAGGAAGAAATAAATCTTATACGTTTTCATTGATGATTTCTATCTCTACTGATAACTTTTTTTTTCACTGATAACTCTTTTACAAAAAAATATTTTGGAAAAATACTGGCAATTTATGTTAGTGTTTCAACTTGGAGGAAATAATTCACTATGCAATTAAACATTTTTGGCTTGTCAAAAAACTTGGTAGCTTCAAAGTTTCAATTATCTATGGGAAATAAATGATATGATTAGTTTTTGTCCATATTAAATCTTTTCTAAAAGCAATATATTGATTTCTCCATATTTTTCTTACTTTCTAGAATAAAATTAAAATTAAAAGATATAATGCAGCCCAGTGTGGTGGAATACATCTTTAATCCCAGTATTTAGGAGGCTGGGACAGGAGGATCACGAGTTTGAAGCCAGCGTGGGCTACATACTGTGTTTAATAAAACCAGCCTAGGTAGTGAGGCCTTGTCTCAAAAAGCAAGAGACAAAAAAAAACAAAAAACAAAAAACCAAACCAAAACAAACAAACAAACAAAAAACAAGATACAATGCAGTGTTGATCCAAGAGTTTCCTTTAATTGGAAATAAACTTCACTTTAAAAACTATAGTTTAATAAGTTACTGAAATTTTGGATAGAGAAAAATTAAATAGGTCTCTTATTAACATCCTATGGAGATTTTAATCTACTATTAGACATTAAATGAATATTTAAAATGAAAATATTTCCTAAGGGGTTTTATGACATATTTATTCTTAGAGTATCTTCAGGTTTAGAAGCCTGTATACAGTATGTGCCTGTGATGTTATTTTTATCTAAAATCTCTGAACAAGAAAAGCATGTATTTAACATACATGCTAAATAATCAATGTCAAATGTGCTCATTCTTAGTGCCACTTATCAATATCCAGTTCTCCCCTTTCCAGAAGATCAAATCCTGAAATTTAAGAGGATTTTTTTTTTTAGAGATAGGGCCTCTCTGTATAGTTCAAATCGGCCTTGAACTCACTATGTAGCCCAGGATGACCTCAAATTTATGGCAGTCCTCTTGCCTCAGCCTCCCAAATGCTGGGCTTATGGGAGTGCACTACCATGCCTGGCTTTTAAATTTTGAGTTTTGAGTGAAAGTAGTGTGTGTTGCTTCTAGGCTGGACACACCAAGGCACCTTCCTTAGAGCTCTTTCTCTTTGGCAGCTGCTCTTGGCCATATCCCAGACGGCAGCTACTTGCTGGCCTGGGTCTCAGCCTAAGAACTGCAGAGGGCAGAGGAGGGGAGAACACATCCTTCTAGCTGACTCTTAGATGGTATAAACCAGTTAAGCAAAATTAATACAGCATCAGAAAGAAAAAGAACCCTGAATCTTCTTGCTGCTAAAATTTAGGAGTGTTTGTCTGCAGCAAGACTTAATTTATACTGACTATTAAGGCAGTTATGCAGAGTAAGTTGTGTTTTTAAAACCGGACAATAAAATCTTTACTGTTTAGTAGAAAGAAAAGTAGGTCAGAATCAACCTTTAGTCAGCAGCTAGACGGGTCAGAGCAGAGACGGCAGGGATCCAGAGATCAGGTAGATCCACCAGGTTGGCACAGATGGTCTGGGCACTTGCCAGCTATGGAACGAGCCACCAGGAAAGCCATCAGACAGTCTCAGGAAGGTTGAGCCAAGGAAGCCCGACATGACCTGGTGTTTGGGCAGGCCCCCAAAAACTCAAGGTGTGCCATTAACAACAAAAGGAGAGCCCATTTACTAGAACAATGCTCGGTCAGTGACTAAGCAGATTAGATGATTAACTGGCTGGAATAGAGCTTATTAAATATTCTCTGAGTAAGGATATCTATAATTTGGAGCTAGGGGTGGAGCTGAATCTATAGTTGAAAAATAAATGACTCAAAATTAGAATAGCACCAAGAAGCCATGTGAGCCATGACAAACTAAAGATTTTATGAGTGGGTCTAGGGAATGAAAGAGTAGGATTTTGAAATAAGTGTCAGAAAAATGAGTTTCTGTTGGTTTTACACATTTATTTATTTAGGATGTACAGGGGATTGAACCTAGGACTTTTGCACAGAGCTATATAGGTAGTCTTTTATTTTGTATTTTGAAACAAGGTCTAAGTTACTCAGGCTGGGTTTGACTTTGTAGTCTTCCTACCTCAGCTTCCTGGAGTGCTGGGATTACAGACATGAACTACCACACCGAGCTGCCTGTTAACTCTTTAGGATAGAGACTATTTAATTTCGGCATGGCCACGTTTATTGTTTTGTTATGCTCTAGGGTTCTGTCTAGCTGTCTCTTTAGGGACTTCTAACTGCACTCCTACAACCTTTATGGAACTGAGTTGATTGGACAAGACAAGGCCATTTAGGCCACCCTTGTGAAGGCAGGTGCATTGTTCTGATAGGGCTGCCAGGACAGAGTACTTCCAACTGGGTGACTTAGACAAAAGAAGTGCATTGTTTCCCAGTGCTGGAAGCTAGCAGTCTAAGATCAAGGTGACAACACAGTTATGTTTGAGGCTTGTGAAGAAGAATCTGTCCCATTCTCTTCCCTAACTTCTGGTGCTTTTCTGGAGAATTTTGGTCTTCCATGGCTTTTCCAAGCATCACTTTAATCCCTCTTCATTTTCACACAGATTTGTCATGATGTGTGTATTCCAAAATTTTCCCAGTCATATTAGGTTAGAGGCTCACCCTATTCCTCTATGATCTCCTCTTAATTAGTTACATGTTCAATGACTATTTGCATGTAAAGTAACATGCTAAGTTCCTGGGGAGCATGAATTGTGGGCTCAATTCAAGTAATAGCACATGTCAAAGTAGGAGTTACTGTTTTCACCATACTTACCTATTCTTGTCTTCTCTTTTATGTGACCTTTTTTGTAAGTATTTTCAGGTCTTATCCTTATAGTCTGGTTTCTCTTCAGATCATATAAATCTTTCACCTTTTTAAAAAATATCCTTCACCAAGCCAGGTGTGGTGATGCATGCCTATAAGCCCAGCACTCGGGAGGCTGAGGCACAAGAACTGTTGCAAGTTTGAGACCAGCCTAGGCTACAAAGTCTAGCTCAAGTCTAGTCTGAACTGAATAGCAAGACCTTGTCCCCGCAAAAACAAAAACAAAAACAAAACAAAACAAAATGAAATACCCTTCACCAAGTGGTCCACCAGGTGATTTATACCATGAATTCTATAATCTCTGCTCCAAAAATTTTTTTTAAAAATCCTACTTTTATTTATACTGAATTAATGGGTCTTATTTCAAACAATTTTTTCTTGTATATATGATCACTTGTAACTCCCAAAACTATATCATACTTAAAAATCATACTTAAAATCATACTTATCATACTTAAATCATACTTATCATACTTATCATACTTAAAATCATACTTATCATACTTAAAAAATGTAATTCATACACAAAACAGCATCAGTATATAATTTGCAGCTTTTAAAAAAATCATATTAAGAAAAAACCCTTGGAATCCTTGAATCTTCCTTAAAATAGAGACTGGTGTTCTACAACCAGTACCGATATGACTACCCAGAAATGCAGTTAGTGTCACTTGACAAATCAGAAGACTTCATCTCTGGAGCAAGGCCCTAGAATGTGACCATTCCTTAGCAATCTGGGTCAGGAGGATCAGGTGTCAACATTTTGGGTTGGACACACGCAAGGAGATAGATGACAATCAAGTGAAGAGAGGACTGAGCTGGTGAATGAGTTGAAAGATGTGCCGAGAGCACTTTGAAAAGCTGTAGAGCATTAGAGACAAGGAGGACAGTGTCAATGCTGAAGAAGCTAATTTGCATGTCTGAAGTTTAGACTCAAAAATGGATTATCTCACCCAGAAGAAAACGTGGATAATGACATCGTGGAGCAACCAACCCTTTCAGCCTCTAACAGCCATCCGTTTTTAAGCCATCACTTCTCATCAATGCTTTTCCACAGAATCATCTCCATTCACATTTTCAGTTCCCTTTACTTTCTTTTAGTCCACTTCAGTCTGACTTTTATCATTGCAATGAAAGTGAAGTTATTTTTCTAAATTACCACTGAACTCTTCTCTGCCAAAACCCTGGATGCTTTTCTGGCTTTATCTCACCCAGTCTTCTGCTGTGCGTCTCACCAATGATAAAACCTTTCTTCTTGACACCTTTAACTCTCTGCCTCCATGCTACTCTTTTATTATTCTCCATTTCCATTATGGGCTCCTGCCTGTCTACCCATCTTTGAACGTTGGTAGCCCTGATACATTTACTAGTAGTTTGGTAAGAAGAACAGTCAAATCAAAGTGGTGAGATCTGTCCTAGTTTCACTAATAATTGAATAGATTACTTTTGCTTCTTTGTGCCTTAACTATAAATTGATTCTCACCACAATACAATCACACACCCTACAGTGTTGCTATGATAAGTGCCTTATAAATTGCTCTAAAATCTATTTCTATAAAAACATATCCCTCTGATGATAAAACTGTATCTTTACACGCAAATATCAACACTCTCTTTACTATAGCAGTAGGCAAGAAACATATTTATTCATAAAATAGGAAAAAAGATGCATCCAGGCATGGCAGAGCCTACCTATAATCCTGGGAAGCTGAAGCAGGAAGATTGCAAATTTAAATCCAGCCTAGACAATTAATTAGACCCTATCTCAAAAAAAAGTTTGTGTATAACTCTGAATGCAAAAGTAAGAACTTGCCTCAAATAAAAACAACAACAATGATGACAATAATAATAATAGAACTGGGATGTAGCTCAGTGTGAAGGCCCTGGGTTCAATCTCCATTAACAAAAGTAAAGAAGAAGAAGAAGAAGAAGAAGAAGAAGAAGAAGAAGAAGAAGAAGAAGAAGAAGAAGAAGAAAGAAGAAGAAGAAGAAAGAAGAAGAAAGAACAAAACCCTATTTTATGCCTCAGGAGCTCATTGATTGTCATGTTTTATTAAACTATTAAAATTTTAGTTTTTTGAGGATTAAAACTACTTGTCTGCCTATAGAGCCAAAGGGTAACGAAACACAGAAGAGCTGCAGCTTATTTGGGGCCCAGTTTGAAACATCTCACCAGGTGTGGGAGGGTGGAGTCTCAATCACAGGGCACTCAGCTTATGAACTGCTTTCGCCTCATTCAAAAAGCAAACTGAGAAAGCTCAGTGTGCAGAGCTTGAAGTAGCAGGCTGTTGTAAAGGTGTTTTTAAGTGTTTTCCATACATAAAACATAAACTGATTATTTCAGAAAGTTGGGTCTAGAGTGTATATAAAGAATAAAATTTAAATCGCTCACATTTGAACATTTAGAGAAAGTCATTTTCAACATTTTGATGATTATTCTCCAGTATTGTCTTTTTAAATGTAAGAATGAATGCAGGCACGACCATGACATCATAATATATAATTATGGTTGTAACTCAGTCTCCATATGATTAAGCACTCTTTCTTAAAATGATATTTAATGGTTTTCAAATAACTCAGTTAAGTGAATAATATTAATTGCTAAGATACATTGAACATTTGCTGTGTACTACTGTTATATATACTGCAAAATATTTAATCCTTGCAGTAGCTCTGCAAAGTTATTTTAATGTGAGAAACCCAAGGCTTAGAAAATCTAAATAATTTTGTCATTGTCACATGCGTCGTATGTGACTTGAAACTAGATTGGTATCACCACAAACTAAATCCTTAGTCACTGTGCTTTACTGGCTAATGTATGCAGATAACACATTTTATTTAGCTGATTTGTACTCTTGGGCATTTAGATGGTTGCTAATTTGATATTTTAAAAAATGTGGTTGATGTATTTGTAGGGAAATGTAAATATACAAGGATATTACTTTGTAAAAACTAAATTGCTAGAAGTAAAAGCACTCAGTCAAAAGAACTGCACAATTTTAAAACTGCAATGATTGTCAGATTGCCCTGTAGGAATACTGTAATAATTTACAGCACCTATTTTTCTGAAACTTCTTCAATATTAGATCTTATTTCTTCTTTGATCTTCAGTGTAAAGTTTTCAAGGTGTGTCAGGAAGGTAGTGCATTCATGCAGCACATGACATTGTCCCCATGAGTGACAGATCCTGTAATCAATGGTGGTCTCATAGACTAAAGGAGGTGAGAAATTTCTATCATCCAGTCATGTAACTATCCTGGGTCACAGTACCAATGCATTAGTCATGTGTATGGCAATGCTGGTATAAAACTTACTATGCTGCCAGTCTTATAAAACCATACAACATACAGTTATGTACAATATATAATGCTGGATAATGCTGATAAACTGCTGGTTCTGTTGGTAGTTTAAATGTTTACAATTCTTTTTAGTGTTATTTTAATGAGTATAGTAAATGACTTCTACCTATTAAAAATAGGATTTACAGTAAAATAGTATACTGCCAGCAAAGGCTATTCTTGTTTGCTTTTGTTTTCTATTTGCATGTAATATCCTTTTCTACTTCTATACTTTTAACTTATTCAATTTTTGTCATGAAGTGATGTTGAATTTTACTGAGTACAGTTTTTCTGCACTGATTTGAGGTGATAAGATTTTTTTTAATTTTAAAGAGAATAAGACCAAGTAAGGTAAAAATGAAATCAATGGCTGTGATACAGGACTTTAAAACAAGATAATAGGCAATCAATGGCTACTATACTATATCTTGTTATCTTCAAAATAGCTGTCCATACCACCAGACATAATAAAATCAAATAAATCAAAACAGTATAAAACCAATCAAAACAAAACAATGAAAGCAATACAAGACTTCAAAACAAGATAATAGGAAATCAACAATGGCTACTATAATGTATCTTGTTATCTTTAAAATAGCTACCCATACCATCAGACATAATAAAATCAAACAAGACAAAAAGAATAAAACCTAACAAAACAAAACAATGAAAATAATACAGGATTTCAAATCAAGTTCATAGGAAATTAACAATGGCCACTACCTTCCCTTTTTAGACATTTCCTTCCCTTTCACTTTCACAATATCTATTGTACATTTTGGGTCCCACTAACTCTTAGTTTTTTATCCTAGGGAGACAACACAAGGTTCATTCATGTGAGTTTGAACCATTTCACCCATAAGCATGATCTCAAATTGCATCCATTTACCTACAAGAGCCTCAAGATTATCCTTTTTTATAGCTGAGTAGCTTTCCATTGTATAAACATACCATATCTTCCTTATCTATTCTTCAGTTGATGGGCAAGCTACTCTTGCTTTTTTCTAGTTCTCTGTCGCATGGAGCATTATTTACTCTCCTTTGACTTTCAGTCTATGAATTTCCTTTTGAATTAATGTGTTCCTTGTATATAACATATTGGTGGATCTTGTTTCTTGATCCACTCACCTGTGTTTTTTTTTTTACTGGTGAATCTAAACCATCTACATTAATATTTATGACCAACATGCACTAGCTTGTCTCTGACATGCTATTTTCCTGTCATTACCTCCCTACATTTCCCCTCTGTTCAATTGTCTGACCTACTGTACAGTCCCCCTCTGCTGTTGTTCCTGGAACCATGGTCATCTTTATCTCTCTCTAGAATATCCTTCAATACTCTTTGTAGGGTTGGTTTGATGGTCATGAATTTCTTTAGTTATTCTTTGTCATGGAAATATCTCATTTCTCAATTAATCCTGAAAGATAGTTTTGCAGGGTACCTCAGTCTGGGTTGGAACTTTTCTTTCAGGACTTGAAATACTTCACTTCAAGCTCTTCTTGACTATCATGATGGTTGTGTTGAGAAGTCTGCTGTGATTCTGATGGGTTTTCCTTTATATGTGACCTGTTTCTTTTCCTTAACAGTTTTTAATATTCTGTTCTTGTGCTGAATTTCTGGGATCTTGATTATTATATGTCTGGGCATAGATTTATTTTGGTGATAGCTAGTTGAAATTCTACATGCTTCACTTATCTGTGTGTCTGGTCCTTTCCCTATACTTGGGAAGTTCTCTGCTATTACTTCTGTAAATAGTTTTTTTTCTATATCATTTGTGTTGACTCCCCGTTTTTTCAACACAAATTGTTTTTCTTTGTGTCATCTTGCAGCTGATGAATTGTTTTTTCAGTTGCTTGTTATTTTGAAGAGATCTTTCCTTTTTTGATTCCTAGCTGCAATCCTGTCTTCAAGGTCTGAAAGTCTATCTTCAGTTTCTTTCAAGTGGTTTTTCCAGCTTTCAATGGAATTTTTAATTTCCTGGTTTGAATCTATGTCATGTATTCTAAATCTTTCCTATATTGTTTATTCAAGGTTTCCCTCATTTTCCTATATTCTTCTATTCTTTATCTGTCTTCTTTAGATATGCTCAGCAATTCTTTTTTCATTTCTTCTTTTACCTAAGATATTATTTTTGATCTGATTTCTTTTATAGTCTCAGGAAGTTGTTTCTTTACTGCAGTTGCCATCACTTCAGAAACTTCAGGTGTGCAACTTCTAATCTCTTACATGTCTGTCTCCTGGACTTGCTCTACGAGGGCTAGAGTTCAAAGACTGCCTTTTGTGCTTTATTTTTTTATCTTTCTCTGGGTGGGGTGGGGGAACAAACACATCGAAAGCCGCTAGTCAGCCATCTTGCAGGAAATCAGTTTCTGTGTTTTATCTTGAAGGGAACTCCCCTCCCCCACAAGAGTCTACCTTTGTTTCTTTGTTGCATCAGGGGATAGACAATAACACCAGCATCTAGAGATGGATCATGGCAGTTTCTTTTCTGTATTTCTCTCTGTACTGTTTTTCCTGGCCGAGGCTATGCACAAGCAGAAAAGACTAACCCATCCCAGTCTGTGCACTGGCTTGGCGCAACTGCTCTCTGGACAGCCAAGTGGAATGATTGACTCACACCATGTAGGTTGGTGTACGCTTGCCCTATGTTGTTTCCACGATGTCAAATCACCTAATGATGCACAGCTCAGAACACAGCTCCATCGTTATGTGGTACATGATTCCAATTCTATAGTTTTGAGGAAGTATTCCTTTCGAAAGTTGGGAATGGTAAGTCTTGAATACATCTACATAGTGTGCCTGAGAAATTAAGTGTGTAATTTTTTGTTTTGGTGAGTGTATAATTTGATTAGCGAAGGTCAGAACCCTAAAATTGGAACAGAATGGAAACTATGTCAACCAAAGTGTTTCACTCTAGTTTATGTGAGGACTTGAAGCTGTTAGGGATGCTAAGCTGAAGTTTCTGCCATATTGGTTGGTTTGAAGGCAATATCAATGTCAATGCATTCTCTTTGTCACTATATGACTGTCCATTCATCTACACACAAAATATGATAGGCAAAAGGTGATTATTTAATATAATTCATAATCTGGGAGGAATGAATTATAGTATTATTGTTTTATCTTTACAAAATGTTTTAATGTTTCCTTTCCAAACATCTGTAGACATTTGAGGTTATTGGATAGAGAATCGATGTTAGATAAAAATCGAGGAAAGCTAAAGAATAGTGAAATGGAGTAAGATGATGAGATGGAAAGCTCAGCACATGAATTTTTGCCCTGACTCCTTCATCCTTGTGCAAGATTTTAACGTCTTTGACAGTTTTGTATAATTTTTATCACATATTTCTACTGCAATTGTGGTTTTCAAATTGCTACAAGTATTCTAAGAACATTTGATTAAACCTTCACTTTACAAGATTTTTTTAACTATTAAAAAGTTCAATTGGTTTAAACTAAAGTACTTAACCCAAAATTTTAACATATTTCTAAGCCACTCGCACACTGTCACATCCATTTTTGTATGTGTGTGTAAAATCCTAGAATAAAGGTTCCTGTGTCTCTAACTGTGTCTTATCAATGTGACATTGACTAAGAATAATATAATTCTTTCTGAAAATTCTGCACATTTCCTGAAAATTCAGGCCTAGATACACTCATAGGTAAATACAGAAATGAAAACACAGGTTGTCATCTCTCTCTCTCTCTCCACACACACACACACACACACACACACACACACACACACACACGACACTCACCTGAATGGTCTTCATCTATTCTCCATGTAATAATCACTGGAATTGTTTCTACATCTTCTCTCCAAAATGTATGTGACAGTGTCTTTAAATATTTATTTTTAACTCAATATTGTTAAAGTCATTTTGCTCTAATGGTGAAACAATCCTTATTTTTGTTTTGCATGTCTGTCTTGTTTTGTTGTTACACATTTTGGGTTCTTTGTGTTTGACTTTGTAAGAATCATACATGCATTTAGGAGCAGTAGAATAATTACTTCTATGGCTAGAAATGTATTGCCATTTAAAGACAGAATATTTAAAAAGAAAATGTGAAGATGGAAATTAAAATATCGATCAGGTTCACATTTTAAGATAGGCATGATGCATTGATTGGGCTCAGAATTAAACAAGCAGCCCTATGCAGCACTGAATACATCTTCAGATTTTATTGGCCAACTGATAGCAGTATGCAGAAAGAAAGTAAAAAATATGCAAAAAATTCTCTTCAAAGTCAACATGATTCAAGTTCATGATTGTTGGGCAATTCAGGGTCCAAAGAACAACCACGACAGATTTTAGGGTCCGTAAAGAAGTGACACCCCAAATGCACCTTTTATTTGGACCTTAATTTTCCACTGAGGTTTGCTTTTGTTGTAGTAAGAATGCACAAACCTTCAATGTGAGTTTTTTTTTTACAAGATACGTCTATGTTTGTAAGAAATTAAACCACTATTTGACATAAAGTTTTGTGAAAATAATAATAAGGATTTCAGACTCCTTTGTCAGTATTTTACAGCTCTTTCTATTAGATGGAGTCCATTTCCCACTCCTTGAATCTGGTTTTACCTTGTGACTTGCTTTGGTTAACAGAACAGTGCAGATGGCAGGACCTCCAGCGCCTTAGAGCTCCTGCCTTCCCTTCTTGGAATGCACTGAATCACTATGGAATGATGGGAAACCATGCAACAGGGAGGTATGTTAGGGTTTCTCTGAGGCACAGAATCAATAGAAAATACACATATAATTATGTGAGAAGATTTATTAGGTAGGTATACAGGATCAGAGGGAGGAAAATCCACATGCCTGTCTGCATGCTGAAGAGCAGGAGGATCTGATAGCTTCTCAGTACCAAAAGGTGGATGTCACAGAGCAAGAGGAATCAAGGATGCAGCAGGAGTCCAAGGCTGAAGGCCTGGAAGCTCACCAGAGTTACTTGTGCGAGCCTGATTTGAAAGGCTGAAGAAACTGGAGAACGATGTCCAAAGGCGATGGTAGCAAAAGATGCACTTGCTTAAGATTGCTTAAGATCCATCCAGGCTACAAGACTGTTGGTTGGTGGCACGTATAGTTGGGGCACCTCTCCCTTCCTCAGTTTACTGATCTACATGTCAACCACCATAACACTGAGAACTATGTTTTGTTAATCTGCTAGAGGTTTTGTAACCTATTCGAGTTGACATATCATGATTAATGGTTACAGAATGGCATGGCTAACTTCCAGTCCCAAAATGTGGACATATGTGTAAGTCCATCTTTGACTGTCTGGCCCAAGGCAAGCCAGCTGATCCATGCAACTACAGCAGCAAAGTCAGGCAAACTAGCAGAACACAGAATTATGAAAAATAATAGATTGTATTTTTAAGTCATGTAGTTTTGGGGATAAATTGTTATGCAGCAATAGATAACTGGTGCATCATGAAACAAATATAAAAATAAATCGATAGTGTTGCCTGATCACATATTCTAAAGAGACCTTAAGAATGTGTCTAATGAGCTTTGCATATTAAAAAGCTGAGATTGTATGAATTTTTTACACTACAATTGATGATACTGTGAATACTTCATATCTCTTATTTTTGCTAAATTTATGTTGTGCTCTGGCATATAGGCATGAAGAAGATCTACTTCCCTGTCAAACACATCCTTCATAGAAATAGAGAAAAACGATGAGTTAAAAACCACTTTTCTAATACTGTTAGTGTAGGAATATCTTCAATGACTGGGTAAGTTTAGTGGTAGTAGGGAAGGCACCAAAGGATTGGTAGCTCTTAAAAATATTGTCTCTAAAATATACTTAATTATTCATCATATGATGGATAAGACAAGCACTAGCTGTTAAGAAGAGTTTTAGTTTCCCTGCATACAGTACAAGATAATGGCACACAAAACTCATTTTATTAAAGGTTAAGCTTTCAGTTGTGGGCTTTTCAAGATTATTTGTAATGATATGTGTCATGGTTGATTGATGGTGTCCACTTGAAAAGTGTTGAAGCTTAACTAAGTTGACTCAGCAGTTCTATACCCTAGGGTGTAGAGAACCCACCCTAGGGTGGCTTGTTGCCTGGATGGTATAAAAGGAAAGTGAGGAAGGACAGACTGGCTTCTGTTCTTCAAAGGAGCTCTACTCTTCACTTTCAGCTTGGACATTATCTCCTGGTTTCTAGTGTAGACTCTTCAGCTTCTACCTCATATTCTTCGCCCTTCTAGCATAGACTCTTCAGCCTCCCATCACAGACCCATTGTCCTCCTGATAAGGACTTTCAAGGGCCACTACAGTAAGCTGCAGCCCTTGGACTGGACCCTTCAGCCTCCAGTGTGCAGACAGCCTCTGCACGCTTTCTCATCCAACTTTGTGGCTGACCATCATAAGCCAATCTTGTAATTACTTATGCATTTGTATATCTTGTGTTATATCTGTTTCCCTAGTAAAACTGTGACTGATACAGTATGGGAAATAAGTTTTAGAACCAGAATACGTGCATTTTTTAGTGGTCTTGTTTTTGGCAATTCTGGGCCTCATCATGTTATTGTTACAGATTGAAGCATCAAGAAAGAAAGAGAGAAGGAAATCTGATATACAAAAATAACACAAATCTGTTAATTTTGAAAAATTTA
Organism: Dolichotis patagonum; assembly: GCA_004027295.1. Taxonomy (NCBI): domain Eukaryota; kingdom Metazoa; phylum Chordata; class Mammalia; order Rodentia; family Caviidae; genus Dolichotis; species Dolichotis patagonum. Next base: position 169,446 of record PVJX010000978.1, read on the forward strand.
AAAAAATTCTAACAAATGATTTTTCAGGTATCTAAGATTTTGAAAAACATGATTCAACATGTCATACTTTAAAAATATACACTTGAAAATTACTTTTCTGGGCTGGGGGGGTGTAGCTAGTGGAGAGATGCTTGCCTTGCATGTGTGAGCCCTTGGGTTCAGCCCCTACCACTGAAAGAATTTTTTTCCATTGGGGAAAAAATTCTAGCAAACAATGACAAGCTGCAGAATCTGTTTAATGATTCTGTTCACAGTGGGGGAAAAATTCCATCAAACAATGACAAGCCGAAGAATCTATTTAATGATTCTATTCACAGTAAATCCTTACATATTAAGAAATGTTTGTGAATATTATTATTACTTACTAAATTTTAAAATACCACTTTTCTTTCAAGCACTTTGAATGCTTTTTTTTTTTTTTAATGTGGTAGCTTGCATTTAAGAGGGCTACTATCAGAACTGGGAGCATATCTCAGTGGTATAGTGCTTGCCTAGTATGCGTGAGGCCCTGCATTTGATCCCCAACTGAAAAAAAAAACCCCAAACAACAACGACAAACAAAACAAACAAACAAAAATGTTTTAAAGGCCATTGTTACAATTTATATGGAATGTGTATCCCCAAAGTTCTCCAGATGTCCAGAGGTGGGGCTTCGGGAAGATGACTGGATCGGGAGGATGTAAGGCATAGCTGAATGGGCTATTAGGAGGCAGAGTCCAGGTGAAGGAGGTGATTCAGAGGAGAAAGGCTTTTTGGAGGGTCCATCTTTCCCTCCAGCTGTTTCCTGGTCTCTGCTTCCTGACTGTGTTGAATTGGTAGAAAATTTTCCTCCACAATGCCCTTCTGCCGTGATTTCTGACTCAGCCAGCCAACTACGGACTGAGACCTCTGAAAATATAAGTCAAAATAAAGCTTTTCTCTTTAAAGTTATGTATATTAGGCATTTTTTTTCCCAGCAAGGAAGAAGTTGACTTATTGAGCCACCATCAATGTGCTCAACTTCAATGTGTACATGACATTCTCCCATTAGGAGATAGAGTCCTTTCTTCCTTATGCTTGGATTAGGCAGGCTTTGTGATTTTGTTGGATCAGCAAAATATGTTGGTGAGGATGTTCTGAACTTGTGAAATAAGGTCATAAGAAGACTTGCAGATTCCTTGCAGGCCACTTGACATGCTCACTCTTGGAGCCCTGTGCTATCATGCAAGAAGTTTTAATCCCTGCTGAAGCGGGTCACACAGAGGTGTCCTGGCTGTCCTCAGCCCCACGGAGCCTACGTCTAGCTGTGCCCAATGTGAATTAAGTCACTGTGGTCACTTGGGACCTGGTCATGTATCAGCTGAGTATCACTGAGGGGAGACTCTAGTTTAAACCACATAGAACAGAAGAATCAACCAACTATGTTCTGCCCAAATTCTTGACCTTCAGGAATAGTGCTTTTAAGCTACCAAGTTTTAGGGTGATGTATTCCACTGCAATAGATAATTAGAACACTGATGAATAATCTGAGACAGGTAAACTATTAGAAAATTATTACTACTTTCATCTACTGTATTTATCTTGTGAATTGGGCAACAGAAACCAATTCAAAACATAGAGATAAATTAGTCACTATGTCCTATTTAAGACTACAACTAATACCAGTAACCTCCAATTTTAATATCTTTGTATTTATAAAATAGCAGTGTTGCCATGTGCCAGCACTCAGGAGGCTAAGGCAAGGAATCACCACAAATTCAGGGTCAGCCTGGTCTACATAGAAACCTTGAGGTCAGCCTGAATTACATAGCTATACCCTGCCTCAAAAAAAAATTAAATTGTTTAAATTGTCTAAACTATGGTACTTTGTTATGGCAGCTCAAGAGGACTAAGAGAACGTATGGCTCTCAACTACTTTCACGTCTTTCTGGACCTCTTCGAAGTCATACTGCTATTCCCTTGTTATGCTGAGATTTGTAGCGCAATGTGAAAACTGCTAAGACATTCTCTTACCAATTCCTAAGGGCCTACTTAAAAAGTAGGGCTGAAGTCTCCTTTGCTCGAAGATCTCGCACACTTTGTGGGGATTTTGCTATCTCAATGGAGCTTCTCCATTGCCGGGCTGCTCTCTCGTCGGTCAACTCATTGTCTCCTGTTGTAGTCAAGGTTTTCAAGGGGATAGATTTAATACAGGACACATAACTTATAGGCCTATTTTTTATAATAGTCACTCAAAAAGTCAAATGCAGAAGAGTCCAAAAGATCTGATGCATTAAAGACCCGAAGAATCCAACCCAGGGCCAGGAGATCCCAAGGCAATGTCCTGTATGAGTCCAGCTGAAGACCTAGAGCCTGTGGCAATATCCTTGAGTCCATCTGGGGCCCTACAGCCCATAACAATGTCTCATGGGAGTCTGTATCCAGGATCTGCCCTGGGAAGGCCCAAAGGTCAGTAGTGGAAGCTAGAAAGTCTGCACCAGTGGGCTGGAAGATTTGCACTGGAGCCATGAAGTGATGCTCACATTAAGGACTCAAGCTCCCTGCAAAAGAACCACAGCCATCTTCAGTGACAGTAAGGACCTGAGCTCTTCTGATGATGGCAACAGCTGAATTCATGTTAGGAAAGCCAGTGCAACAAGCTTCTCCAGGGGAATCAGCAGCACACCTTCTTCCCTTCCAGTTCTTTGTTTGTTTTTGGCACATCAAGTGGGCCCTCCACACCCAGCACCATGCTAATTCAGTTCAGCTGGTTGTTACAAGTTGACTGTAAATTAATCCACCACATCTCCTTAGGTTTCTCCCTTCTCCCCATGCTAAGGAATCCTATTGGTGGGGGTTTAGGTTAGAGACAGTCCTCACATTTGGTCTATGTTGCCTCTTAAATTCTTTCTGTGCCATGAGACCTTACTATTCTATTGCAGTTACCTGTCTTTCTAGTTTCATGGTGTCCTTGGTGTGTCAGCGATGTTTTTCATGGCACCCTTAGGCCAAGGCAAACAAAGAATAAGTAATTTACTAATGTCTCTGACAAGAATGATTGGCATGTCAGTTATGATGAATGAGGGAATGAATAGTGTGAGGAGATTCCTCTTTTCAAGTTTATAAATATAACAGGAAAGTTTTATCTGTTCTTGTGGTCACAGAGAAGGCAAAAAGAGAGAAAGGAAGAAAGAAAGATAGAAAGAAAGACAGATGATGTTGGGTACCTGAGCAACTACCTCTAAGATAACAATATGTAATGTATTAACTAGTGTTAATTTCCTACTGTTTTAAACAAAATTTTGTATTGTTTCTATCCTTTTTTTTGGTTTTGATTTTTAAAATAAAATAAAGACAGAAAGGGCCCGAGGCATAGCTTGGTGTGAAGGTCCTGGGTTCAATGTGTAGTACCCCAAAATACAAACAACAACAAAAGCCTCTCCAGTATCCCACAATGTAACTCTATATTACTTCATTTCTTCCTTAATTAATTGACAACTAACATTTGTTGAACATCTACCACGAGTCACTGTGCTAGGTTATAAATGTTATTCATAACATTTATAATTTCATGGAGAGCATTAGTCAAATAATAGTCTCCTTATCTGTATTACACCCTACTTCACATGAGTACCCCCATTGTTCACCTTGCTTATTTCCCTGAGCACTAAAAGAAAAATGTAGAAACCATGTCTAACCATCTGAATACCCTTTTGCCTAGTTCTAGACCTAGTAGTACTGGGCTTTGTATGGTTAACTAAATGTTCACAACAATATTAGATGAATGAATCTTCTTGGTGTGTTTCATTTACTGCTTTTCCCCTTACCCCATTTGAGGCAATGCAAAGGAATAAGCTACCATTAACTGCTATAGAAAAGTTCATTTGAAATTAAAGCACACTTTTTAAAAATATACTCATGTATCTTTTTAACTGGAGTTGTGGGACTGGAGAGCAATCTACACAATGGAAATGTAGCCTTTGCCTTACTAGAAATATAAATGTGTCCCAGTGCATGATTATGTGAATTTCAGGAGATAAAGTCCAGATGAAGACATCCAGCACCCAGATTTGTAAAAGTCCTGTAGACAATGGCAAATCTCTATCTTTTCTTTCTGCGAATAAATGATATTTGGCTCTTTTCAGAAACATTTGCATCCTGCTACAGTCATTGTATAATATTATGTTTTCAAGGCCCAGCAGCATTTTCCTTGTATCCTCTCTGTGCAGGCTTCAGATCTGTGGAGTGGATTATAATTAGGAATCTGCTCATTCTTTTCCCAACCCTAATTCAATTAGCCATATGTTTCAGGCTGCCAAACAGTGGCTGTCAAGCGCCAGCAATTACCAAGGGGAAAAGAAGGTAGCGGGGTCAAAACTATGAACTTATAAAAGAAGCTTTTGAAGTTCAGGGGACTCCTAACTAGGGGGCATAATCGGAGTTTTGTCTGGTCACTCATCAGTCATGCTCACAGGCCAGCTCTGAAAATAGCAGCCTTTCATACCCCAGAGACAGACTGTTGAGTTCATGCAGCAAAGGTATCAGAATAAAATGAGTAAATATGCAATTCTGTTTACATTCTTCATCTCGACAATGAGGAAAAATCAATAGGCTTACAGAAAATGGTAATTGTCCTTTGCAGGGAAAGCTCTCCAACAAGGTAGTTTTTCTAACTCACAAGGGCTGATTCCAAATAAGTGACCTATTCTTCATGGAGCTCCATATGCTTAATTAGAGCTGAGTTGGGTCAAGCCTGCAGTGGGAAAGCCTTGGAAGGTCACCACCAAGTTCATTTTACCTTGACAAAGCAGAATTACATTTCAACACTTGAAATCCAAAGCTGTGTTCGTTCAGAATGTTTCTTCTCTGTTCCATGCTGATTCATTAGAGAAAGGGGGTTGGAAGTCCTGAGGGTAGATAATGTTTAAAAAATAGTTAAAAGAAAATGAGTATTGAAGCATGTGGTTCTTGAGGAAAATCTCACGTGATTAGGTAGGCTTTGAGAAGCAATGTACTGCTTAAAAAAAAAAAAAACCTATTAATTTTTTGGCTAACCTACCCAGTCATGTTCTTCTCCATAGAAGAAGGAGCTGGGTTAAAATACAGCCACGCTCCATTTAAGATAACATTTATTCAACAGCAGGTCTGCCTTGTAGGCTTACTTCTTCATAGAAAAGGCCTATTATAAACCCCAGTAATTTTCCCATGAGTTCTACAAAGAGCGTTTCTTCGTGGTGGGTTTGAGGAGTTTATTCCTCTATAATTTAAATGTCTCAAACTATGTGACTTCAAATCACTTCCCTTGGGAGGTTATTCTAGTCTGAAAAATATCTTCATTAAGAGATTCTTTAGTATTTAACCTGAATTTTAAAATTCCCTTTTATCCGCCATCAGAAGTAAGTCACTTTCCCCCTAGTCCTGACCACTGAACTTCATTCAAGAAACTGACGTATGTTCTAAGGAAGAGGCTGGTTGCTTTTTCTTCATAAAATAAGTGACTTTCACTTCAATTGTAATGAGCGTATTAAAATTCCCATTTGATTTCTTTTGCTATAGGTATCTGTCATTGTCTGCAGTCAGTAGTTTTGAGATGTTGGTCACGGAAAAGTGGAGGTTTGCCAGGTGAAATGTGAAGGACAGTGGAGACTTTTAAATGGAGATTTTCTTTCACCAAATGGAGATCCCCCCCAACATTGAGAGGGTAAACATTCATCTGATAGAATGAAAAAGAGAAAACAAATGAAGCTACAAAAATATAAATGTGACCTTTAGATGTTTTCTTACTGAGGCTCATGAACTGGGAAAAATATTTTGCTAAGAAATCAAGACCCCGATTCAGACCTTTAAGGACTTCTACCATAACCGGTTAGCTGTAAACACTTCTGTTTTAGTTTTAATAAAACTTAATTGGGATGACAAGGCAGGTGAAGACTGCCAAAGCCAATACATTAAATGCCTGTTGAGGACAGCAGGAAACTGCGGTCAAGAGCTCACCCTCTGGGCTTCATGATTCCTCCCTGTGGTGGGTGCCACATGGATCAGGGCCCTTCTGCTGGTGGTTGTGTGTGCACCCCACTTCCTGATGAAGCAGAGGGCTCCTGTGGCGGCCCTAGAGGATGCATAAATAGAGCAGCTGCTGATAATTTTTTCTTTTACCGGGAAAAGTCTTAATTAAAACTCCATGTGGTTGGAGCTGCTTGTTGTTCTTTCTCTTCTGAAAAACCCATACAATTTGTCTTGCATAAAAAGAAAACTCAAGTTGTGCATGCAAGGCAGTGACATGATGGCTTCAGTAAGGATGGCTGTGTTGGGCTTTCAGATAACATGATTTAAGGCGCAACACAAAGGCCAGGGCTGAATTTAACAGCTCATTTGCTGATATCTGTAGCATCCTTGGGTGCTGCACTTGTGGTTCATGCTGAAGTATTATTAAAAGCTTTGCAATTTTGAAATTAAAGTATGTAGAAAAATGATCAAAATGCCAATGTGTAGTTTAAACAAATACTAGTTAGAGTAACCACCCCTAAGTCAGGAAATGAAATCTTGTCTGGACCCAGAAAGCACCTCTTTGGCTCCTCCCATCTCCACTTGGCATTATTATAATCAACTGCTTGTTTGCTTTAGGTTTTACTGTGAGGCATTTGTCTCCAAGTTCTCTTGTTAAGTTTTATCTGTTTTGAATTTTATAGTAAATGCAGACAGGTTGTAGAGAAAAATAAAGATAGAAAGGAGACAAGGAAACTACAGTTTTAGGGTTGGCATTTGTACTTTTATTTCTGTCTCCCTTATTACCTTAAAACTCTGGGTCAGATCCCTGCTCTGCTCTCCATGTAGGCGAGGTGACCAGTGAGGAGTGTCTATACTGCAACACTTAGGAGCCCTAGGTTTACCTGGCCTGTTTCATCCCCTTCAAGACTGAAGACCCCAAGATAAGAGTAATAATCGTCCACTATGGAAATGTAACAGTAATTCATTTATCCAATTTATTCTTAGTGGACATTTGGATAGTTTCAGTTGGAAGCAAGAGCAAATAATATTTAGAAACCGCTTTATGGGATGAGCACTGGCAGAGCATGTGCCTAGCATGGGCGAGGCCCTGAGTTCAATCCCCAGCACCGAAACCCAAAATGGAACAAACCACACCCCTCCTGGTGCACATGTGAACACATTTCTGTGTGTCTATTCTTAGAAGTGGAAGCACTGGGCTCTAGTGTGTGCTTATACATTCTACAGATATTGACAAACTCTTTCCTCAGTCAATTGTACCAATTTACCATGTCAAACAACAGCAAATGAGAGTTCTTGTTGCTTTGTATTTGCCTTAATGATTGATTGCTATTATTAGTCTTCTAAATTTTATCCACACAGAGTTTGCACTGTTAGCTTATTTACTCTTAGCTTTCATTTCTCCTGAGTTTACAACAATCCATGAGTCTAATGCTATTTGTAATCATATGTTCATTGGCTACTTGGGTATTATCTTTTGTGAAGCGTTTGTTAAAGTGTCTTGCCCATTTGCCTATTTTCTTGTTAACCTTTATTATTATTAATTTGTGGGATTGTTTTTATGTGTTAAAATAGTCTCTCACTTTGTAGCTTACCTCATACTCTTTTACTGTTACTTTGCTAAACTTAATAAAGTAACATTTATCAATCCTTCTCTTTATAATTATGACTTTGGTGTCCTATTTATGAATTCTGTCCTGTTTATGAATTCTTTTCTTACTATCAGTCCTGAAGATATCCTTTAAATTTATCTTCCAGTAGCTTCAAAGATTTGTTTTTCACACTAAAATTTGTAACTTGTCTGGAGTTGATTTCTTTGACTGGTATGTGATTGGGTTCAAGGTCCATTTTCTCCCTATGAGGATATGGGATATTGAATACTATCTCCAACATGTATTGTCAAGTTATGCTTTTCCTACTGCTCTGAAGTGCCATCTTAATTGTAATTCAAGAATCTATCTATGCACAGGTCTATTTCTGAAGTCTTATTTTTATCTCATTGTTTTATTTTTCTGTGCTTTCATCACCATCTTTTTTTTCACTGCTGGGGATTGAACCCCAAGTCTTGTGCATGCTATGCAAGGACTTTATTGCTGTCATATATCCCCATTGTAATACTGTATTGCCCTAATTACTGCCATATTAGGGGTGTGCCAGGGCCCTGAAGAGTAAGTCTTCTTATCATGTACTTCTTCAAAGATATCCTCACTAGAACTGGAAATGCTAGTTCATTGCATTTCCATATATTTTCATTTTTGAATTAGGCTCATCCATTGCATTGGAAGGTATGTTCACTTTAGGATTAGCCTTTCAAGTTGTAACAACAACAAAGTAAAGACACATAGTCATGCACTGTGAGATATACCCTGCATATAAAACAAATTTTTAAATACATTAGGATTTTAGCTGGAATTTCATTGGGTCTGTGGAATAATTTGAAGAAAATCAAACTATCTTTATATGTTTGAATCTTCAAACTCATAAATTTAGTTCCATCCCCTTTTATTGGGTCTTCTTTAAGGTTTCTCACTAATGTTTTGTAGTTCTCTGCATAGAGGTCTTGCCTATTTTTTAAATTAGATTTAATATTCGGTAGCTTGATATGTTTCTTTTTATTATAAATGATATCATTTAAAACTTATTTTTTGTTCATTTCTGGTCGAGAGACACACAGGGAGAAGCAGCTGAAGCTTCAAGAAGATTGCAGCAGAATGTGCTTCATGAGCTGGGGTCGGAAGGGAAATGCTTGTGTGCATTTTATGCAGTAACTTTGTTGAAATCTCTTGTATTGCTAATGTTCTCAGTATCTGATAATTTCTGTGAATGCACATATTTATCAGCTAGGTTTTATTTTTTTATTTCTTTCTCTCCAATCTTTTTCCTCTTCTCCATGTCTTCCTCTGCTCTTTTTCTGTATTCATGGTGCTCCCTTTCTGTAGCATCTGGGAGTTTCACTTCAGTGTTGGATGAAGCAGTGATTGGAGATGTACTTGCCTTTTCCAGATCTCAGTAGGAAAGCCTTCACCATTTCACCCTAAGCATAGTGCTTGCCGAAAGTTTCTTTGTTGATATTCTTTATCAAAAACACTGCCCTAAGTCATTAGTTTTGTGAAGATTTGCAAAATTTCTCAATTCACCAAAACAAACCCCAGTTAAACTTGTAAACCTTGGGTTCTAGCATATTTTTTTTTTTCACTTGACCAAACCTTTATTGAGCTCCTTAGAGGCAGATACTTGCTGGGGAAGGAACATAGTAGAGAAGTGAAGTAGAAAAAACCCTGACTTTTAAGAGCTTTTTGGACAAGTAATGAAAAGATACACAGGCTCACAGGTTAAATAACTTGCTCAAAGTAAATGGACCTTCTCACTTGGCTTTCCTTGGCTTGTTACAAGACAGTGCGACTACCCTTTCTCTGGAAGTGACTACGGGCTGCCAGACTGACACCCAAAACACAGGTGCAACAGGGAGGAAAAGGAGGTGATAGTAGGGTGTTCAGCCAATTCTGCAGGCTAAAGGAAACACAGCCTGGGAATGTCACATTAGAATTTGGCAGTCTATTCTGATCTAGAAGCCATGCTAGAGATACTGTTAACTTCTTTCAACTCTAAAGTCTTGAGCAAGTTTAACTGTTAAGCATCACAGTCCTCTGTACCCTTAAGGTCTCTGTCCTGGGCCCACAGATTCTTAGGGGATGACTCTGGCTGTCTTTCTAGGGATAAATCAGATAGATCAATGGGTAGGGTGAAATAGAACTGCTGATCTCTCCTGGGCTTCTCTGTGCTCAGCAAATGCCTCCAGGCCGGACTTTATACAGCAGGTAGCTCTTCTGGCTTCCACTGGTCTGACAGTAGAGTGGGGAGGAGTTCCATGTTCTCCCGGCACCCCAGGTCGCCTCATGGTGCAGGTCCCGAGAGGCCAGGGTCTCTCTCTTGCAGGCCGCCGAAGCCTGCCACAGTCACAACCGCTATTTCTTTCTGATGAATTGACCATTACATTTCCAAAGTTCTGAAATGGCTAACAGACCACAGAAAGAATTCTCTTTAGGCTCCTGGTTGAAACCAGCAACTATAGCAATCTACTGGCCTTGATTCAGGGCCAGTCTAAAACTTTTAAGTTTTTGTTAATACCATGTTTGCAGTACGTGATTACATTCATCATGAGGTGTTGGTACATGCACTTAAGACAACTTAATTCTTGGTTCACGTCCCACTTGCAAAAGATCTACCTCCTTCTTTCCTATGATCTATCTTTTATTTTGTTCTTTAAATTACTTATACTTTGATTTTTTTCACCTAAGAGAAATCATGTGATATTTAAGCTTATGTATCTGATTTAGTTCACTTAACATTATGAACAAACTCAAATTTTTTTATTTGGCTAAATCTGATTTGTTAGGATTTTGTTTAGGACTTTCAAGTCTGTGTTCTGTATGATACTGATTGGACATTATCCTTCTCATGTCATGTTATCAAGGTTATTATGCTTCTTCAAAAATGATGAGAAATAGTCCCTCATTTATTGTTCTCTGGAAAAGTCTGCTTAAACATTTGGTAGAATTCCCCAGCAGAGCCATCTGGGCCTGGGATTTCTACTGTGGGAAGGAATTAAATTGAGAACCAAGTTTCTTTAATAGGTCATTTAGATTTTATATTCTTGGGTTAGTTTTTGATAACTTGCGTTTCTGTCCATGTCATCTAAATTTTAATATTCATTGGCATGGTGTTTTTTATAGTATCCTCTCATGATCTTTTTGATGTCTGTGTGATCTAAAACAGGAGTCCGCAAATTATTTCTCAGGCCAGATCTGTTTGATGGCCTGTTTTTGTTTAGACCAGTAAGCTAAGGAACAGCTTCTGCATTTGAAAGCATTGTTAAAAACCAAATAACAACAGAAATATGCAACACAGACCATCAATCCTGTTCTCAGCTTTACCATTTCCCTAGTTTACAATTCTCTGTAATGCAAACTCCTGTTCTTTTTCTAACTTCTTGCAAGGACAGTTTTTGTAAATATCTCATGTGTACTGGAAAAGGTCAGGTTTGCTATCATGTTATTTGAGTCTTCTGTGTCTTTACTGAGTTCCTGTCTCCATTTTATCAGTTAGTAAGACTTGTTTTAAATATCTACCCCTTGATTTTGGATTTGTGTAATTCCTCCTGTAGTTTGCATGATTTTTGCACTACATTTCTTGTGACCTAGTTATTAGATGTGTGCTAGAGAGAACCTAGGCCCCTATGCATGCTAAGCAAGTGCTCTACCACTGTGGTATACCATTGGCCCCTGGCATATTAATTTAAAACTCTTATTGCTTCCTGGTGAGTCAAATGTCTTATCATTACTAATTGAAACAAAGGGGAAGTATGCACATTTTAAGTAGTGGAGATGCTATAACACAACATAGGTAGAAGAAAATATAAAACATATTTTGTGAGAGGAAATAATACTGTTGCGAGGTTTATTTAGGGAACTACAGGACAAGTAGGCTGTAAAAATAGAAGGGTATTTTATTTTGATTTGCTTTTAAGTGACAGAGTGAACAGTGTGCAGCTAAGCCATTCACAGATTTTCAAATTTAATTTTTCTTATATGTATTCAAGTTTGTCACAATCGTAAGCAAAAAGTCTTTGACTTAAGATTTTATATATATTTTCTAAGATAGATTATCTTTACCATTTACTTTTTATTTTTTGGAATTGGAAATTGATCTCAGACAGCACAAAGCTATGTCCCTGGACCTTTTTATTTTGTTTTTTGAGGTAGTTTCTCAATAAATGGTCCAGGCTGGCCTCCAACTCATGATTCTCCTGCCTCAGCTTCCTGAGTAGCTAGATTCCAAAATAAAGACTGATTCCCCAGTTAGTCTATCCTGGCCTTATCTGCCTTACACAGTAGCCACAAAGCAAGAGAATAGTGATGGGAAATAGTGATGGGAAATGAGGTAAGGATAGGCTGACTGGGGCTGGCATTTTTGATCTCTAGTTTTCAAAACTGATTATTTTCCAGCTAGGTGTTATTTTGGGGGGAAAGAGGGGGTTATAGGCCTGTGCCACCACTCCTGGCTAATCATTTACTTTTAAGCATTCATTTGAAATAACTGTCTTCAACTTCATTTCATTTTTCTTAAAAAACAGAGAAGCAGATTTTTACTTCCTTCGGTGTTAAATAATGAATGAGCGCTGCTCCTGCTAGGTTTCCCTTGTATTTTCTGAACGGTGACCTCTGCAAGGAGACTCATTGGTGGAAAAATCAAAGTTTTGCCTCAGAGGCTGGCTCTGGACCAATTGTGTGTGTTCCAGTTTTACACCAAGGAGAGGCTGTGGTGTGGTTCTTATGTAGTAGTGGGTGTCGATACTGGGCCAGGATCCGGCCCATTTATCTGTAGTGCAGCTTGCACAATCACGCTAGGGTGCAAGCTTTGGGAAGGGAGTGTTTCTATGGCCTCTATGGTAAACACATGTTCATCCAATGGGCAAATCCCTGCTCTGAACCTTCGCCGGACGTGCTGGCTCAGATGCACAGCAATTAATCATGTGCAATGATCTGTCAGAGATCAAACTTTTCATTATTATTTCTCTGAATAGGACCTACTCTGCACTCATCTTCTCGGACTCCCATCAGCACGGATGCAGGGTTTAGCAAAAGGCGGGTCCCAGCAGGGCTTGGACACTAGTGTCCTTGTCTGACAGGAGAGCTATATTACATGACTGCTCTGCATCCTGCTCAGCCACTTCCATGTAGACAAATTGCTTTATCTGTCTCTGCTTTCATTTCTGTATCTGTAACCTGAAGATAATAGAGTTATACGTGCTCCTTACGCACTTTGGTGACACACTTGTAAAGATAAATTGAGGTTGAATTGTAATGTGACTGCAAAGTCCCAAGAGCTCTGGGACAAAAGGCCATATATAAATAAAAATGTGTTATGAATGCCTGGATTTTAATAAACGCTTTTGTAATTTCCTCTCACAATCCTTGAGAAAGTCAGAAGTATTGAACATTGGAGAGATTTTTCTCTGTCCCCCCTAATAACATTTTCCAAACTCACCAAGTTAGATGCTAGGAGATAATTAAAATGATGATAAAGTTTGTCTCTGTGCTCTAGGGTCTGTTTTGCTTCCCCTTTTCTTTCTCAGGATAATACAGGTGTGGCACCATTCGCAAGGAATTCAGCATTCTCCTAGCTGTCTCCCTGCTGAGATAACCCTATGTGCCAAGCATTTAATAAAGGTACCCACTGAGGTATAAATGGCAGGCAAGCTTCATGCATATCTGTTAGTATTTTTAAAATGTTAAAACAGAGCATTCTTTAGCCACAAGTTTTAATCTAAAATGGGAAATTTGGGTTTCAGTCTGAGCAATGGGGAGGCACTAAAGACAGAGGAAAGAAGGCAAATAGCAAGTTGAAATCTTACATCACAGATATAGATGCTGAAAATTAACTTCAGCATTAATGTGACTGATTTTTCTTTCCTGCATTCAAGCCTACCCTTGCCTCACCTGGCATCACTATTTCTCTTGCTCGGTGGCTCCTCTGTAAGTCAGGCAAGGCAGGGATAGCCTCACTGGGGCTGGCATTTTTGATCTCTTATATTCAAGGCTGATTCTTTTCCAGCAAGGCCTTATTTTCAAGGAATAGCCTAGTAAAATTGGTAACACACAGTCAAATTTTTCAGTAAGTTAATTGCTAGCATTAACAAAGGGACTCATTAGCAAACTTTGTCTGCGAGTGTACTATTTTGTTTTCTCATGTTCTCTTCCCTCACTCATGGGCTTCTCTCCGCTCATTTATATTCTTCACTCAATCACTTCATGACTCAGCTGGCTGTCAACAAAAGTGTTAATTGGGGCCACTGATGGCATGTCCACTTGTCACATCCTCTCAGTCTACTGCTATGACTCTGATCATTCAGTCTTTATCCAGCATTTTTTCTAATCTGGAGAGATTTTTAAGTTTTTCAGGATTCACACTATATGGAGTTTAAAGCCTCTGGTTTCATCTATTAATATCCTTTTCTGTAACTCTGTCATAAAGTGGAGGTACAGTCTTTCAGATCTCTGGCTGCCCCTTTCCCTTCTAAAATTCTAAGTTTCCAGTTTTGCAGAACATACTGAAATTATTTAAAAGAGAAAGTAGCTTAAGAATATATTTCTTTACCAATTAGGTGATCTATTTCTCCATGCAGCAGAGCAGTATCCTATCACATTTTCTTCTCTCATATAGTTTCACTGAAATAAAAATAGCTGGCCAATTACTGTTTGAAGAGTCACTTATCAGCTGCTCCAATTTTAATCAATAGAAATAAACTACACAAGCAAATTTATTTAAGATTTTGGGGGCAGAGTTGGACATGGAAATGCTTGTAACTATAGAGGTAACATGCTAGGCTACAAGGCGAGGCTTTGAAACAGAGCACAAGGGGACATTTAAGGTAAAACAAAAACCATCCCTTGACCAAAACAAACAAACAAACAAACAACCCAGGATAATGAGCCTTCTCTTTTTTGTTGCTACTGAAATCATCTTTATAATATTCTCTTCATCTTGCAATACTCACTCAAACTTTATAGCCTCGAGAGAGAACCTGGTTGGATGAAGTTAATTCACATATCTAACCATATACAGTAAGGATATGGAATTCTCCCCAAAGGAAATCAGAGAATGTTAAATAGTTCAAGCAGTCAACAAATAAACATCTGCTAAGGAACAGAGGTTTGGAGATGAATTGCTTAGTAGTTGAAATAGCACAGGTACGTGGAGTCTAAAGCGAACTTTATGACTCAGATAACTCCATTAAGTACACACTTATCATTCAAAACAAGCCTAAATCACAATGTCTGGCCAATAAAAATTTTTAATAGTATTCACAGCCAAGTGGACATAAGAGATAGTCTCTGATTTTTTTCATTGTCTTTTATATTACATGTAGCATGGTAGTTGAGATGTAGTAAAAGAGAAGGAATAAATGTGAATGGAGGAACAAGGAGAGGCTACGTGGGAACAGATATGGGAGTGCCTTTGTGGAAACTCGGAATTGCTTTTTAAAGCCTTTAGGAAACCTGCTTCATTTTCTCTGTTCAACTTCTTTTTTGCTCTCTAACAGCTGAAGTTATCTGCATCGTGGATCAAGTAGGTGAAAAGGCCACATATATTACTACTCACTCTTAAAGCAATTTCTCTCCATATCAAAACCATTTTGTGACTATGGGTTTCAGGTGTAAGAAAGATTTGTTCTTCAGGAGGGAACATCAAAATTAAAAGAATTATGAAACCATCTGCCATCTTCATTCTTTTTATAGTTAGTAAGGAATGGGCTGAGGAAAAGATGAAGTGTATATTTTTCTGACATCTTTTTTTTGGATACTTTTTTTTTTCTAAAGACGATGAAGCAGATTTGTCTAATTTGACAAGCTGACTATTGTCAGGCAGATGTCTTCATTAGGTCTGTGTAGGAAGAGGGAAGAGAATCAAAGAAATAAGGAGCTTTGTTCCTGGTACTCTGCATAGGGGTCATAGATCTTGCAGGATGATCTATAAGACTAGCTTATAGTATTTTGTGTGAGATGTGTGAGTTAGTAATTTTCTTAGTACTAAAAACACATGTGGGGTAAACATTTACTGGGTCCTAATACCTCATTTTTGTAGTTTTGAAGTAAGCTTTATTATGACCCATTTTAAGGAACAATAACTGTTACGGTATTTAGGTCATGAAGCATAGCAGAGGGCTATATAGCAATTAAGTGAGATTAATCCAAGGTAAGAAATCTGAAAATGGGCTGTAGTAACATGGTAACCGATAGGAATATCTACCTGTGAAGTAATTCTGGTCAGCAGTATTCACTGAATCTCAACATTGTCCATTCCAAGTACAAGAGATAAACAAGTACATGTCAGTCCTCTAGTCATTATTCCTTTTCCCTTCCTGTACTCCCACTTGGAAGACCAAAATAGTCTTCCCTCTACAATTTCTTAGGTTTGCTTCTTTTAGGTTTATGAAAGCTCATCAAGTATCTTGTCTCAGGATTTATGCTTATTTATGATTCTTTGATTCTTTTCAAGTTGTCTCACTTCCTTGACATAGGTCACATTATAATTTTTCTTTGAGCAACAAAGAATCTCAGCAATGCCTGGTATAGATTTGTTTACCTAAGCAACTAGGTTACCTCACTGGGACTAGGTAAGAAAATGGCTGCACAATGAGAAGCTTCTTTTGTGCTGGTTAAGTAAATACTAGGATCAACCAGTAGAATTTACTCAGAGACTGGGAAGTCAACAAGATTGGCAGCCATTTTGGTTATTCTGTTCTCTTAATTCAGTTATATATTGTGATGACTATTATGCATTCTTGACAATAAAACTGCAGGTGATGAAACGATTATACCAATCATTATGATAATGTAGAAGGACACTAAAACAGCAGGAGCTATAAAATGTTGTGTACAGCCTAACTGACCAAAGAATCAGGGTTAAGAGTAGTATTGTCAGGACTACTTTCTTTTCTTTCTTCTTTTCCTCTAACTCTTCAAAGTGTTCGTTCCCTTGCAAGACACTAGAAAAAATACTTACTGTACATTCTTAGGTCTGCATCTGCATCTAATCCTTCTTCCCTTCCCCAGGGAGCACAGATCTTGAGAAATGAAGTGGACAAAATAGCAAAACACTTTGGAACAGTATAAGGAGACAGGTCAGGGAGTATCATCAGATTTAAAATTAAATAGACTAATGGGTGTAAGGATGAAGTGATGAATAGTGAGAGATCACTTTAAAACACAACAGATAGAATTGGAGCAAATTACATTTAATGTAATGTGTTATCATTTGAAATTATTTTTAGAATCAGTTTATAGAGGTCAAATAAAAGACTAAAGACAATGAATTTCCAATACCAATGCAATCAACAAGAATTTATTCAGTGTCCACCTGCTGAGTACAATTCTAGCTGCTGGTGAACACAGCAAGGAAGAAAGCAAAATTCTTGCTGACATGGAGCCCATATTGACAATATACACACAATAAATGAACTGGTAAATATTCAGTATGTTGGATGGTGAGGAGATCTACAGAGCAAAATAAATTAAGGAAGGAATTGAGGAGAGGTGGTGAGGAGCTGTTTTATATAGCATTGTCCAAGAGAATCCCCAATGAGACAGCATCTTACAGAGGCCTGAAGGAAGTAAGGGAGTCCTCATGTGGATATCTGAGCAAAAAGTGTCCAGGCAGAGGAAAAAGTAAGTGCAGAATTACCAAAGAAGGAGCCGGTTTGCAGTGCATGAGGAAACTCAAGGAGATCCGGTGACTGAACCTGAGTAATCCACTGAGGTAAGAGATGATGTCAAGTGGGTAAATGTGAACAGAGTAATTCAGATCCTTTTGGAGGGGTCAGGGATTTAGCTCAGTGGCCTAAGTGCCTGCCTGGCAAGCACGAGGACATGAGTTTAATTCCTGGTTCAAAAAAACCCACAGAAAGCAAAACAAAACAAAAAACCCCAAAACAGATCCTTTTGGAACCTCTGTATGCTTGAGGTCCAGATCTGGTGATTCAACCAACCACAGGTCAAAACTACTTGGGAAAAAAAAAAAAACCCAAAAAACCCAGCGTCTGTACTGAAGATCTGTGCCCTTTTTTCTTGGCATTATTTCCTAAATAATATAAGTATAACAACCATATAACTTTTACATTGCACTGTGTATTATAATTAATCTAAAGATGACTTAAAGTATACAGGAAGATGCATATAGATTATATGCAAATGCTGTGCTATTTTATATAAGGAAATTAAAATTTCCAGGATTTTGGCATCCAAGGGAGGGAGGTACTAGAACCAATCCCTTACTAAGGGAGAACTGTACTCATGTAGGAGGGGATGATTGTATTCTATTATTTCTTTTCTTAAACTTGTTTAAAAAATATTTTATCAGTACATATTTTTAGTACATAATGATTACACTCATCATGGGGAGTTGGTACACGTACATATGTAGTCTTTTAATGTTTCAGAAGACTATCTGACTCCTATTTTAAGAATGCAGTGTTAGGGAATAGCTGGGTGAAAGGGAATTTCTATTTTTGATTATGTTGTGGAATCTCTATTCTGATTTCCATAGTGGTTGTACTAGTTTGCATTCCTACCAGTTTCCCCCACAGCCTTGCCAGCATTTGTTATTTGATTTCTTGGTGATAGTCTTTCTTTCTGGAGTAAGATGCTATCTCAGTGTTGTTTTATTTCTCCTTCTAGGTATTTTCCCAAAAGAGTTAAAGGAGTCTTGGTTCTTCTTAGTGGAAATTGTATTTAGAAGTCTAAATTTATACATATTTTCATAGTTACTAGGGAGTTATCACTTCTAAAATTTCTCAGTGGATAGTGTTGAGGAATATATATATGTGCAGGTGTACAGTTCTTATGTATTTCTTTATCTCTCTTTTATAATATATATTGAAAATAACATCTTTCATATTTAATTACAGTTCATTGTCTTCAGGATGAAAGCATTTCAAATACTGTGTTCATGAGTTACTTGAAATGCCCCTTCTTGCCTCTACCCTCTCCAGTGTGTTTGTGTTATTCTTCCGAAATATAAGTTTCATTTGTTTTAGTTTGTATTCTTGAGGAATAAATTTATTCCCTGTGACTGTTAAAACATTGACATGGTTCAAAAATCAAAGAGATTACAATGAGAGAAATACCAGCATTCCCAACTTTTCCATTTCATTTCAAACTCAAAAATACTTTTTAAAGATTTAAATCTGACTGCGACTTTCTTTGTTTAAAACTCTGTAATCACATACTGTCTCATTCCTGGAATGATCAGACCTGCTAATTGCTATTTTCCTCCATGTGCAAGGATCCTCTTTGCTCACTGGGCTTCAGTCACCCAAACCTCCTTTCAGTCTTTTGAATGGTTGTGCTCCTTCATTTCCAATGACCTTCTTGTATACTACACCTCTGTCTTAGTCTGTTTTCTGTGACTATACCAAAACACGGGAGACAGTAATTTATAAAGAAGAGAGGTTTATTTTGCTCATTGCTTTGGAGGCTGAGAAGTCCAAGATCATGGTGTTAGCCTATAACAAACATCACCATGCTGCAACTTAACATGGCACGAGGCATCCTGTGGTGAGACAGAGCAGACAAGCCAGAGAGAGCTTGCTTCCCCTCTGTGGTTCCACTCCAAATGCCATGAACATATTGATTTGAGGATTAAGTGTCCAATACATGAAATTTGGGGGACACATTCAAACCATGGGAGCCCTCCATCTATCACACTTGCTTGCTTCCCTTCACTGTGTAAACAATAATCCATACATCAGGCCCAAATTGAAAGTCATTTTCTCTGAGAATCCTTCTCTGATCCTCTTTTTTCTCACCCTAGTAAAAAATAATCTAGATCAAGTCTTCACTTATTTTATCCTCACATTTTCTTCATGGCTCTGATCGCAGTTTGCCATTATAATGTGCATTTGTTTGATTATTTGAGTCGCTGCTGTCTGGTTCACGATGTCACAGATTCTATTTACAGCAAATATTTGTAAAATTAATGAAAGAGCAATAGAAAAAAAAACCCTGAAGTTCAAGTTAATACTAGTCTCAGGAAAGAGGCAACTTATGTGTTGATATTTTAGCCGATTCATAGCTATCTTCGGATGCCCTTTGATAGCTTTGGAGCAGATTATTAACCTGACTGATATAGTTATCTTAATTTGTCCACAAATTCATACATACTTGTTTGTTTTCCTACCAATTAATACACAAAATCAGCATGGACTTGGATATAAATAGGAAGCTACAGTTTTACTGGAAAATTTCAAACTCTATCATTTTAGTAATAAAATCTTAGGAAAAAGGGACATTTTAAGGAATGGAGACTATATAAGAAAAATACATAGTTACTGTAGTTTCTTGTTGCTAAGTGCAAGAAGCAGATAGAGCAATGTGAGAGACAGAGAAAGCCATTGCTTGACATAATACAAATGAGCTATTTTAGTGTATGAGTGAATTTCCTTTTCATTATTTTTATCATGTTTTCCAGTATGTTTGCATATATGCGTCTAGGCCTGTGTTAGTCTCCTTTCTGTCATCAATAATGCAGTATTATCGATTGGGTGAATGGTAAAAGGGCCAGCATTGAATGGCCACATCTGGTGATGGCTCTCATGCTGGCGGGGTTCCAGAGTAGAAAGGGCACCACATGGCAAGAGGTGAGGAACCTGTGCACTCTGTGTCTCTTCTGGTCTCTCACTCTCCTCATGAAGCCACCAGGAGTCAATCCTGAGGCTTTGCCTTAATGACCTTGTCTAACCCTCATCCCTTTCAAAGGCCCCGTCTCTAAGCAGCATAGTTAGATTACTTTCATTCTCTGACGGCTTCAGAAGGGGATTACATTTCAACACATGAAGACACGGGGGTCTCATTCAGACTACGTCTAAGCCAGAGTAAGATTTTAATACAGAATAGTGATTTTGATTTCTAACATTTGCAATTACATAAAATTTAATCCATCAATTAAAGCTACTATCTTCTTCTTCTTCTTCTTCTTCTTCTTCTTCTTCTTCTTCTTCTTCTTCTCCTTCTCCTTCTCCTCCTCCTCCTCCTCCTCCTCCTCCTCCTCCTCCTCCTCCTCCTCCTCCTCC